>OU015462.1:14929167-15114167 GCA_907164805.1 Brachyptera putata | reverse complement strand
TGATCACATCCCATATATATTAATATATGAATTTCATATTTCAATATCTCTCCTTGACTGAATATCAACACATCATTCTAATGGTTATAGGCCTAAATCCATCAACGAAGAGTTCGTATTTTATGAAATTTTGATGGTGATTGTTATTTCAAATATATCTCTGATTGCATTATATAATTATAATTATTGAAATGCAATGACTTGAATCACATCACAGACATGAAACGAGCTGCTATGTTCGCAGTCAAGTTTGACTACATATTAAATAGTTCTATCAGAATACATTTAATCATTTAGTAAACTACATTCACAGAACATGTAAAACAAACTAGTTCAGGGACACAAACTACTTGAACTATTAGCGGATACCATTAGATTGTTAATTGGTTCCTTACAATCCCTCGGGATTCCAGTTCACCTCCCATCTCCAGAGTTTACGATGTGCTACCCCCAAGAAGACTCACCGAATTTCAGGAGAACATTCTGGAAAACCTACCCCAAGACTAGATATTTATGAATGAATGCGAGAGTTGTATAGTAAAAGCTCGTGGTATGTGGTTCCATTCACTGGTAGATATGTGAGAAGGCGGAAGAACTTTTTTCTCAACCGTCTTCGAAGAAAATGAATTGTTGCCAAGTTCTTATGGATGAAAAAAAAACATTTAAAATTCAATGCTACGGCGTATTGTGTTATTTTATCGTCGTATCATTTTAAACGTTAATAGTCTGTGATTCTATAATTTTGTTTTCTCCGAAAACTGAACTTGAACGACTCGCAATTATTATTCAGAGACCATAAATAAACGATGTTCCCTCGAGAGCTTCAGTGAGTTTCCTAGAGAAGAATCTTATAAAATAAACGGATTTCCCAGACTCTTTTACTTCGCATAAATTTATCCCGGACTAAAACACTTGCATATTCAGTTCAGAAAATGATAGAATTCATAGAGATATAATATCGTGAATATGTTTTTATTCATTTGTTCTCTTGATAGACCTGGATAGGCATATTCAGTTCGGGAAAGAGACATATTGTATATTGTAAAATTATTTTTCTTTCCATTATTTTCCATTATTGATGTATAAATAAATATATATATATATATATATATATATATATATATATATATATATATATATATATATATATAGTATATATACTAATATGTATAATAATATATATATATATATATATATATATATATATATATATATATATGATTTGAAACTCGCTTATCCATGATGCATATTTGAAAATAAAGACATCTTTTGGGTTTATTTCATGGATATTATTATTTAAAAAGACCAACGTTTCGCCAGGATTTGTCCTTGCTTCTTCAGGGTCAAAATTGATCAGAACTAATTAAACAATATTAACATTTTTCAAATAAAATGTAAAATTTAATTAGAATTAGGTTTATATTTTACATTTTATTTGAAAAAATGTTTATTAATATTGATTAATTAGTTCTGATCAATTTTGACCCTGAAGAAGCCAGGACAAATCCTGGCGAAACGTTGATCTTTTAAAATAATAATATCCATGGAATAAACCCAAAAGATGACTTTATTTTCATACATATATATATATATATATATATATATATATATATATATATATATATATATATATATATATATATATATATATATATATATATATATACACACATATATATATATATATATATATATATATATATATATATATATATAGAGAGAGAGAGAGAGAGAGAGAGAGAGAGAGAGAGAGAGAGAGATACAGATACATTTCATTCGGATAATACATCAAAATGCTTGTTTCTACTAATTCTAATCGATTCCAATTGAATAATCCATCCGAGACTTTTACAATGAATATAAATTATTGATATTTCATGCTAATTTATTGTAGAAATTAGCATGACATACAGTGGTCTGCCGAAACGTCAAATAAAACCCCTGCAGTTTATAATGTCAATTGCAGATGCCAGGATTAAGCTATGTTTTCCGCTGTCAATGACTAGAGTGAATGATGTGCTAAAATGATTAATGCTATCAACAATACGCTTTCGACATATTTTAATGCAATAACTGAGTTCACACTGGCTGTGAGTGTAATCTCATATTCTATATAGGGTAATTAGCAAGGCAGAGCCTATACGGTAGATCCGTTAGGCTCCACTGTGAATACCACTTTCATCCTGTCATAAATCATAGGACCTATAAGCCAGTCGCAGATTCAGTCTCAGACTCTAATGAATTTGTTGACACTTGTTGAAATCGTTGTAAAGACTGATCTTTGTTTGAAATGTTCTCAGGTCTAAACTAGGAAAACACAGCATAGACCAATGCGTTGTAAAATGAACGAGTTTTTATATGAGATGTAATGGGAAGCTATATAGGCCTATACACATCTCGATTTTGGATCGATTTTACTCACTGCCTTCCTGAATTACCGATTGATTATTTCAATCGTTCTAATGATCAGACTGGTTTCACGTGTTGATTTTCCTAATAGTGTTTCTCAATAGCATCAACTATGACGTAGAACAAAAATACATAATAATTTCCACAAACAATACTGTTCATTTTATGTATGTGAAACTTCACAATTATGTGTATGTGAACTTAAATTCCATAGAAGTTAGAATTTATTCGTGGAAAATTACTTTTCCGTATTTTCCATTCTCACAGGGTTTTTCGAACTGTCGGAATTATTCTTATTGAACGTGGTTCAACCTATTGTTTTACAATTATATACAGTAACAGTTAGATGATGGCATATGGGCATGCTAAGTTTTATCCAAAATATTCTTCTGTTTGACCTGAGGAGCGCGAACAAGATAAAGAAAAACAGAAACAGAAAAAAATCATCTTCATTTTTTCGAGTACGTTAAAATTGAGTCCCAGCTTCACTCATTAAATTAATTCCAGACTATAAATATATAGCTCACTTCAGCGAAAGTAGAGTCACTATGTCCAACCTTGAGTTAAAGTAACATTTGAGTCATAAAATGAAATTTTTGAACGAAGTAGACAGAAGTATGGTATTAAGAAAGAAGGTCTGATGTTTCATGGTGCTATTTCGTTAACACAAAGAGTTAGTTGCCAAGATGACTGACTATAAGTAGGCCCACTTTATATAAATACATGGGGCTGTAATAGTTCAATTAGTTCTGATGGTACTCCCGTGAGAAAAGACTCCAAGATGGAGCGTGTACTGAGAATCTCGTTGCCTTAAAGTTGGAGTTCCAACTTTTTGTTCCTATTTTTTTTGTTCCTATTGTTCCTTTCCCAATTAAGGCTTAGGTTGACAAGATGAGATAGTTTCGTCGAGGCTTCACAAGGGCGATCCTACCACCCCAAAGGAAATGATTAATTAAAATATAGCTCCTCCAACAAACTTGTGAAATAATTCAGTTATAACTTTGCTCACGGCCTTCTGCATTATAACTATCATTTCGGATACATTCGTATTTCTACCATTTAAGAAAGAAATAAGAAGCCAGTGACTCGTGTAAAATATTAATTAGGCCCTAGATTGTTCACATACATAGGCCTACTCCTCCTCTCTTACTCTCTCTCTCGTCCACTCTCTCTCTCTCTCTCTCTCTCTCTCTCTCTCTCTCTCTCTCTCTCTCTCTCTCTCTCTCTCTCTCTCTCTTGCTTCTCTCTTTTCATCTTTCTTATAATAGTAATGTTCTTCTATTTCGCAATCTCAAATGAACAGTTCGAACTTATTGCAGGATTTCATGACGTTACAATAACCTCATTGCATAGCATAGAAAATGTGAATATCTTTCGCTATTGTTGTAATTCTAAATGAGTGACGTCAGTTGAGTAAGAAACCTATTTATAGGAAAAAGTTTTGTATCATGTTTGATGATCAACTTTATCGTATTCAGCACAAGATCACTGAATGAAATAAGTTGGAATGTCTTCTTTTATATATTGTTTTGCCAGAGTTTGAAACCTAATCCCTTGAAAAGCTACCTTAAGAAGTTATAGATTGGCGATGGGGTATATAGTTTGCCATGTCTTATAATAGTTCCGAAGTTAATTACAATCGTACGCTGTTTGCACTTCACATCTGAGCAAGCCAGTTTGTTCGTCAGACCGGCTTATATTGAGCGTGCGCCGAAGTCAATTTATTTCACGAGAAAACGAAATATAGTGGTAAGGATACTGTAACTTGGGTAGAAGAGAATGGTTACCTTTTCATCATCCTATGTTTGACAGTTAGCAAAATTCAACTCATTGGTGGAATATTATCTATTTTATCGATTAGACTTGACTGCGCGCGTTTTCAATATCAATAATTCTCAAAATTGGACGTCATTTTCATATACACAGACACACGCATATAGGCATATATATATATATATATATATATATATATATATATATATATATATATATATATATATATATATATACATATTCAGTTATTATATGTGCCATCTTGAAGGCATTAAAAATATCTCTTCTCTCGTTTTGTGAATTTCAATATCTCATACCGTTCAAAAGTTATTAACATAAAACTGAAATTCCGCTAAAATGACTCCCATGGAGCTGCCTTAAGAGTGATTTTTTTTTCAATCTTTGTTTTATTTGTGGTATTTACTTCTAACTTCGGCTTCTTATCATAAAACGCCTTCTAGGATATAATATTTCACAGCCTTGCAATTGTCATTAGTTTTCAGCATGAAAATTGGGATAACAGGTAAATCTGGATTTCACTGAATTCAAAATTAAAACGAAAAATATCTTAATATGTCTGTGTGAAAAAATACCATTTAAATTATTCTTTGTGAAATTATCAAATGCAGTATTCAAACTTACCTCTGTTTTTAATGTTTGAAGATAGGGAATTTGTCAGAGATCATTTTGTTATGGACCTATGTTCATAAAATTCTATTTTCACTAGGCCCCACGTCAGAATAATTTTTCATGCCACACAAAATCCACGTTGAGGAGTGGCTTCAATCAACATTATTCTAAAAATCTCTGTTTGGATAACTGATTAAAGTTCAAGTATAATCAGTTGATGATATAAATTATGTCAACAATAGTAGTCACTCCTGATAATATAACAGAACTCTTCGTACAGTAACAGCGTCGTGATAACCTTCAATCAATCAATATAATTCAGGAATCTGAACTAACATTCGAATAATTATAGTATATGATGTTGGTCATTATTAATAAATGGTTATTAAAATATATGTTTGGTTTCAATGGTTATTATTGGTTGAAAAACTATCTAATTAATCACTTTGTGATTGCAACCGAATAATAGAATATTGTAGCCACAAAAATTAACGAACAAATGTGAAACATCAACAATATGATCAGTAAAAAAAAACAATGATTAGGAAGAAAATCTGATGAAGAATACTCGTAAACAAATAAGAACAATATCAGTGATAAACTCGAAGATTTCGTCCCCTCCGCACAAATGAATAAACTGTTTATTATCACTAAGACCTTCAATTCTAGATGGCCTAATTCCATCAGATAGCGATACAATAGTATCGTTAATCATGGTAAATATCAGTTTTAACACCCAGTTAGAGCTAATCCGACCTTGGTAATTTCTACATGAAACTAATTCGATTTAATATTTCACTCACTCAGGGTCCCATAAAGTGGTTCAATCCATAATAAATTTTAGATTTATATAAAGTCTACACACATTTAACTGCTGATTTTTCCAAAGACTATGCGTGAAATGCGTATACACACTGTCTTCCAGTTTTATTGCGGCGTATAATATCAGCATATTTACTTCAAGATGCATTTTAATGAAGCTTGATGAACCACTCTTTGTGACCGTTGAGTTTTGTAACACTAGATTATGCACATGAATATTTTCAATTAAAATTCAACAGATATAAATACCGTCGATTTATAAATACCCTCGAATGTATTTAAGTCATTCCATAAAACTACTACAACAACAAAAGCAGTACGTTTATAATTTTGTGTGAACTAATTAAGATGAAATATATTTGGAATCTGGGTGTGCCCCCACAGTAACATCTTGATATTGTAAGTAATCACTCCTCATAATCCTAATTATGCCTATACGCCCTTCACTCGTGTTGCGTGCGAGCTGGCGTGCGTGGGCAGTCGGGCGAGTAGACAGCTCGTAAACTTGGCTTCCCGATCTTTCACCTACCATAAGAAAGAGTACGTATAAAATCCGCTTGAGCGGTTAAAACAATTATTTCCACTGAAGGAGAAGACAAATGGTCAAGAGAGTCAGCAACAAGGGTTTTAGTAAGATGTTAATGGTCTATTTTTGTTAACCTTTCTCTTTCAATACGTCTTTGTCGTCTGGTAACCTGGCTGTACACATATAGGAGAACGGAACTAGTTGGTCTTGGGTTCTTGTCCCGAGCGGCGTATTGATCGGGTCCAAGACCGCCCACCGCGTTTCAAAACCTTTTCACAATGTCACAAAAATGAAGTGAATTTAATAAGAATAGTTTTCAACTCATCTTATAATTTATCTCTGTAGATAGTTTCAAAACTCGGTGCATATAACCGTGTTATCATAACTACAAATAATGGATCTATTTTCTTCTTATTTTAATCTATAGGCCTATTTAGAATTCATCATAGTTGATATCCGATATAAGATACTTAATATTGGTGTCACTAATCATTCCTCAACATTGACAGGAAGATTTTAAGGTATACCCATCCAGATTGATTCAGTCAACTCCATGTCGTATTCATTCAAGAGGAAGACAAAATCAATATAATTTGGACTCGATGTATTACACCATTCATTTGTAAATTGTTCTATGAATCGAGTGATTGGATATAACGTTCGTATAACAACAATCAATTACGAAATATATCCATAATGAATAATAATGTATGAAGAATTTAATCGATTTTATAAAAATCATTAACCCGAGTTAGTCAGGAAGATGACATTTTTCGTCAATATTTTAGAACCTCCATGTGTACTCTATTATGATCTTGAACTAGAAGATGAATTTCATCTTCCAGGTAAACTCCAGCTAACTCCAGCCCAGAATAGATTTGTTTTGACACGAGTTTTGCTAAAACTTGGGATAAAAATCGAAACATATCCATTCTAGTCCTATAAACAAAATGTCAATTTGAAAATCGTGTTCACAGCATACTATTTGATTATGTACACCCACGATAAAGTCCATATTGTAAGCTATATAGGACATATCAGAAAGTTAGAACCATCTCCACGCCTACGACACACATACACACCCACACACACCCTTCCCTGATAACGAGATGAGATAAGTTGATATCCAAACAAGGTCTGTTATCGTTCCAACGAATTACACGAGTGTCTATGCGTGGAAACTTGCTATACTTCAACTTGAAACCTAATTAGAGAATAGAGATTAATTCCGAAAGCTATTCTTAAGATAACTTGACATATCTCCTTCTCTTTTGAATATAAAATTAATCTTTTGACGTCACACTCTTGAGTATGAGTTCGAGAAGTCGATTCGAAGCTATCTCATTTATTTATCTTTTGTTTTGCAGGGTTAACTTTCTGTGTGGAAATAACACCCATTGAAGGAAAATGTTACTCGGAAAATCTGGGTGTAATTTCCAACAGTTCTTCATATTGAAAAGTTGCGAACTTCATTATAACCTTGAGAGATTTCAAAATTAGGTTTCGAATTATTGTTTTGCCTGTTGATGTGTTTGATGGATTTTCGTAATAGATTCGAACCTTCTTTGTTACCCCCGTGAAGTTGGCCACGCACATGTGCGAAATCAAATGTTGACAGATGTCATTCGTTAGTGCTTCGTTAGTGCAGGTTAGTGCCGCAAATAAAATCGTTAGTGCTATTATAGTGCTGGCACTAACTTACCAAATACATGTGCGGGGCCAACTTCACGCTGGCCCCGCACATGATCGGAAATTGAAATTTTTTGACGTCATCATCTCATATTCTGTTAGTGCTCGTTAGTGCCGCTCATTTTATCGTTAGTGCTGCACTGGTTTGGAGCAAAAACGACATAAGTCATGTGCGGGGCAGCCCCGCACATGAGCAATTATAGCGTTTTATGGCATATAAATTAACGTCTTCGTTAGTGCTGGTTAGTGCCACAAAAATTATCGTTAGTGCTAGTTTAGTTTGGTCACAAATAAATGTCAAAAGTCGAGATATAATATATAGCGCCGGTGCTATCTATGTGCGGGGCCAACTTCACGCTGGCCCCGCACATGATCGGAAATTGAAATTTTTTGACGTCATAACCTTGGATGGTGTTAGTGCTCGTTAGTGCCGCTCATTTTATCGTTAGTGCTGCATTGGTTTGGAGCAAAATCGACCTGAGTCATGTGCGGGGCTGCCCCGCACATGAGCAATTATAGCGTTTTTATGGCGTATAAATTTAGGTCTTTGTTAGTGCTAGTTAGTGCCACAAAAATTATCGTTAGTGCTAGCTCAGTTTGGCCACAAATAAATTCAAAAATCGATTAATAATTTAGCGATGGTGTTATCTATGTGCGGGGCAAAAGCAATTATACACATGCGAACATGAGCAATTATGGCATTTTTCTGTCACACGGAATAAGGTGTATGTTGATGCTGTTTAGTGCCACAAGAATTATCGTTAGTGCTAGCTTAGTTCATCCACAATTCAATTCATAAAATCGATATATAATTTGCCGATGGTGCTATGTGCGCAGCATTCCCGAAGATGAGCAATAATGGCGTTTTGATGACATATACACCTGAGTTTTCGTTAGTACTGGTTAGTGCCACGAAAATTATCGTTAGTGCCAGCTTAGTTTGGCCACAATTGGTTTCTAAAATCGATACATAAAATATAGCTACGTTGCTATCTATGTGCGGGCCAACTTCACTCTGGCCCCGCACATGATCGAAAATTGAAATTTTTGGGCGTCATCATCTTAGATTGTGTTAGTGCTGGTTAGTGCCACAAAAGTTATCGTTAGTGCTATCTTAGTTTAGCCATAAATTAGTTTCAAAAATCGATATTTAATTTAGCGACGTGCTTGTGGCATAACTAAGCTAGCGCTAACGATAAATTGTGTGGCACTAACCAGCACTAACACAATCTAAGATCGTGACATCGAAAAATAAAACATGTTCTATCATATGCGGGGCCAGCGTGAAGTTGGCCCCGCGCATAGATAGCATCCCTATATATTATATCTCGACTTTTGACATTTATTTGTGACCAAACTAAACTAGCACTAACGATAATTTTTGTGGCACTAACCAGCACTAACGAAGACCTTAATTTATATGCCATAAAAACGCTATAATTGCTCATGTGCGGGGCTGCCCCGCACATGACTTAGGTCGTTTTTGCTCCAAACCAGTGCAGCACTAACGATAAAATGAGCGGCACTAACGAGCACTAACAGAATATGAGATGATGACGTCAAAAAATTTCAATTTCCGATCATGTGCGGGGCCAGCGTGAAGTTGGCCCCGCACATGTATTTGGTAAGTTAGTGCCAGCACTATAATAGCACTAACGATTTTATTTGCGGCACTAACCTGCACTAACGAAGCACTAACGAATGACATTTGTCAAAATTTGATTTCGCACATGTGCGTGGCCAACTTCACGGGGGTTTCTTTGTTCGTAGTTTCAGACTTTCCAACGTAATAATAAGGAAAGAGTTACAATCCAGAACTGAACCAGAATTCGTTGGAGTGGTAATTTAGGTCTCATATAGATATAAATAAGCATATGTTGTAAAAATATATAGATACACGCTAAGATATACACGATACCGACATGATACCGATATCCAAAGGTTGATGATGATATTTTATTACATGAATATATGTATATATATATATATATATATATATATATATATATATATATATATATATATATATATATATATATATATATATATATATATATGAAAACTTTTGAACTTTCACGAATCATTTTATGATAATAATAATTATATTTTACAGGAAAATTATAGTCGTGTATATATTGTGAAATCTTTATTTTCTCAACGTTTCAACCATTATGTTATGGTCTTTATCAAGAGAATTATTTGTTTGAACTGAATATGACGAAAAACTGCGATCGATTATTTTACAACATATGCACTTAGATACTATAGGGTCTTCTACATTTTTCCAGAGTCATTATATGAATGAAACCATGGCTTATATAGAATGAAAATATATAAATGAATATAAATACGAAAATTGTTTGAATATAAAATAACAGTGAAATTGAAAAATAATAAAAAAAATAAAAAGTGGCTGAATATGTACACGATTTCCAGTTCATCGTGGCCGCAGATCGTAAGAATATGTCTTCGGTTCTCTCGTTAACTCACTGCACTGGAGTTGTGGCCTTCTTTCAATTCTTTTTAAAGATGCGAGAGCCGTAGACCAACTGGCGGACATGTTATATCCGCTGTCTTCTCCGTTGAAATTATGAGGGTGTTTTATTATTTCGATGGCCTCGCTTATTGCCCTTGGCCACCGTCTCACTTGTCGATCCACGACTGTCGCATCTTCATAAAGAATGCGATGCTTCTCTTCAATAGCATGTTTTGCTATCGCCGAATTGTGCACGTTGCCGACCCTCTCGTTATATTTGTGCTATTTAAGCCTGGCATACACTGGTTTCATCGTTTGGCCGATATACGTTAAACCACATTCACAAGGAACCTCGTACACCCCACAGTTCTCCAAATGTATCCTGTCTTTGACAGTCACAAAACTGTCTCTCAACACGTTAGCTGCGGTGAACAAAGTTTGAATGTTATTCTTTTTTAACATCCTACTGATTTTATCGGTAACGCCACTTATGTATGGTAGTGAAGCTAATGATATTGGTTTCTCTACGTTACTCGTCTCTCCCGTTCTGTCTTTTGGTAAAAAGGTCATGGATTTTTCTATCTGTTGATGTGAGTAGCCGTTATTCTTGAATATTCTTCTCAGGTAGGTCAACTCTGCTAGCATATGGTCATCATCCGACAATCTCTTCGATCTTGTTACCAGTGAATTCAGTACAGATTGCTTCTGAGCCGGGTGATGATTGGAGTTTTCATGCAGGTATCTATTGGTATGTGTGTCTTTTCGGTAAACTGAATGCCCTATAGGACCGTCCTTTTTTCTTTCTAAAAGAATATCAAGAAAAGGTAATTTTGAATTGACTTTTTTTTCCATGGTGAATTTAATTTTAATATTCATCGAATTCATGAAAACTAAAAATTTTTCGAGTTCCTCTTCCCCATGCGACCAAATCATAAAACAATCATCTATGTAGCGATAGAAGCATGAAGGTTTGAATACTGCGTTTTTAAGGCGTATTCTTCAAGGTTTTCCATGAAAATGTTCGCTACGAATGGTGAAAGTGAAGATCCCATTGCTAGTCCCTCTTTCTGCCTGTAGAGCTTTTGTTCGTACATAAAATAATTACCTTGAATTAAATCACACCATGGCTTAGCAAACTTCTTCTTGTATCTTAATAAATCCATAGCTTCATTCACCGGTACGTTAGTGAATAATGACACTACGTCTAGGCTCACCAGCGAATCACTCGATCTTAAAATTTTATTCTTTAGAGCTGTGAGAAATTCAACCGAATTTTTAACATAGCTTTTGACTGATTCATTATCAACTTTGAAAAGCTTTGCTACTACTCTAGATATTTCATGTGCCGGGGATTTTATGGCACTTACTATAGGCCTTAATGGTACCCTTTCCTTGTGGTACTTTGGAAGTCCGTATATTTTCGATATTACGCTATCTTGAGGTGTTAATTCTTTTCTGAGTTCTTTAGTGAACGGAGCATCTTGTAACAAGTTGGTTAGCTTATTCTCATAAGTGCTTGTTGGGTTCCTTTTTAATTCTATATAATTTTTCGTATCATCTAGTAGAGCTCTCATTTTGCTTGTATATTCCTCTTTATACATAACAACAGTGGCGTTGCCTTTATCCGCCTTAATATAACAATATCCGAGTTACTTCTTAATTCTTTCAATGCCTTTGTCTCGTCATAGGTAATGTTTTTACGTGGTAGCTTTGAATCTCTTAAAATCCTGGACGTATCCTGTCGAATTTGCTCGGCCAAGTCCTTGGCCAAGTTAACGAGAGAACCGAAGACATATTCATACGATCTGCGGTCACGATGAACTGGAAATCGTGTACATATTCAGCCACTTTTTTTTCTTTTTTTTTTTTATTATTTTTCAATTTCACTGTTATTTTATATTCAAACAATTTTCGTTTTAATATTCATTTATATATTTTCATTCTATATAAGCCATGGTTTCATTCATATAATGACTCAGGAAAAATGTAGAAGACCCTATAGTATCTAAGTGCATATGTTGTAAAATAGTCGATCGCGGTTTTTCGTCATATTCAGTTCAAACAAATAATTCTCTTGATAAAGACCATAACATAATGGTTGAAACGTTGAGAAAATAAAGATTTCACAATATATACACGAGTATAATTTTCCTGTAAAATATATTATTATCATATATATATATATATATATATATATATATATATATATATATATATATATATATATATATATATACATATTCTCTTGATATATATATATATATATATATATATATATATATATATATATATATATATATATATATATATATATATATATATGTGTGTGTGAGTGTGTGTGTGTGTATATATATATATATATATATATACATATATAATTATATATATATATAAATTTATATATACGTATATTTGGCCTCCAGCTTTTGTGAACTGATCGATTCTATGATAGAATTCTATATGTGTAGGCTCTTTGATCGCATTTGAAGTTTACCTTTGAGCTATTACACAAACTTGAGAATTGATCTTACATACAAAATAGATGTTGTGATCTTGACAAATTGGTCAGCCACAATCCATGACAGTTCAAGGGAAGAAGGAAAACTTTTTACCCTCGACTAACAGCAAAAGTTGGTCAAACTAGAAATCAAGATAAATTACTTGACTCTCGCAATGCGTCGATCGATACAGTTTGACTTGAAAACCGCTGTAGTTGATGACAACACGCGGCGGTGACGAGTGAGTTTCAATCACAGCAAATAATCTTTTGTGGAATTGATATCGGGAATCCCAGCGGCTCAATTAAGTTTGCTATAGTATTCACTCAAAAAAATCTATGGGTGCAGTGCTATACAGCATTATATCTAGATATAATAGTACAGAGTTTATAATTATGTTTCATCTCTTCTACATACTTTTGCATCTGTGAACTTCATTTTATCTAGATAATAATTATGTTATCCAATAGTACTTATTTCGAAAATTATTTCACAATTTGATAATAGATACTTTAGCAGCCACCTGAATTAATGATTTAAAAATACTTGTTGGCACCCATAAACAAGTATCAAACGATAAGCCGATGAACAGATAAACAAGTATCAATTTGTTGATGAACTTATTACAGTTCAAGGTACGAAGGTATACGAGGTTTGAGCGAACTTTCAGTGAGGAAAATGAAAAACTAATTTTTGTTGAAACCTCTTCAAGCATGAATTAATTAATGTTCACATATAGGCCTATTGCTGCTTTTGACGGGACTTTATATGTCTTGTAACCTGTATTCCAGTAGATGCTGGCCCTTTTGGTGTGATTGCAAACTATCGAATGGCATCAAATGTGCCTTCCATGCATTTGACCTGGACAAAAACGATACACAGTAGGCGCTAGAGAATTGAATGTGTGGTGCAATCTTATAATGCCGCCATGCATGAAGAGGATTTAAACATTGAACCAATTCAAAAATCGCTAAATCTTTTTCATATTTTCGCATTCTGTTTCCATATTACCATTCTTAATTGATCCTGTATATTTTTTTTCGTTCTCAAATTTATTTTACCTATGGAGACAAATTTCTAAACTTGATATGACAATAATTATAAATATTGATATAACTGAGCTATTATCATAACTTCAAAATAGTAACTGCTCAATTGACAGAAATATGGCCGCCGCTGCCACATTTTACAAGGTCTGGCTATCCTTATATATGCCTTGGCTCAGTGCTACTACCTTGTCTACTATCCTTAGCTGTATATATGTCCTTGTCAACGTGCTTACTCGAGTGCTCAATACAGTATACGACATTTATATGTAACATTCACCACAGCAACTGAAACAAGAAGCCAGTGAGGATTAGTATCCGGTGGTGCGTATGCCTACATATACGTCACTTTACTTCATGGAAAATCGACATTTTATAGTATCAACTGATAAACTAAAAAAGCTTGAAATCGTGTATTTGTTTAATTTACATTGAAGGTCACAAGAAATGAAACATGAATTAAATCATACAAGTCACATGAAAAAATAACAGACAATACAGTTAATGTGAAATCGATTGTATTGTTTTACATTTTTCAGTCGTCATAGAAAGAGAAGCTATGCATTTTCCTGGTGAACAATAATGGTAGGTCTATTTCAAGTTTTCGACATTATTAGAAAAATGAGTGTTTCATTGAATTACGTATGCAAAGAGGTTCCCAAGTTTATTCTGGTGTATTATTCCCAATGATAATGAAACATTGAACATTTGGTTGAATATGAGCATAACCATTTCAGTCATCTTTCGGAAACAAACAGTTATCTTGAAATTCCTTAGAATGTAGCCAAAACTTATTTAAGACGATCCTATGTACGTTTCTTCCCTTATTAAATTTATTTGATGTACCGTCAATTCTATCCGCTCCATTTTCCCTGGACTCGCTTGCTCTATACGCACGATGGGTATATTGGTTTAGTATGTTAGATTTGGCGCCCAACTTTTACGTCATAAGAAAGATGAATCTGGTCATTTGAACAATGTTCTGCCGTTTTACCGTGCCGTGCCATTCAACCATGATGTGTGCCAAGGAGGCTTAACAAACCCACAAGTATATAATATGAAAAAAGACGTATACTAATGGATTCAATCTGAACGACATTATTCTTTTCTTCTATGCTTGTCGTTCTGCTATGTGTAGTACCAACAAATTCCGTCCAAAAAAGATTAGTGGCCGTTATGGAACTTCTGGTCATTCATATACACTGGCGTCGGAACCGGGGGTGGCAGGGGGGGCAATGCCCCCCCCCAACTTTCGGCCAGGGGGGGGGCAAGGGGGGGCCAAAAAAAGGTCTAGCAAAAAAAAATTGAAAAGACGAGAAATAGAAAAGACGAAAAAAGAAGGAAGAGAGAAGGAAGAAGGAAAAAGGAAAGAAAGAAAAAAAAAGAAAGAAAGAGTGAGAAGGAAAGATGTAGACCTATTTAGATAGATAAAATCGTACATAGATTCATATTTCACATTGCATAGAAAATCAAATATCAGATGGGCACCTTCAGTTTTAGGAGAAAATTGATTTTTGCATCTAAATCTCATCTGGAACACGTTGAACCATATTAAAAAAGGTGTGATTCAAAGGAATTTGGTGGACTGTTTTGGAATGATAGCTCTGGTAAGTAGTTATTAGTTATCAGAAACCAACAAACAACCCTACCGGCAGTGCTTCTTTGAGATATAAATTATTCATTACAATTTTTGTAAATTTTGTAAATTTCCAAAATTCCAACAGTCGTAACAATGACAATACAATGAAATGGAGAGAGGGAACTTCCAATAAGGGTCGTTCGGTGACTGCCAGGGGCGTCAAATTTAAGGGGCGCTATCGGCGCACATTTGTAACATTCTATTAATAATAATATGCCATAAATCGTATTCTATTTTACTTGTGCATTATTGGGTGGAGAAAATGTTATCATTCGAACAGCATTGTTATCGAAAGACATAGATTTTTCTTGGATCAGCCATTCAGCAAAACTAGCTCTTACCCCACTAAAGAATTCATGAATTCCAGAAATTTCGTCCAATTCCCAAACCCGTAGAATCGCATTTAAAAAGATAAATTCACAAAAATTTCCCTGCGGGGCTTGGTTCTTCCCTCACTCGCATTCACTTTCACTATGCGCATATAGTTTTTGGGGCTCATAATTTAGTCCTTGCCCGTGGCGCTAAAATGAGCCAGACTGACCCTGCAGTTACAATAACTATGTTTGGCCAATATCAGTTGGGCACATCTAGTTCTTCAAAACAATTAATTTTGTCATCTAAATCTTATCTGAAACACGTTAAATCGTGTTAAAAAAAAGGTAATTTAAAAAAATTCCCTGCGGGGCCAGAGGGGGTCCTTCCCCATTGCCCCCCGCGGGTCGCATGCTTCGCGTTAACTGGCCTTTGTACAACTGTTCTTATATGGCATTTTCTTTTCCAAACTGAGATCCCCCCCTCCCCATCTTGGTATTCTCAGTATTTTGTCCTTCTATCCTGAAAAATACCCAAATGTTATTGAATGTGTGGCACCCCATACTTCCTTCCTCCGCGGGTCGTAATTTTTGAGCTTGCCCCCCCCTACTTTGAAAACGTTCCGACGCCCCTGTTCATATATATGTATATATATATATATATAAATATATATATATAATTATATTTATATATATATATATATATATATATATATATATATATATATATATATATATATATATTTATATATATATATATATATATATATATATATATATATATATATATATATATATATATATATATATATATATATATGGGCTTATAGAAGCCTATTCAGTAGCATCCAAGGAACAATTCAACTGTAGGCCTACTCAGAAATCCGACTGACGATTGAATGATGAATACTGTTGGTTCAATGAGCTCACTAATCGTACGATACCCCCGTATAACCTAGCTGTTGGTGGGGTCGCTAAGCAACAATAATAGTACGAGTGATATCACTTATTTGATAGTAGGTACCTTAATAGTATGTTAGTGTGATAGTAGTGCTGATGATACCGATTGTTCCGAGTGAGTAGCTGATGTAAATCACCTTTACAAAGACCCGTAACTTTTAAGGGAGTCGAACGCATCCCCTACTTCATTTCAATGTCTTAAGCTGTGCGTTACCTGACTCAGTCAGGGAATCGGCTGTCGGAAATTTGATTTACAGAATTCAAACAACTACACTATCTAATTCAATCCAATGAACTCCACTATGAACTGATTCTTATGCAGTTTGATTGACCATTTTTCATTGTCTTCTTTTTTTTCCACGACAGTGAACTAGCTCTATTTCGAGAAATATTCTCATGAACTTGCAAATAACAGTCAGTGCAATCTTTGAATCGAAGGTTCAAGCTAAGATTACATGAATAATAATTTTGTTCTATTAACAACCCAATTCATTATTAAATTCAGTAATTTTACCTTATTATAATTGCTTTTACCTATGCACGTTAGATGGAAATATTAACGGACCTTTGACCGATCGTTAAAAATACGAATGGACGAAATATTCTACCATTTAATATTGACTTTCCAATATCTTTCCTCTGACAGCGCGGCTTTCTTACGTGACGGTGACTATAAATCATAAGTAGGTTTTTCATTTTTCTCTCTCTCCTATACTTTCTTTGACCTCAACCACGTCAGTTCCAACCCCCTCCTGCCAGTCCCCACCCCCAGCACCCAATGACGTATACCTACCTACCCTCTTCGTCCTCACTCCAGGGACATGGGAACAGAATGATGAGTGATGGGTATAAGATTATCGGGATATAGGATACCCAGACCAAGCCAAGATGGGTGTGTAGCTTATTTGAAAAAACATGGTTGAATGCTCAGACGTATATATATTATTTCTTTTAGGTAAACAATCCCTGGTGGGTTTTTATACAAGCTGTGAAAGCATTAGCTGTTTGGTGGAAATGTTTGGGAAGTTGCTGTACACTAATGCCGACTGCCTTGTAAGCTATTTATACGATGTTGGAGAACGTTATTCAAGTCATCAAGAAAATGCTCATTCCTGACAGTTTTTATTTGCATTGTCAATGAGATAAACTGAACGTACAATAATTAATAGAAACTGATTTTGTATCTGAATGAAAATTGAATTTTGTGAAAGATTTAAATGTAAAATGAAACATTTGCATTCATTTACTGAATTTGTTAAGAACACAGAATCTGGAACTAAGGAGAAGTATCGGCTGTAATATTTATAAATGATGTTTTGATGTTTTTAAAATGAAGGTATATTTACGAATGGAAAAAATTATTGTTCGGCTTGAAGAAGGTAATATGTGGAAATATGATAGGCCTATGTGTAATCAGGAAAATGAAGTCCATTCTATTTTCTACATAAAAATAACAAAGTTTGTTTTGATTGTGTTTCATTTTTGTGCACAGTATATACAGTCCAGAGGACTCGAAACACTTTCTGGATTTGGGTGTCATCCAGAATGTATATATATATATAGGTTTCTAGCTAGGTCGATAAAGTGTTTTGTGAAATAATATCGATCATTTCAAAATCCCACTAAGAATAGCACTCGATGAAATTTGAAATATTTTCATCCTACTCACTTGTATAGATTCCAATATAATCGAGAGAATATAAATAAGTACATTTTATATCAAATAGAATTCAAAATCACATCGAATGTTCTTTTTTAAATAATTGTAGTAGACCAAACAAAATCGTACCAAAATCAAAGGCAATAACATATTACTCGCAGTTAGCATATGAACATCTTGGCATATTAGCATATGAGCATATGACCAACGTACCAGTGAAAATAATGAAATTCGCTAAATGTAAATATTGTAATAAATAGGAAATTCGCTAACTGACTAAACCAGAGACTTGAAAAAAAACATATTTGACAAAAACGAAAACACTTCATTCGTCTTCACTAGAAATTTGTATGAGCGGTAAAAATTCATTTTGATCAAACTTTATTCAACAAAAATGTATATATACAAAAAGTACATATGTGATCCCTGTGTTGTCTATATGTTATCTATTTACAATATGTTTTACATGTACGATGTTTGATTATTGAAAACTCAATAAACATGATATGAAAATTTGTTTAAAAACGGGAACCTCTGATTCTTTAGTCACATAAAGAAAAACATCGATTTTATTCTCATTCTCAACTGCACTGACAAAGAATCTTCACGTCCAGTACAATAATATTCAAATCTTCACATCAAAAATAACAATAGAAAAAATACATTTTCTTTTTACTATTTTATTCACTCGGTTGGGTTTTGCATTTTGAGCGAGCGTTGCTGGCGACACTGCGATGTATTCCTCGAATAATAAATGATGGTACAGTGTTGTCAAATATGTGATGATGACGTCATCAGCTAGCACAGTATGGAGGTGACAATCATAATACGATAAGCGAGTTTTCACAGACGATGGCCGTCGGTTCCGGTCTGCTCTGCTCGCTTCCGGTGCGAGCGGCCTAGTAGATGGACTATTTGAGTGACTTCGACTGACTTCTACGATAATAACGCAGCAATGTTTATATAAGTGATGTCAATGTGAAAGTCATAGATATGCGTTTTGTTTTTATCAACGGAGGAAAAAGGCGTGCGTCGCGTTGCTTAGAGGGTGAGGTTATAGCCATAAATGTGAACAAAAAACAAATTAATTATAGTGATTAAATGGAAACTTTACTGCGATAACAACCAACTTTACGTTGTTTCCAATAAGTTTCGTAAAAATATTTCCCTTCTCGCTTTATCCATTTCGGTATTTCATGCGTGGATTTTCAAAATTCCGTACTAATTTTTACCAAATGTGTTTCAACCAATAAATACAGGTGACCTAAAAGCATAAAATTATTCTTTCAAACATAATACAAAACAATATTTCTCACTCACGAACACTTTCGTAGACTTATTTGGAACGTAGAATATACAAAGCTGTGATCGAATATAGTCTATATAGAATGAATAAATCGAATAAACCTGTAGCTAATTTTTGGTGGAGGTGCCAGGTTTTAAAATTTCTTCATTTTCATGGTATACTAAAAGCATGTGATATTCACCACAAGTTAAGTGTTATGATTTCAGAATAACAAATTTTTATATTTTTTTTCTGAGATTCAGACACTTTTGTATCAGCCAATTGATCTCGTTGGAGCGTACCAACATTCTAGTGGAGGTGCCGTGTTAAAATGAAATCGGTCACAAATCACGCCATTCATCCTCTATGCATCCTTATGATGTTTTTTTCCTTCACCATTTTCCAAACTCATAATTATTGAATTCTAAATATATATCCAACATATTACGTGATTTTATAATACAGCTGGATCCACGTGTATACCTTGATCGGACTATAGCTTCCAAGCCATGCACAAGGACAATATTATCTTCGGGGCAACTCCATATTTTTCAACTCTTTGTTTACCTTCGCTATCTTTCCTCTTCATGGCACAATGTTGCTATTCCCCACCCACCCCCACCCCTACACAGGAAATGAACTGAACCCCCTTCCCCGCTCCCTCTTCAACCACCTAATAAATGAGAGTTAGAACACGTGAGCGCACCCACGCCTCCCTGAAACCCCTGAAGTGTAGACCAAACCTATATGCATGCGAGACTGGCGAATAGCCTATGTTTCAAATCACGCCCTCCGGTCTTCAAGTCCTACGTGCGCCACATGAATGTTCGAGACGTCAGTGCGACATTGGTTGATCATGAAGGAAGACGTGTTGTCAACGTTTCGAAAAAAACATTTCAGTAAAATGACGTATTTCACTTCAACCCCTCATCCATCTTGTCGAAGAATTGCAAATTTTACTGAATAGGTTTTAATATATTTGTTGAACCAAGTCCTAGATTTTGAGTCTGCTAGTTGTTAAGGGATAATGTCTAATTCGCTTTCAAAGTAGAGGGGAATGAACTGGAACATCCAGTTTAGAGATGAATTTTCAACGCTCATTTTCACTTTATATGGGTAAATAATTCTAAAGGGGACACGGGGAAGGAGAAGCGATGAAAAAAATCGTATATGTGCTGGTATAAAATGTGTATCACTTCTTTTATGAAGTTGAAAGACTTACTTTTGAAATGATACATATATTTATATATGAATATAAAAAAAAAATATATGTATATATATATATATATATATATATAGGCCTATATAAAAAAATATATATATATATATATATATATATTTATATATACAATTTGAGGTATCTTTTGGGATTGTTAAGTGGTAGTGGTTATGATTCAAAAAGGGATTTATTATTCGCAATTTGCAGTTAAATTGAGCGTGAGTAAATGTGTAGCATACATTTATCGTTCTAATATCACCCAAGATGGAATACACCATATAGAAACGAAGATTATTATTGCTCTCAGATATCGCGCAGATGTAAGAAAACCGCATTTAGGAAGCCCAGCATGAACTTTAACCTATGTAAGATTAATTCGAGTTATGAGAAATTGCCATAAAATATATTATTGTGAATATGAACATGGTCAATATTTTATTAAAGAATGTGAAAATTATTGATCCATCAACCTCACAATTTGGTATCACGTTTTATTGATCAAATTTTAAAGTAGACCAACGTTGAAAAAGTTTGGTGTAAACGATTATTCATGAATTTTAGCGAAGTTCAAAGAAATCTTGAAAACGTGCAATCAAAATGTTGTGACAAGTAATCTTGTGAAAAATCCAACATGAATGAATTAAGCGATATTCTGATATTTTATAGGCATTCAATTTTATTCCAACTGACGAGGATGACTATGTAGGCCTGCTTTTCTGCGGTACGATTGCAAATCCAGTTCTGGTCATGTACTGCATGTATTCCTATTAAATATAATGAAAAATAATTCAGCTGCTAAAAATTCCTTCAGTTGATGATTAGGCCCTTATATATATATATATACATATATACATATATATATATATATATATATATATATATATATATATATATATATATATATATATATATATATATATATATATATATACTCATAATTCATGAAGATTTAGGAATTAAACCAAGTAATATGGTGATCAAAATATAAATATTTTTATTCGACTAAATATTTATATTTCAATCACCACATGATCATCACTCTTCTACTCATCAAACGTGTTCATAATTGTGATAAATTCAGATACTTCGCAGTCCAACTAACTTTCAATTCAAACGTAATTTGAATTTAAAATTTAATTTCTTTCCAAATGTTCCTTCGAGTTTCATCAACTACATCGAGTCGCTGGTGCCGGTTGGCCGATAAAATGTTTATGACCAAATAGCTCGTTTTTTATGTACATAATTCATTCCACATCTAAGCTATGAGGATACTATGCATAGTAATGTATACTGCATTATATAAATGTTGAATAATGTATATATTTTTAATTAATACCAGGCTATGCAATCGTTTGAGCTTTTAGCTGAGAATGTTTTTCTTCGAAATGCGTTTATTTTTTGGTGACAGCATTCATAGTTATAGACTACACTTCCTACCAGTGTTTTAAAGTGGAGTAGGAATGACATTCTCAGAGTTCCAATTAGTTTTCCATAATTTAATTTTGACAAAATCTAGTTACATTACATTTTTCGGCCAGGAAAAATGGGAAGACTGTAAAATTAGAGACAAATCAGGATTTCAAATAACTCATTGATAAGCAAAGTTGAACTTAAAGATGTTCCTCTGTAATTTTGTTTACTCTCATTCTTTAACCGGGAGTTTAACAATGAAATCCATCAAATTAGACACATTTTTATTCAATTGTTGCTCTATCATGAAATTATTTCCCAAAATTCGACTTCACACATCTAATTGTCAGGGTATCACTCAGTGATTGCAATTTACTGCAAGTCCGTGGTGTTTGTAGTTCTTAAGATATATGTTGACAGAGTGCACCTGTAAATCTGTCCAAGATGCGGGCTCTTTTCTTTTAGTCTGGTTCCGTTTGAATTCCATGCAATATCACAATGCCAAATGGCGATGATTCGACACTTATAAAAAATACGTTTCAAGATTAGTTCAAGCTGTACACATATTCCATTGAACGGTGTTCGTTGGCACAATGCGTAGAAGCATCATCAGTATCACTTTCTAGATGTTTCGTTACGAATATTTCTCGTGTTATTACAAGTTTAATTAACTAATAATCTCGCGGTTAATCGATGTGCACCATGCTACTAATTATTTCACTAAAATTAGCAGACGATATAAGGTGAAAAGCATTCAGTGTGAAGGAAATGTTAATGGCTTGGACGTCAGTTATGGTGCAAGAAATGAAGTATGATAAGGGGGACCTGCCAGGCGGCAAGGGAGGAAGGGGGAGTTCAAGTTTGCAGTTCAAGTCGGAAAATTAATATAAAAATACTGTAAAATGAATCATTTTTCAAACGATGAAGGACAGTCGAAGATACAGATTCTTAATACTTGACATAAGAAGCCATGTATTGAATACCTCATTCATTGGTATCACATTGCATTGTCAGCTAGAATCTCAAATATAATACAACACATTTTGATACATAATATAGTATTATAGAGACCCGGTTGAAATACTCTAACTCAAATGACTGCTTTTTTTATTTAATGTTCCTATGAACTATCAAAACAACTACTCGAATAGAATTCTAATATTTTAATTCATCTATCTTTAACAATAAGAAGTATTATAACATATGAAAAGCTGAATTAACTAGTCGGAACACTTCCCCAATGCACCCTAAGATGATACAATTTGCCCCCCTTTCGCCTACCTCTAATACTTTTGTGCCATCGCCCATGGAGAGAAAGTGAGAAAAAGCCTCCGCTCAAATATTATTATCGTTCCTAGCTGCAAAGTGGCATCTGTTTCCATGTTACGCGGCCAAGGTTCCATCATCTGTGGATATATGAAAGACCAGAAAATCGAATATTTCTTAGGTGATATTTAACGAGGCCTCCATTTTGTTGCCTTACTCCCCGTTGTTGAAAAAAAGAACTCTTTTCTTCTCGTCGCTATATATATTTCTTTCTCTCCTTTTCAAGTCTACATAATATTCGTTGCGTGTTCAACGCTTTTCCAGAGTATTCTGAAATAAAGAAAGAATAGTGGCAGATGTGTTTATAAAAACGAGTGAAAATAATAGAGGCGACAATAAAATGTTCCACATTTTCGTCTCGAACTCATCAATAGATCAGTAACAAAAAGATTCCTGTCGCATTAAACAATAGCATTTCCCTTTCTTTGTCCGGCATTCGTCTTCTGTCTTTTTTTGTCACATTTGCATGTTATGATTAATGTAAACCACCGCCCACTATAAGGTATCTTGGTGTACGAACGTGACGTAGATCCGGGGGGCGGTTGTTCGGTGGTTGGTTGGTTGCATATACGTACGGCGCTATGTGGTTCCATTATAAGAAACTAGAGTATATGTATAGAGTACTAGAGTACTAGATGTATAATGAATCTACTGCTCCTGTTGAAAGCTAATTCAAGTCCAAAAATGGTTTAATTGTAAGTATATGTACTGCCACTGGTACCAACAATGAAAATAAACACATCCATTCAACAAGATACTGTTCCAAATTCTGAACACCTCCAGGAATAGCATTGCATGATGATTTATTATTTTATATATTTATATGTTCTGAAAGTATATTGAGGATACACTGGCACAATTCAGAAACCAATCGCATTCTACTGATTTATGTATTTTAAAAGCGTGTGAAAAGTCGTGGTAAATCACAAAAAGAAGGTCGTCTACAATATATGAAGAATACCATAACCAATTGTTGAAATGTCTGTATAAATACATGGTTTCACTGCAATTTTAAGATTTTAACGCTTTTGAAAGTTGAAGTTGCGTATCTTTCTTATTTTTCAACGTTATAAAATTATGATACCTCAAATATATCAAATATATCTATAAACAAACATAATGCTGTCTTCATGTTTGTTTAGATTGATTGACTATCTCCTCTCGTGGATACGAGTATATAAATATCTGAGTTAGGAAAACAGACTTACACATATTATCGAATGTGGGCCTACGTGCATTTGCGTTTAAAAAAGTGGTCGTTCAATGTGCACTTTGCATTTCTGAAGTGAATGTACTGTCATTGTACGCCTGAATACCAACAGACAACATACATACGCACGCACTAACAACCTTTAAAGATACTATCGGTCAAACATGAATAGATCTATTCAAATTTTAATTTCGGAAAATATTATATGTGTGATACTCATTTAACAGAATATATGATTTCAATATCAATTGAAATATTCGTTTTTAATATTCATTGAAATATTTATTTTTGATATACATTATTATTATTTTCGTATTTATTATATTTGTGGAAAATATTATTTGATAATAATTTCAAACTGAAACCACGTACTATAGCTTGGCATGTATAATGAACGAGAAGCTGTCATATTTGATATTTTGATTTTCTTCGTCATTGCATTCATACAATATTCAGTTCGATATTTGATTTCCATTTGTCTATCTGACGTTCACTTGTTATGTTGACTAATGACGTAATGAATAATTTATAAATCAGAACTCGAAGGAATTGCGTCCTTAAAGATGTAAATAAATTAAAGTCACTTCCATCCTCGACTGTTGGCGGATAGAGATACTCTATCGTTGAAGTTAATGAATAGGGGAGACCATCGTTCGACTCGACAATATTCTTGACATGACATCGAGTATATCAAGTTGTAAAGAGAGATTATTATGATTTAAACAGTTTCGAATTATTAAGAACACATACAGCTTCTAGTTCTAGAGACTCCCTTTGTTCCATATTTGTTAGTAGAAATTACATCAACTCAGGAACATAGTCTATAACCAGTAGTGATATTATCATACCAGATGTATTGAGTTTACGTATGTTTGAGTATGTAGGTTATGTCTGCCGCTGCCTTATGGTGTTTCGACTCCCCATCTCAACAATGCTGAAACTATGCACCAAATTACCGTCCAAGTCTCTGAACATACCGATCGTGAGTGAAACTTTTTTTACAAATGTCCACCAAAATTACGTTTACGCGTTTGCTCAGCTGTCTGCAAGAGTCTCTTATCACATACTCCAGTTTCCATGGCAGAGTCTGGACTGAACCGACGTAAACGTTGACATATACAATTCTGAACTCTCAAATTCTAAGAGGGGACTTTGTAAGATATTTTTCCACTATGTTTGAGTATGTAAATATAAACGCATTATTGTTATTGTTAACCATGCGGCTAGCAGTTGTCCGTAGGCCAGGCCATTCTTCTGGCGCGCTTGCGCAATCTTGTTGCAGGCTACGTTTTCTTTCAAACACCAAACTTATCTCACAAATAGAAGTTATTTCTCATAGGCCGAATTATACGTACCAACCAAACGGTTGCCTACCGGGTAGTAAATTATGGCAATGATGCTATACATTTGTTTCCGCCGTCAGTTCTGTCTAGTAGCACATCAGTGAATGCATGCTAGTGATGAATACATGCTACTGAATACATAGCTGACAGCCAGACGGTGAGCCCAGGAAGGAGATTTCAAACTGACAACCATAAATCCAAACAAGAGCTTTTGATGAATAACAATGGGGTGACGTCATACTTATATTCTGTGACGTTTGGGGAGTAGCGTTGTGACGCTTGATAGTGGCGTCATTACGCTTCATAGTGGCGTCGCGACGCTTGATAGTGGGCGTTCTCACGCTTGATAGTGGCGTTCTAACGCGTGATAGTAGCGTCATGACGATTGATAGTGGCATCGTGACGCTTTATAGTGGCGTCGTCACGTTTGATAGTGGCGTTCTAACGCTTGATAGTGGCGCTCTCACGCTTGATAGTGGGCGTTCTGACGCTTGATGGCGTCCTAGCGCTTGATAGTAGCGTCACGACGATTGATAGTGGCATCGTGACGCTTTATAGTGGCGTCGTCACGTTCAAGTGTTTGTGACGCTTGCTAGTAGCGTCTTGATAGTCACTAAGCTTGTATCGATGAGAGTCAAGAGTGGTGCATCAACTGAATAAATCGATATTTCAACTTCAAACAATGCGAGATTTTGAAAGATGTAGCTGTATTTCATATCTTCAATATCATTCTGATGGAGTGTTTCAAAATTATACAGTTATACCAACACAACGGTTATATTTAAAAACAACAGCTTTAAATTGTTATTAATTATAAAATCTGTTATTCTCTTTCAATATTGATACATCTTTTCTATATAATCAAATATGTATTCATGAAAACTATCTAAAGGGCATGGATTCAGTCTTTAAAAAAAAAAAAAGTAAAACATGATCCCACAACTCAAACACGGCTACAGAAACTTCTCGAGGTAATTCAGGTACATTAGCGTCAGAACTTCACGTCGTTAACAGTAACAAAATGTTTTTTCTTGAGTGTGAAATTACTTCGTAAATCCGACAACTACGTCGCCACTGTTTAGCATGCTAAAAAACGTCCTGCTGATAAAGTCGACTGGAAAGCTGTGAATATGTATCTATACGAAAACAATGTAAATCTCTCTTGGGAAAGAAGGAGAGAGAGAGAAAGAGAAAGAGAGAGAGAGAGAGAGAAGAAGAAGAAGAGAGAGAGAGGTTATTTCCAGCTTACCTTCGCGTGCCTTCGTTTTACGAAGACGGGTCGATTGGAGTCAAAACGCTATACCGAATACGTATATATATATATATATATGAGAGAACAGTTTTGAGTTTTCCATTAAGATTCTACTCGATAATGTTTAGGTTCGAGTATAGATAAGAAGTTAACAACTATAGAAATATGTTGAAGAACTTGAAGAGGATGAAGAAATTTAGATAATTATCAACTAATGCAAAAATATTGAATTTTGCTTTTCTATTGGGAGCCGCAGGGCTCAAATAAACACTCTGGTGGCTAATTCAGAAGCTTGAGTTTAGGTAATGCTGAAAGTTGACTATTGTTTCTTTCTGATTGTCACCCTGAATACCAAGCTTATGATCACTCAAACCTCATCACACTGCCAACTAGAATTTTTGTTGCGCATTACAATTACCAATAAAAGTGTTCCGGGTTCCAAGGTCTAGTTCGAAATGCTATGCAAATTCACTATGAATAATGACGGTTAAATTATAATTGTTTTGATTGTTATAGTTATTATATTGTTTGATTATTGACCCCAACAAAAACTCAATGATTTGGAGGTACGAATGTGCGGATGTACAAAACTTATGCGGGACTCGAACCCACGCCCGATTTGACTTGACATTTCCAAGGTATTCTTGGCTGAGTGAGACTTATGGAAAACTCTGGTTGATGAAGACAATGTGGTCAATTGTAAACTTTTTGAAATACTATTTTAAAACATAATTATTTTCAATTTCCAATGAGAAACCTTGACTGAGTGAGACGTCTGGTTGATAAAGACAATAATTGTGGTCATTTGTAAACTATTTGAAACAAAATTTTGATAAGGTAATTATTTAACCGTGAATGTTGATGATAGGATAAATACTCCAAAATACTTTGACTTGAGATTCTATTCGAATCAATGACAACTCCTATCAAGCCCACCGCCTACCCCCCCCCCTCCCCACCCCACCCTCCCCACATCAACGCCATGAGAGCGCCCCTATTCCATAACTGCGAATGAAATGAAAGCGCGACGAAAGAGTCAGAGCCCATGAAACACCATGTTTTTGATCATCGGACAAAAACAAAAATGAGGTGCTTTCGTTACATTTTAGAGTTAAAGAATTACGGACCCGTTAAATATACTAACGGAAGAAAAATTTCATTGAATTATCAGTTTTCAGAGACAATTAATTATGTAACTCTAGCAAATTATATATATTATTTCTATGTGTCGACTTTTTCAATTATTATCGGATCAACTGCTTTCTCGATAAAGAGAAAGCGCACATCGATCGCTTTTGTTCCTCTTTGATTTGATTCCTTTCATGTTGAAAACCTGATTGAAGAACTATTAAAAAGTTTAATTAGTTTGTGAATTGAAATGACTTGCTACGAAAATAAGCTAGAACCAATAACGATCGAGCGTTTCTTTCAAATGTCGGGTGAATGGCTTTGTTATTAGACTTTTCTGCAGCTTGTCGCGCCTAGTGGTTATACTTTTCACAAGTCAATATTTATTAAGTGGGGTCATCTTATATACATATATCAACATTGAATTGTTGATGAAGGCTTTCTTCCTCAAATAAGAATATGGATGAGACACTATATAGGATTCATTAGTCACGGCTCCTGACGGCGATCTCCCCACCCCAAAAGTGTTTCAGATTTTCATATTTTCGTTTGATAAAAGTGCGCATCCCTATTTGAAATATTAGATGGGTGTATACATTTAGATAGATTGAAATGGTAATTGTAATTGTTTCATGAGATTATATCGGAATCATTACACATTTTATGGTTATCTATTATAATTAGATTCATAGTAAGTCATATTAATTGGGAAAATATCGTGAACAAGAAGTCATTAGTGTTCACGAGTGCGAGTGTTGTTTTGGTCACTCAAATATCGAAATCTTGATATATAATCTGCATTGTTTCCCAATTATTATTGCTAAGAATGAATTGATATAACCTTTCAGAAGCGGCACACCTTGGTTGTTTCAAGACTTCCAGACGCGATTTTCTCACCAAATATGAATAATTGTGGATAGTTCGTTTTGAATTGGCAACAATTACATCTGAAAACTCGAAACTCACTCGTGACTGTCGTAGTAATGGTACATTCACCTATCTATCTTTCATTTCATTTTCTTGTCGATAAATATTCAGGAGAATAAACTCCTACGTGATTGTATTCTTTATTTGATAGAATTATACTTTATAAAAATACGGCAACATACATTTTATTTTTGTAAATATGTTCTCAATTAGAAAAAGAGATAACAAATTGAATTAAAGATACGACAAGTTGAGTCAAGTTATCATTCACGACCGTTATACGACGTACAGAAATAAGGCCCAGGTCTGCACTGACAGAATGAAAGAATGAAAAACAATGCCAAGACAGAATGGCCTAGGAAACATGAACAATTACTGATCAATGTGATCGAGCACATTGACAAATTCCGATTGAATTCGTTTATACTCAAACGAAAACACCAGTCTCCAT
This sequence comes from Brachyptera putata, assembly GCA_907164805.1. Classification (NCBI taxonomy): domain Eukaryota; kingdom Metazoa; phylum Arthropoda; class Insecta; order Plecoptera; family Taeniopterygidae; genus Brachyptera; species Brachyptera putata. The sequence goes on along the minus strand of OU015462.1, from coordinate 15,084,177 downwards.
TAAATTGTATTTTTCTCTCACCATCCCAGATCCCAGTCGTGCCTTTGATTTCGAATTCAATTAGTTGCCTTGTGCAATTGTAGTTCCGCCTTGAGGGTGAACTAAAGTGAAGAAATAAGTTCAAAGCCAACGCAAATCTTTCTTCTACACACAGAATGAAAGAAAACCGGAGATGCGTTCCCAAATTGGTTGCGATCTTAAATTACCGCCGGAAGAAGTCGAATTATTGACGTTTGTATCGTTTGTAGAAGAAGAAAGGAATCTTTCAAGTTCCATTGATACCATTCTGGTATTTCATAGCTAATAAAGCTAGTGAAATCTTTCGATACCGAGTCATTGAATGTGTATATGTGTGTGTATATGCAACAAGAGAAGGAGAGGGTGATGCATTAAAGAGAGAGAAGGAATATAAAACATATTTTGACCTAATTAAACAAGTTTTTCCTCTAAAGAATCGCACTGCCATATAATTGAGTATTTTTGTATACATTTACTTATATTGGGTTTAACGACGCACTGTAATGATAGCTAAGATCTATTGGCGTCGGATGAATGATTAATGAGATAATTGGATGATGAGATGGAGATTTCGTGGCTAATGGAAACGGTAGTGGGAAGGAAGTCATCGTGACCTATATTGTAGGAACCATGTAGCTTGGACTACAGAGAGGAACTACGACAAAAAAGGAAAGATAGACGGAGGGCGGGCGGGGGATTGAACCAAGGCCCGATATGCTCTTCATCTCCCGGATTAGAAGCGAGCAACCTAGCCGGTGCCGGTGTGCCGGTGTTTTATATATATATATATATATATATATATATATATATGCCGGTGTGCCGGTGTTTTTTTATATATATATATATATATATATATAATTATATATGATGTACTATATTGATAAATGTATCAATTCAGCATCAACTTATACCTAGCGGACGTATCTCACAAATTTTGTCCGCACGTTTCTTATACTTTCAAAAATAATAGTTGTTTGGTATCAATTTTTTTTATAGTAACCATAATGCGATTATATCAAATATTTAGATATTACACTCATTGCATTCACCAACTGTGGTATTTGTTCTCAGGCGTATTATCATTGGAGCGGTAAAAGGTAAACTATACGTTTTGAAAAATATTTAGACGTTTTTCGTAATTTCGGTCTAAATCCTTCGAACAGATGCGCCTTCATTCCAGAGTTGCATGTTGATTATCGATCAGGGTGCCCCGAGAGTCGAGTTTTTGGGGAGGTTCGGGGCGCCATCTGGGCTGGCCCGGATTGCACCCCTCACCACCAACCCACCCACCCTCTCTCAGCCCCCCTTCCTATACCCCTCACTCATTGTCTGGGGGTTGATGGGGAGGGATGGGTCGGAGACTTAATCTCAAATGTAGAGGAGAAGAGAGGGACCCCTCAAAACTTGTCGGCCTCCTTCTCATCCTTTAATAAGGTGATCAATACAAGATGGCTATAAGAATATTTGCCATCCAAAGGTTTCTAGTATAGCCTACTTCCAGACATCGATCTAGTTTGATTCACACAAACCAACACGCCCCTTTTGAGTCACACGATAATACAACCGGCGTCCCACCGCTAACCCGTTGCACTTTGAGTCCGACTTACTTCTGGATTAGGCAAACAGGAAGAAGGGGAGAGAAGGGTAACAAGGATTGATGTGCGTATAGACGTGAACTAGGGCACGCGGTCAATTCAGAACACATGTCGAATAAAGAGGCCTGCAGATGGTTGGTTTGGTCTGTTAAATACTGTATAAGATATCGTGGTCATCGAGTAGTTATTATTGAATTTGAATATCGCGAATCTGACGGTAAATTTTAATTTAACTGCAACATAAATATATTGTTTTTCCCCAAAAAATGACAAAATGCTAGAAACGTCATTGAAGAGCGCATGGAAGTCGATTTAACGAAATGTCAGTTTTCAGGTCGTCGCTGTCGCTCATCCAATTATTTTGACCGTTTTTTGTATATTGACCAACTATGGAATTATCGCTCTTCATATATATATATATATATATATATATATATATATATATATATATATATATATATATATATATATATATATATATATATATGTGTATGTAATATGAATGTATACATAAATGTTCTAAATATATTCAGCACCATGGTAATTCATCAACGAGAATAAAATGCTTCTCTATAGCGTACAATAAATGTTTCGAATGTGTCAATAAAGCAGGGATTTACTTTGAAATAAGTGAAAATGCGTGAATTTTTTATTGATGATAAATTGTGTACCAGAATCGAATGGGCAAATAACATAGGCCCATTCTACGATAGAAGAATAGCTATTAGGATTTATATGAGGAAATGAATGGATATTAGGATATTAGGATAGGATTTAGAAGCGCGTCGACAGCGGTATCATTTCACCGTCCATCATGTCCGTGAAGTAATTGCCATAGTTGACAACGTTTGTGAATGTTTCGAGAAAATGGAAGTCGCGGGCAATAAAGAGAAAAGTAATGTGAGATTAGAAGAAAGAAAGTTACACGAAAAGAGTAAAAACAGGTAAATGCTCGCTTCTCAGTCCATATCGTCCGGTCACCAGAAGGCATCCACTTGACCGCGGTGGTCCGTACTTGGTCTGGGCCCTCACTCCTCACGACCTTATCGCCATGGGTGATCTTTGTGGGAGCAAATAAATTGCTCTCGACGACAGCTCAGGAGATCACGGAGAATGCCACCCCCCACACCACGTCAAGGTGTATAAAATTATTTTGATTATTAGATCATCCAATATTCATTCATATTTGAATTTTCAAAAAAAGAATATATAATTTTTGATCACCATTTTATATCAAACTTGATGATTTTATTCGTACAAAAACTCATAATTATTAGAAAATAAGTAGTTGAATCCACATACAAATGCTCGTTTTTTGACCAGTGAAGTGCGTTACACAAGTCATAAAAGTTGAAAACACTTATCAAAACCCGAAGTTCTGAAAATGAAAATTATTTCATTGCAACACATTCTTGAAAAAAAAAACACTCATCAAAACTCATTCATAACTTATTAATTTTTGACCCACATCGATCGATCGAGTTATTGGTGGAGGTGCCAGGTTTTATACTAACAATAATTCAAATAGGTCAAAAATAGCACGGTGTATTAAGCTGTACGCTTAAACGACTATCTGATTCGCATGAAATTTGTTCTGGATGATAGCAAACGATCAGATCAGGTCGTCCTTATCAGCATTCAGTAGCTGCGTTTATTCATGAGTGATAACAGATTCGAAGCACGAACGCTATTGCCACAACTCGACTTGCGGGCGGATAGAATCAAAGATGGGTGACGGCGGAAACAGTTTGCGATGTTTTTACTTCGTGTTTTGTATTTTTCCAATTCTTAGAGATGCGTAAGTTGGGAGGACCCACGCGAAATGTATTGCGTTCCACATCGATTCGTTATATATATATATATATATATATATATATATATATATATATATATATATATATATATATATATATATATATATATATATATATGTTGTACCGATTATGTATAGAGCTATTTAAGATATAATTAGCAAACTTTTTGATTAAAACGTAATATAAAGAGAATCTGAAAAGGTAGCCTTACTATTTGTAGAGAAGAGCCCACTGCTCATAAAATAAAACATCCCTAATTAGCAAACGAAATGAAAGAGCAAACTTTTTTGAATTCGTGTTTTCGATTGTGAAGAAAATTCCTCCTGAACAAAAATTTAACAAAGCGAGAACTTTTAAAGTTCCAAACGAAAGGTTATTGTCCGACAAGGCCCATCAAAACTATTCACTGAATTGAACATGCTTTGAGATTTTCAAAACATGACGCCTTTTAATGGCGTCATGCCGTACAATAATAATGAGGTCACCGGCATCGCAACCCTTCAAGGCATCTTTAACGATAGCATAGTGGCTCCCCGCCAAACCCCCTCTCACCTTCCAGCACCCAGTTCCCCAATGTCTTTAGTTCACTCCTGTTGTTGCACCTATCGGAACCACCTACCACTTGTTATAAGATTTAGGCGAGACGTTCAAACTACCGTATATGCGATTACGTTGTGGACGAGAGGAAGTTCACTTGAAGATAGAAAATCGTTGGGAAAAAGGGAAGATGTTTTTTTAGAGACTGTCATGTTCTACTTCTTCTGGCTGTCGTTCACTTCCATGTACTGGAAGAGAAAACATTTGCTGCAGATTGGATTTTGAGATGTGGGATTTGGAATAGAGGTTATCAATTGTGATACAATCTTCTATCCCCCCTGCCACCTTCTACTCTAGTCGATATACTCGACCATGACTGACCACCATCTTCATCTTGTAATGACCGCCATATGTTACGTGTAACATCATAAATATATATACATTTAAAATTTCAAAGTAAGACGATATTACACGTAGATTTCAACGAGAATCTAGATATACATTTTTTATACAGTTTTGCAAGTGCATCACATAATTATGCTGTAGAATGATACAGTCTAATGGACGATAGTGAGTCAGCTGAAAATTACGAAAATACTGTCATATGATCAGTTTGTATCTAACAATTGAGAAAATATGAAAATTGAAAACGTAAGAATTCAAATCCAAATTGTAACACAATTCAAAATCGTGCGAGAAAAATGGAAAAGAAGAAAATTTGGAATGAAATAGAAATCTAGCTACAGATAATAAATATACAAAAAAGATAGAAGAGTATGGAATATAATAATTGTAGTTTTATGCAACTCGAAATCATGCTGATTAAAAATTCGAGTGCCATATGTTGAATCGGATGGTATCATTGCTGTAAAAGATTAAAGTTTATCATGTTACCATGACGATTTCTGATAACACAATTAAAATTGGTTTCGATAAATATCTATGCTTTTGGTGATTGGTATTTCGTGAGCTTGAAATAATAATAGCTCCGCACAGAATAATGACGTACGAATGTGTCATTTTCTTCGCAACGTGATATGACCCATGTTTACTTTACAATGGCACGATGGGTCGTTAATTGTGAAAAAAGAGATAGAATAGTGACAAAAAAATGTCTAAATAACATGGTATTTTTAAAAGACTATTAAGAATTGAAATGAAGTCACTATAATGTTATGTAACTAGAAAAGTCACTTTGAACAACTTTCATTTCAATATGCTCAAAAAACGAAGAAAACTGAAGAAAGAGAAAAATAGGAAAGACAGAGAGAAAAGTTGATACATGCCAAATTTGATAATATCAAGAAAAGTTTTAATAATACGTTGAAATACGAAATCTAGATGAACGAATTGTGATGAAATTCGTTCAAAGTAACAAAAAAAATGACATATCATCAAAGAGGTGCGGGGGTGAAAAGTCATGCACTGATTGCCTTAGGTACCCAGTGAGGAGAAGCGATGACGTGGGTCGCGGGGCAGGGGGTTAGTTGTGGGCGTCGCCCCCCTTGTGTGAGAGTGCATGTCCAAATAGCGCCACTGTCGCTGACTTCTGTTCCCGCCTGTATGGAGACACGAACAATTGTATAATTGCTTCAAAAACCAACACTAAGTAATTTCGACAAACACACACACACACACACAAATAAAATAACAAAATGTGTCAAAAACTATTAAAATTAAAATAGAACACAATAGATATTATGAATGATGTAGAGTACCCTCATACAACGTTTCAACTTGACACCAACGTATAGTGGTGGTTGTGAGCTATTCTCATTTAGAGAGACTGCATAAAAACTGTCACAATCATGTTAAAATGTGAATAAATGTCAGTGTAGAATTGAAAAATGTATGAATAAAAATGAATAATGTTTAATATAAGACGAAAAATGCTGGAAGTGGTATTTAGATACGAGCTATAAATGAATCTACTTTTCATTGCAAAGTATCGGGTACCTGAAAATTATCAACTTTTTGGGTTTAACAAATCTTGTAGTTCTACAACTATTGAAAAGAATGATAATATTAATGGAACTACTGTCAATTCAAAACGTGAATTTACTTTATAATATCAAGTATTGACTCAAATAGAAAGCTCGGAGTTTCATATGAATCATACGCTCAATACAAAATACAAAACTTTGCGTCGTATTTAAGTTTCAAAGTAGGTGAAGATAACGTCATCCAGAAAAATTATCATGTCTATCCAAAGGAAATGCCAACTTAACGGAAGATTACTCTCAAATGATAAACTTTAGTATTGGTACTAATCTTATATCTTGGAAATTAAGTTGTATTCTATCTGGACAAGAAGAGATAAAATGGTATCATCTTAAAATCATCTAAATACATACACTATCACCATTTCGTTCGTAAACTGTAGTAGCTGTAGAGTTACAAAAAAAGTCGCCCAATTGAGAATCAGGAGTTAATGATAGCGAGAAAGAAAGAGCGAGAGAAAGAAAGAGAGCGATAGTGAGATTGAGAGAGTTGTATATATAGCTATATAAAAAAACTTCTTTTCAGATCGGATGTCGAGAGTATTTATCAATCATTGACATATTACTGGAACAAAAAGTACAAAATATATTTTGATAGATGTGTTTAATGGTTTGTACACACACGTTGTAGCTTATATATACTAATTAATGTCGAAATTACAGCATTTCACTTTAACGTCATTAATAAACATGTTATGATGGCTAGTCCGCTTTTTGTCAGGGGAATTCTCATACAAAATGTGAATGACTGTCACAAACGAATAAAAACTGTACGTTTTCACAAATTGTCGAAACGAATTAATCTTATATATACAATGGTTCCGTTGTTGTGTATAACAACTTTCGAACTGTGGAGGATATTTATAAAAATCTGTTTGCGAACTTCGTGTATGAGATCTGGAAGAGACGGAGTTTTTTGGACAGCAATGTTTTTTTTTAATCAGATATTATTACTTACAATAAGGTGGCCTAGAAAATTATTACAGCTATGAGTTTTAAAACGAAAAAACTTTTATTTGTGAAAATTAAAAACTCCATATTTCAGGAGACTAATATTTAACTGTTATACAAATGCATTTTTTGTCTGCTCGGTGGATATAACGTTTGGACGAAAAAAAAATATGAACCAGGTTTTATTTTGTACTAAGACTATTGTTTACTATTGTTATTTTGACTTTTCAACATTTGGATTTTTTTATACTATTTTGTTAGTTTTGATATTTTTAATGAACCCATTCCAGCAATGTAATCGAATGTAAATGAAAATCCAGCAGATTGAAAAATAAAAATAGATAAGCCTACACATTATTCAATTTCAGAAGATTATTATTCTATCAATTTACGATACAGAATAAATATATTTCACATTTTTGAATCTCTACAATATGTAAGAATTATGTGTGGTATACAAGTGCAAAAATCCTGATATTTTAAATAATTAAAGTATATTTATTAGAGCACATGAATTTGTACCTCAGAAACAAAACACAAACTTTAAGCTATACTTAAAACGATTACCGGTATCATCATTCTTTGATCGGTACAAAAAATGCGAAACGCAAGTTTGTTGAATCTTGAAATCGGCCATCCATGTGCCCATGGAAGTGGGTCAGTGTGAATATAGTATCGATTGATGCGACTGCGAGAGCTCGAGATTTACTACTGCGATATAATCATTCTCCCGATACACAGTCCCCAATGGCATGCTCATTATAAGATCGTATCAGTTTTCTCAAACTACCAATGCTTTACTTGAGTACTGACAAAACGGCGAATCGACTCGTACTGCCCGTCAGCTCACCGCCAGCTCTATTTGAAACACACACAGTTGAAACTTTCTCGGCGATTCAATGAACGTACCAATATGAAAAGTAAGTGTTGGTTTGACACATTTCATTGAACTCCTGCTTCTTGACTTGGTGTTGAATCAATTACATTGCATAATGTATACAAAAATGAAATAAAATATTTCGAATGGTTTTAATTTTCTCACGTTGTGACAAGTTTTTTGTTGGTGCATATTAGTACATATCGATAGGTATCTATTATTCATACATACCTCTAGCTAAAGCTGAAAGGAATGAAAGGAATTGAATTAGGGAAATATTCGAAAAAGGCCAATTGGTTTGAAAGGTCTTATCAAATTAACGTTTTATATCATTTTGGTCAGTTGATTCTAATTTTATCATATTTGTGTTTTTGTAGATTGGTCTATTTTGTATATTATTTAATCCCTCAATTTAGTTTCATGATCTTTGCCACCAATATTATATTTTCTGCAAAGTGAATAAAATTGAAAAGAGGTTCGCATTGTGCCGGCGAGGGAATTCCTGCCACACCGACAAAACTAATATGTATAACTATAATAGGGTCAAGAGTCACTATAGTGTTAAAAAAACAGCAACTCCACAATTTGAAGCAACTGTAACTAAAAGTCGGTTATAATCTGAAGTAATGTCTACGATTTTAATGCTCCGAGCATATCTTACTTTGCAGAAATTCCCAGTGCCTTCTGTATTATACCAGACGGCACTTGACAATGGCTACTCTCTTCACCACCCTCTTTCATCAGATAAAAGATCCGCTGAAGTTGCATCCAGATGGCGGTGATATAAGTCGAACGCAGAGACCGGCGCGCGCACGTTTCGACTGCAGTGACTTAATCAGAGTATACCTTAAAGGTGCATCGTGGAATAATTACGGTAAAAGCATCTCTTTTTCTGTTACATTTATGTAAAAAGATGTCTTTTCTGAAATATTTTCTGAGCGAGAGATTAAACTGTGAAGCCAGCTATTGTAGCCTACATGGAGTCAAAATGTATATATCACCAATTTTTCAGACTCTTGATTTGGATATCGGCTCATTTTCCAGGATATTGATTGGTTATAGGATCAGTACAATAAAGAAAAAAGCGAAAAGTGCAGGAATAACTGTAAAGCTAATTTAAAAACACTTCAAAAATAATAACAGTCATAAAAAAATGACCGGAGGATTTGGGTAGTTTAGAAATTCAAGAGCTGGATGCAAACTTTATGTACCTTTTGACTTGAATGATGGACATTTTTAAACTGACGAATTGTGTTTCCGATCTTCCAACCTTCTCGAAATGAAAATAAACTACCCAATATACATGTTAGGACAATAAATAAAATAACGATACATAGAGAAATAGATATACAATAGGCGAAGGGTTCATTTGGACCAATATTTCATCTGCGACTTGACGTAATAAATGAAAGCCCGCTCAGAAAACACGTGTGAGAGACGTGTCTCAAGCGCGCATGTTTAGAATGACGTGCATTTCATGTTTTTAAATATAGCGCTATACAAAACGTAGTGCAGCTATTTCACACAGCATATGTGTCGTCAACTCGTCATCCTGAGGTCAAATAAATAAATGTCAGATATTTTCAGAATCAATGAAATCACGAGATCATGACGTTACAAATACATTGGGAATATTCTGTTGTATTGACGGTTATTATTTTCCTGTTCATTTCGAGTGATTAGGCCTACAGAAAAATCTGTGTATTCATTTATTTATACTGGGTTTGACGACGCACTGTAATGATGACTAAGATCTATTGGCGTTTGATGAGATAAATAATGATATGAATGAGATTATGGGAAGATGACTATGGAAGGGTTTTATTATATTGTGTTTTATTATGTATTAATATGTGGATAGAGAGAAGGAGACGGTCGTGGTCCGTTGTCAAATATCCCAGTATTAACCATGACGCTCAAAAGATTGCACGAAAAATCTCTGTCAGGACGGTAGACGATGGCGGAAATTGAAAACCGGTCTTCTTAATGAAGGTTCAACGTGCTGGCCACTTGACGATCCAGCTCAATATTGAATTAAAATTATCGAAATTAATCAGAATATGAAATAATTCAAAAAAATCCCGAACACAAAATATATAAATTGGATTTCAGATACAAATCATTGAATGGGTTCTTTTATGTTCTAAAATAGAGTAATAAATAGTCGAGTGGAACACATGCTTTTGTGTGTTATTTGCCATATTTACGATCACGCAGGGCTTATAGAATGTGGGATGGTGGGGGTTGGGTGGGGGTGGGTGGAGGTGTCGGGAGTGAGTGGGTGGCACATGTGAACAAAACGCCATCGAAAGTCTGATAAACCTGTACTACAATGTGTACGGGAGTAGAAATATCAGTCTCTAAAATTCACTCAGACGAAACATGAAAATATGTATATTACGCGAGCAATAGACCTAGTCGTGACGAGGGCGTGAATAGACGTAATGAAATTCGCACAAACTGAGCATCATGACGAGGGAGAATAATTGAATGTCATTATGGGAAATGACGTTTATTCCGGAAGTAAAGTAAAAGATTTTTTTAATGAACATCGAAACTTGATACCAAATTATTTTCCACGATCAGCGCTAAGGATGAGTAGTTCGGATGGGGCATCACAAAAGCGATCACGAACCAAAATAATTAATCTTAATCTAAATCTAATACATTAACAAACTATAAATATGATGGTAATAAATCTCAGGGATTGTGATCAATTCAAAAATTTGCTTTGGTAAGAAGGGAACTTCGATCGTCTTATTACTTTCATTTTTTGTCTCTTTTTTATTCTTCATCTTTATCTTTCATTTTTATTCTTTATCTTCTTTATCAATACCAGTATCACCCAAATAAGACTTAATTTAAGCCGGAACCAGGATGAGTAAGGGCCCACTAGAGCGAGCAACTAACGCTGCAACAATAACGTGTGGGATACGTATTTATTTATTTTCAATATATTTCGGGGTTTACCGACGCACTGTAATGATAACTAAGATTCATTGGCGTCGTATATGAATGATAAATGGGATGATAGGATTATGACATTACTTTTTTTATGTAGTTGAAATGATGGTGCGGTCGTGATATATTTTTGGGAATCATCCCTTGCCACATAGATGGAAACCATTAGATAACTCTAAAGATGATAGGTGGCGGGGGATCAAACATATCCCCGGTCTATTAAATCACATTCAGGTCACTTGGGGCGAGCCATTTACCGCTGTGCTACCAGTGCCGGTAAATTTATATATTACCTATTATTCGGAAGAAATAATTCTCTTATAAGAGTCATAGACGCGCCGTAGAACCCCTATATAAAGGATACATTCATTAAATACCATAATTTGCTCACGAATAAGTTATAATTGAATGATATCATGAATCCCTGAACAAAATTACCGATCCTCTCAACTTTTTCCCAGTTGGATCTTTTACAAATATAACAAAAACATTAGGAGTATACTTCTTCACTTCTAACGAACTACTATTCAAATTAAAATATTTTTATCTCCGGGGACATGATAAATGTTAATGATAGATGTTCTCGTATATTTTACGCCGTAGAGTCTAATATTTACGAGGTTTTCGTACCGAGGGGGAGGAGGGGAGGGGGTAAGGGGGTGTGTGGGGGTTGGTATTCCATACCGGCAACGAGTAGTTTTCCACGAGAGAGATTTTAAATGGGTCTACGTTTGAAGTATAGGAAAAATCTATGATAGACGATGCTGAGAATTAATTGAACCGGAAACCAAACCTACCTCAACGTAACCAACTAGCCTAACCCAACCTATCCTACCATAATTGTGAAAAATGTTTTTTTATATTTCCTCATTATTCAAGCATCGAGTGGAATTTAATACGTATTTGCTGGAATAATACTTCCACCTTTCTGACAGGCGAAATTTTATTTCCGAACAAAATATGTATTTTTAACGACACAGCTTTGCATCACGGAGTTTGAGGATATCACTGATAACTCCTCCTCGCTAAAGTTGAAACCCAAGTGATTCAGATAAGGGAGATAAGGGGAAATAAGGGTATACTGGAATAATTTATACTATAGACTGTGTGACATGAGCTTGGGCGTACTTTTAAATTGATTACTGCGAATGTGGTTAAGAGGTTAGGTAGGATAACCACTTGAGTCAATGTGACGGCCGAGTATAAAAGTTACTCCACTGCCAAGGTGCCCGTAATAAGCTCGCACTCTTTTTTGCACATCTAGAATCGGCCTACGATCCATGCACATTTGCCAGCGTATATGAAACATGAGAACTGTCTCATATTTTATTTTTTGACAGTCTGATTGTTCTTCTTTTGTTTTGTCCGGTCCGGAGTAGATCGTTTTTTCCAACTTAGCGGATAGTTGTCGAAACAGTTGGGATCGGTAATTTATATAACCAACACAGTTTAAGTAGTGATATTTTTTCAGAAAACAGCTGAAGCAGTTACTCTAAAATGAATTTAAATAAATCAAAGTTCTATTTAGCATTCGAATGTTGTCTCGAGCATAGGGTTGTGAAAAAAGTTCACAGTTTTGTATACTACAGGAACCAAATAATATGTGTAAAATAAAAGCTGGATGCGTTTTCATATGTAGGATAGTAAATATTTCCCTAACCCGATCTGAACCAGACTTCATTTTCTGATCAAACTGCTTTACTCAAATAATTATTCTGAATCATCATGTTGAAACATCATACTTTTCACAAAATGGATGTGAAACCTTATGACTCAAGTAAATCCTAGCCTATCTCATATCTCAACCTAAATAACTCAAATGAATAAGTGAGTGATATCAGAAACAGTTACTGACAAAAATAGTGCATTGCTGATTCTGATCACCTCTTAACTCAAAATAACAGTTTTTGAACTTTCGTGAAGTTGACCCCTCACATACCAGAATATTATATTATTATTTCATCATTCGTTAGTGCTTATTTAGCACTGTGTGCAAATTTTCACCAATACTCCTCACGTTTGGTCAGGATAGAGGATCCAGTTTAAAAAACCATCTCTCACAAAAGTGAAATCTTGAAAATTTTCAATGCAATTCCTTTCTTCGTAAGTACCCGTTAGCACCGTATAAATATTTTGTCTGTTTTCTTTGAGGTAACGTGTTTTCCATCTTCACGCCAGCCACTCAATTTTATCCATTCTTCAAATTTCTCACGGGAATTGTTAGTGCTGACTTGGTAACCGTTAATACCGTGAACATTTTCTCTGGTACTCTTCTGGTTCCGTCCCTCCAATACGTTGTCCGTGAGGGAACAAATTCACGCTAACTCCTCACAAGTGTCCAATCTTGAAATTTTCAACGGAAATCGTTAGTGATCGTTAGTACCGATCAGTACCACCAACATTTTTGCTGGTTCTCCTTTCGTTTTGTCAGGATAGCGGATTTGGAGTAGTTTTTAGAATAACATCTGTTATCCTGCCCAAACGGAAGGAGTATTACCGAAAATTGTTATGGTATTTACCGGTATTAAGAGAGTACTGACGACTTCTGTTAGAATTGTCAAGACTGGGCCGATGTGAGGGGCTAGCGTGAAGTTGGCTCCTCATGAAAAAGGCGTTGAAAGGACAAAACCAGAAGTGAACTAACTAGAAAATTACTATACTTCCTGGTATTTAAGGCGTCTTTCGAGGTAATTGTGACACAGAATGATTCAGCAGTTGATCATGTCGAATAATATAAAGGCAATGAGAAGCAAATAATATCTCAAACCTGACATATGATGAAAAAATTAAAAATATTTCTTAACGCGAAATTTCTTTCATAGTTTTGTGTATTATACACAGAAATATAGTTTATATTGAATAGAAATTGAAGAATAATCATATGACTTATCAAAAGCAATAAAATAAATAGTATACCACTATGATAACAAGTTAGTTATTATCACAATCGGTGTAACACATCGCAATGTTATTAACTGCGATTGAACACAATAAGGTGACGTGCAACACGATATCTTGGCTCTCTTGCAAACTTTCACAAATTAGACGGGAAAAGAGGAAAATATTTAGTCAAGGTAAACAAATAGACTCAAGCTCGCAACACGCTAGGAATGCCTTCATTTCTCCAACTATAGAAAAAAATGCTTTGTGAGATTAGCAAATTATTTATGTATTGAGTCACACAGCACCATGATTTTCTGACTATTGAACTCTCACTACCATCGTTACACATTCGAAATTCATCAAATTTTTCCAAATTGTCCAAAATGTTCCAAATTGTCCAAAATGTTAAAAAAAAAAACACAAATACGATCCCAATTTTTACCAGTATGTGAAATGAAATAGAATCTGCGTTCCTTTCATCTAAATATGAAATACGTTAGAACATGCGCGCGTTACAGAATATTTCAAAGAAAAAAAATATATAACTGATTATCGGCTGATTAAAATTGAAAAAATATAAATTATCATTTTGATGGATTGGTTTGTTTTCCTCGTAAGGCTATGCAAAAAAGTTTTCGGCCATAGACACGTGCATATCAATGATTTCACAACGCGCATGATGCACATTGAAATGCAAGGACAATAATTGTACAAAATACTAATGAGTAGCCCCTATATTAATATTACTACAACGGCACATACAGCTCGCACAGTTGCTAATGCGTTCGTTTCGTGTCATCCGGGAGATGAGGGGAATATCGGACCTAGTTCGATCATCACCAACGTCCATCTTTACGTGAGATTTGCATGGTTTACCTCTCTAGTCTGGGTTCCTACAATATAGGCCACGACCGCCTCCATCCTACTATCCTTCAAATTAGCCAGGAGGCCTTCATCTCATCATCCCGTTATCTCATCAATCATTCTATCATCAATATATCTTCTTTCGTTGAACTCAACATGAATAAATAATAAACTGTTTACTATAAATAAAATCATGACACTAAATGCTCATACTAAATTAGTAAAAATACTAATATCATTGGAAATTCATGTTTGAATACCAAAATATGTATACATGCGTAAAATATGTGAAATATGTCTAGACCTATGTATAAATATATATTATTCGGCAAATCATTTTTACTTCATCTCGGATCATGATTTACATAATATATGTATGTGATATAATGTGAATGTTCATTATGAATCGACAGTATTTTTTTTCGTGGTTTTGATTCAGAGATTATGGGTAAATGCCAGGATAGATCCCACTTCATCATAAGCTCGGTGACCAATGATCATCGAAAAACAACCAATAACCAAGCTACAATGTCAGTATTTTTACGTGAGTTGAATTAAAACCATCCTGAATGGATGTTCGACAGCTCGATATATTTATTCTCTGTTCATCTGTTTTATATTACATTAAATTTAAAATGCATTTATTGAAACCGTTTACAAAATTACAATATCAGTAACAATTTGTATGCAAAACAAATCCGCGCATATTGTTTGTTAATGAACACGCTATAAGCCAGTGCAGTCGATTTGCATAAGCCGCTATATTTATACAACAAAGAAGAGTTCATTTTCATCCATTAATAACAAATTGGATTACATTGAGAGCATCAATACCCTAACGGACTCAGGAACCAATTATTTGTAGGAGTGAAAAACAATTATTGTGATTGTTTCAATTTGTTCAATAATTCTATCGAAATTACATTTTGAGTACCGGTACCTAACATAAAACAATATTAGCAGGGATAGGATGTTTAAGCACTTTGAAAAAAGTTCAATTATACATTTAAAATTGCCAAAGTATTACCTTCAATTACCAAAACATTCACTCAAAATTCGAAAACATCAGATACTAATTTACCAACTAAGCTATTCCAATTCATATTTATGAATGTATACGAAAATGAGGTGAAAATATTACCATAGGAAAATAAGCTTCCATATTAGATGAAACCATAAGAACACTTGACATACTTCCTCTTTGAACTGATATCAAGTCCGAACGAGTAAGAATTTTCCACAGTAGAACGTACACTTTAGGCAATTTTACAATGTAATGATTGAAATATCCAGTTATATGTGAACAACAATGCTCAAATATGCGCGTAAAATACATGAAAATTCATATAAATATGCAGCAAAAATGTATATATTATTTCATGCTGACAGAAAAATCACACTTTCGGACTTATGGAGACTTAAAACATGGTTTCATATACTTTTATTGAAAAGTCGAACGAAAAATTGTATACAACAAAATCATCCTAGCTTCAGTTATTGTACAATTTTTTCAACAACTATAATAGATTTGAAGAACATGATGATCTCTTTTCCTTTTTTTTAATTTAGATAGAATCATCTGCAACAAAGTCTATCTATAAAAGAAGGATGGAAAGAGTTTAATTCTAGTATAGTGAATTCGTTTTTCAATTTCCCCGACTTCATTAAACGACTCGTTCCACTGCTTTACAAAATGTATATGCTTATTTGTTAAAAACGAGATTAATGTACGCTCATTGCCATTATTCATCGGGAATACATGTTCTCACTTCTCGAATGAATAAAAAAGCTATATTTCACCATCAACCCTCAAAACTAGCATTAAAATGATGATATGCGAACATTTAACAAAACCCGGCACCTCCACCCAATGAATATTTAACCAACTTCGTGTATAGTTCATAATCCCACTAAACCTGGCGCTTAATAGTTAGCTTCAAAATGAATGATTGGAACTTAATTAATTACGACTGATGAAAAAAAAATGTCGCTTGATATTGTATGTTGACCGTGCCAGCTCTATTCTGCTAATTATCGAGCGGGGTATACTTATCGATTATGATACGAGGGTGGGGTGGGTGGTGGAGAGGGTGAGGGTGGGTTGGGGTGAAAGTGTATCTCGTGTCAGTGACGTCACAGTGGGGCCATCAATCACAGAGTAGGACTAATAGAACGCAGCCCCCGAAAAGAGAGTTACAGCGTGAAATAGAGCGCATAGAGCGGGAACGTGGATTAAGGAGCGCATTTCGATTGATAGGGAACAAGAGTTCGCGCCTCCCGCGAGCATGCTAGAAACTATACTACCCGCTTTACACACGCTGAGCGCGTCGAAGTCGACGGCGTTGCGACGGTGGAGCAAAGTCCCGTCGCCGATATAAAACACGGCTATTTGTGAAATATTCGATAGGTTTCGGTTATTTTTTGGCAACAACGTTTGCTTTTTCTCGATCGTCTTTTTGTTTTCGTATATTGAAGGTAGCTCAAAAACGTGGTTTAAATTAATGCGAACAGTGATGTATCATTCTCTGGTAAACCTGATTCATACGCAGTTACAGCAATTTAGACCCTGTATATAAATCAACTCTATACCCTTCGTTTCGAATAGAACTGAAATAATTATTATAAATCCTGCATTTTCTTATTTTATCGTCTGATAAGTCACCTTCAAGTCTCCTATTCTACTAAATCCAGTACTGTCACGGGAAATCACAACTGTGAATTATGTGAGTCTATTTTTGAAAAATCCCAAATTTATAAAATAGAATAAAGGAAAGAAGTAAGTTATTGTGTATATATATATATATATATATATATATATATATATATATATATATATATATATATATATATATATATACATACATACATTCAAAATAAATATGGCACCGTGAACTTTTTTTTTATTTCGCCCTAGTTCATTTCGAATCTTAATTAGGAACACCTCTGATTGTAGGCGTACTTAGGCCTACTTCCATTAACGAAAGAAAGTTGATCAAAGTTCCTCGACTGGAAGATCTAGTTTACGAAGGCTTTCAGTCGCGAGGAGATGAGGTGATTATGTTGTTTCGCCGCGTTGAGAGTGAGTTAGTGGTCCTTGACGCGGAGGTGTCCATCACGTCAACACGAGATAGGTGTTCACTTCCTGTTCTGGGGTCGCCGTCAAGCGATAGCTCACGTCACACATGCGTCATCAAGCAGGCTTAAGCTTCAGAACTAAGCTGTTCTTATAGGCCTACTTGTATCGGCGAAGAAGGTTCCGAGCGACCATTCTCCCTATCTCATACCACTAGCACATAGATGGTTCGCGTCTTCTTCTGCCGTGGATACAAGTAGATACTCATATATAATTGTATCCAAGGAAGAGAAAGATTATCTACCAACATAACAAACACAAATATCACCGTTGTATTTGTAAATAGCAGTGATATATCAGATTATCCTTCAGGATGAAGCGTTACTATTGGAAACGCAACTGCATCTTTCAAAAGCGTTGAATCTTTGAAGATTATATTATTACCGAATTTTGAGAAATTGTCAAGTTCTCTTTCCTTGAATACGAGTGTAAGTCGAACGTTAATATTTTGGTCCCTATACCGCGGTATTGTGATGTAGGCCTATTTTAATTATAAATAATCATACAATTAATAATTTAAACAAATTGTTATTAGTTTTATGGAATTAATCAGTTCAACACTATACTCAATTGATTGTTCAATGTGAGCAGTGCTTCACACAATTCGTAACATTGTATTCTTATGCAACGTAATTATACGTGTTGAGAAAAATTGATCGTCCATATTGATCAGGATCTCAACTTCTGTTCGATTCGTCTTTGTTTTCTCTCCTTTCAAACCTTGATTTATATCCATCTATAATGATATTTGTGGTAATTATTTTCGTTTCTTTTGAGACTGTTTTTTGAGCGCTGGGTCAATTTTCATTGAACTCTCAACCAATGTTGGGAAGGGTCATGTGGACATATTCTGACATTTTCATCTTTATTTTTTATTTCTTGTAGACCAAAAGCTAAAGTACTGTAGTTTGAAACATAACACAGAAAAAATCAATATATTTCCTTTATATTGTGGTCATTTATTACCCAAGTCATACTTTGAATGAATTTTAGCATGACTTTATATATTACGCCACGCTTTTCAATGTAGCTCATTGTCAGAACAAAGGTTAAGTCAAATGAAAATGTGTACAACCATCGAGTGACAGTTGACTTTAATATAACTTGAATTAGGTCAACTTCGAAATCAGAATTCTTGTTTAAATTTCATTTGCATGAAAAGCCAATTATTCATATCAGAAAATTTGAAAAAAGTAACATTCAAGATAAAAGTATACAGATTTCAAATTATAAATCAATACACTGTAAAGACGTATTTCGAATAAAACTGTTTTCATTTATTCTATTTCTAAAAGAAAATATCTCCATATACTTTTGTTTTTATTTGTACTTCCGTCTACCCTGCATTTAAATATTATAAAATACCACAATACCACACTATGTAACATTTTGATTAGTCTCGTTGGTGAATGCGAAGAACGTTGCTGGAAAATATACCACTTCACAATGAGAATGTATGTTTACTGGCCGTGTCTCTGCCAATAAGAGCTAGAAACCACGCTTTATTGCTCTTTACAAGTTCCATCCAGAGGCATGATGGTGTAGGAAACGGGGTGGGAGTGGGGAGGGGTTTTATCGTGGAATCCAACCTCATATTAATGTATTACGCCAGCTCATAAAACCCAGGCAACGCTGATATTATAAGCTGCTATAACAATACAACAATACCTTGTCAACCAGAAGTTGCACCTTTGAGGTGGGCTTTACTTTGCACGTCCGTGTAAAGCTTGGCATATAATCAGTTACCGTAAAGCCGGTAATGTTTTGGCTGCTCTCTTGTTTTGACAATAATTGGGACTAAACAATTTGTTATTGAATTATAATTTAATTTGTGTGAGGCGAACGAAAGGTTTTGTTTAACACTGCTTTATAATCACGTATATTTTCTATTTGAAGCCAATAAAACTGTTCATATCAAAAATTGTCAGAAGGTATTTATGTTATAGAGTAAGACCATTGAAGTATCATTTTTAAAACATGTCTAGGTATGGAAAAAAGCTCTATAGAAACATAAAACCTACTCATCTCCTTAATTAAATTCCTTTAATTTCTGCTTGTTAACTTCATTATCAATAGAAGGGAAAAAAATTGTTTAAAAGAATGATATGAAATAATATTTTTTAAATAAATTTGAATTTTTCTGTGCTTGAATAAGACTTGGAGCGCATAGAGGGAGTGGCCATACAGTGACTTTTGGCAAATATATGGACGCCGCTTTTTTAATGGCCATCATCTGTTAATATATATAGGAAGGTGCATGTGTTATTTACATGCAAATGATAATGGATTATCAATATTTTTGATTTTGAACAAACAGTGAGCCATGAGAATTAGTTAGATGAGCCTTATCGAAGATTTCCAACCATCTCTTACTTAGCTTTGTCTGTGTGTTTTTTTTTATATATATATAAACACTGCACAGATCGCAGCGTTTGACCGATCGACATGAAACTTTTTCTGTATACGCAAACGTATCCAACTTAGAACTGTATAGTTTTTGGCAGGGACGTCGTTAGGGGGTCCAAGGTGGGGCGCGCGCCCCACCAATCGTCATTTGCGCCTCACCAATAGTTCATCATTCTATAAAAATATATATATAAAAAATAATATAATAATATATATGTTGACTCGTGCTGACCTACGAATAACACACAATGAAATATTTTGCTGGGAGATATCACGAAAATAACTTCGAAAATATCCAGAATGCTAATAACATATTGATTGAAAATAACTTCGGAAATGTCCATAATTGTTCAACTATTACCCTCCAAAACTGCTTTTGGATCGCAACAAACACTTAAAAATACCATATTTCAAAAAATTCCCTGCGGGTCTTTGGTGGGGAGGGGTGAATCGCAAAATGGCTAAAAAGCCTGCATGATTCAATTATTGAAAATAACTTCGAAAATGTCCATATTGATTCAATTATTTGCCTCCAAAATTGATAGTAAATCGAAAACATCACTTCAAAATTGGTACAAAAATTCACTGTGGGGCTCCAGATCTCATTTTAGCGCGCGTCTAGTGCCCAACCTGCTTTGTTTGTTTATTCACCAGTAAAAGTAACAACAGAATGCGCTTCTTGGATGAAACAAGACTGGCGAAGTACTCTTTATAATAACAATACTATCAACAATAGGAATGTATTAATAAATCTAATTGTCGTAATTCACTCGCGCTTCTTTTCTACTTCATTTCATAAGTTCTTCAATTTTCTAGCAACTTTTATTCGCCAATATGATCACTCGAATGGTCTGAACTGAATTAACTAAATCTAGTGAATATGTATTCAGTATTCCTGGCACATAAAGCTTTGAAACGTCATACAAATTAGTAGAGGCTGCTTCCTGTGCAAGACGGAAATGAAAACGGAGGTTGGAAAATACTTTCGTACCGACGTGTAACATAATTTATATATGTATACATATAAGAAATGGTATTAAAATGAAAACGTGAACAGAAACTCTATGAGTATTCTCAGTTTAAATGAAATATTCCAGAAAGTCTAGACGTTCAAGTCAATACATATAGGATGAGTCTTTAAGAGGCAGTTGAAAACTTTTGGTGGCTGACTTCAATCTCGATTGTATTTTCAATATTCTTTTGCTTCGAAACGTAGCTACGGTACTTCAAAATAGTATTTTTATCACTGTAATGAGAAGCGAAACAATTAGTTCTCGTCTGATGAACTGGATGCGAACGATGTTTTCATTACGGAAATTTGAAAAGTTATTTCGTACGAAACTAATTTAATATTTTTGAGTTGGATGAATATCCTTTTCTTTCTTGTCATTTTGATGGTATATTGAAACTTAATGTTTTGTTGATACAGAATACATGATAACTGAAACATCTTTCTCCAAGGTGTATTCGAGATGAAACATTTTTCAAGGAATGTTGTTTTATCGATATCTCGAAATTCGTTATATCGCAAATCGAATTACAAATTCGAATTCGACGTGCTATTGAATAGCTTGATGTACAAGTTATTCGGCAGATGAAATTTTGATATTACTAACGTTGAATCCAAACATTCTGTTTAATTTAATCAATCATGTTTCCGCTATAATTATTATTGAAATAATTCAAGTCATCATATTGAATGTCATCATTCATTCTAAGCAAACCATCTGATTACATTATAGGCCTAATAGTGTTTTCAGATATTTTTATGATAATTTGAATTCAGGATTTTTATAATAATAATTGTTCGTTATTTCTTGTTATGGAACGTTATTATAATTGACTAGAACATTTTTGAGAATTATAAAACGAAACTTGAGTACTTGAAATATTCCAACTTCCACTCTTTTTTGTAGACAACGGCGGGAATCGAACTGCGGCTTCCTGAATGACGATAAAGTACGATATAGGTATCATACATGTAATCTCTTCGACTTAACCATTGACAAAATAAAACCAAGATATAGAATTATCCCCTGGTCACAAGAAATGAAATCACCCCCGATCATTATATCGGCCTAATTTCCTGTCATGCTAACATGTTTTCTTTCCACGGTCCTTTTCAACGAACTGTACGTCGATCTAGTGTTTTCCGATAATCGACGTGATATATCGATTCTTTGAAATTATCGACAAATAGCTGCCATTCAGAACTCATTACGGATACATTAGACGATCCGTCAGAGATCGCCTTCCTTCTATACAATATTAAATGTTCTTTAATCACCTGCCAAGAACTCTAGTCACTTCCTTACGTAGTGAAAAAAAAAGCGACTCATTTTATTGCGAAGTAATCTTCACGGAAATCATTACGTTTCGGATGAAATATATATGTCGAGACCTTCCGTAGCTCAGTAAACTAAGACACCGCTTTAGAAACCCACATCGCTACGTTGAGCGTGAGCGTGAGTTCGAGTCTAGCATAAGGCAATAGTATTTGTATAAGTCATTTCGCTTTTCGTCACTTGATAGTTTCATAATCTCCTGCTCATTCGTAGCCTCACATAACCTAGCTAACTTTTGGTGTAATCGTTGAACACCATTGTGAAAAAATATATATGGTGGCTTATAATATGGGGGCCTATATATATAATTATATAATTGTATATAACTTATATATTCATATATATATATATATATATATATATATATATATATATATATATATATATATATATATATATATATATTCATACACTTCTAGGACTTAACTCATCGATCCAGAATATCTCGATATTGGATCGCATCCTGAAAGTTTAATTACCCGGTATACAATTATTCCTCGTGTCTATAAGTAAAAAACGTAAACGTAGAAAAAGTAACACAAGGAACTGCGGTTAGGTACACCATGGAAAAATCCAAGTTATTCATGAAGTGTCCTATAATATAGTCCTATAATAGTGTTGTCTCGATAGCTCAGCGGTAGAGCAGCCTGAAATTGGAAGGTCACAAGTTCAGATCCCAGTCGAGAAGAAACTTTTATGACTAATCTTTTCCATCCTATATATATATATATATATATATATATATATATGGCGTGTGTGTATATGTGTTTCTGTATGTGTGTGAATCATATCATAGACCGTGTCCGGTCTGAGCTCAAATCGTCATGGCGGTAGTCCAAGTCTACTTGGACTTGAGTGGACTTTAATGGAGGATGAAATATTTCAGCTGATATATTTAGTTATAAAATTGTTAATCGTATCATGCCGTTGTATTCAAGTCATTTTGTAGGTGATAATGGTCACCATCATGAACATAACACTAGAAGTTCTAGGGATATACATTTGAGGAATTGTAACTTGAAAGAAGGTAAGCCAACATAACAGAAACAAATACCACAGTTGAATTTGTGGAGCTGTAACATTTTTCAATTATTACGATTCTAATCAATTTTATTATGAAAATGATAAGAAAAAAAAACTTTATTGGTCCCAGACTACTTTAGAAAAGAGGAAAACAATCAATATAAAAGATACATAGATTGATACATTGAAATATATCAAAAATATTACATATTGATGGTACATTAAAAGAGAACTGATTGAATAAAAGACTAACCACAAAAGATCTACAGAAACACAAACAGTGAATGGATAAGTGAATTAAATTATCAATATTGAGTGAATAAATAATTGACTGATGAAATAAATTAATTGAATATATTATTGAATCAATTCATTAATTAATAAATGGATGAATCAATTGATGAATCGATGAATCGACCAATCAACAGTTGAATTGATGGATTATTCGATGAATTAATATATGGATCAATGTTTGTGTGAATAATTAAATGAACAAAAATGAACAAATGCATGAATTAATGGATGAATAAATGAATGGATGGTTGGATTGAAATGAATGAATGAATGGTTGGATTAAAATGAATGAATAAATGAAACATAATGATAGTAATTAGTAAACTGAAGAATAAATAAATGAGTGAAAGAACACACGATAATATACAACTTATTAGGTGGAGGTGCCGGGTTTTGTTACAGGAAAGAGGGTCTACTAGCAACTGTGTAATGTAGTGAAATTGGGTATTTACACAAGATCGCTGTGAATTTTAAGGGTTTAAATATTGGGAGATATGCAGTTGCATTTCTTCTCGCAAATCTGATCCTGAGAAATCGTAATACCCACAAAATACGGCAGTTATATTTGTGTGCGTTACATTGATAGTCGATTGACACTCTCTTTCTTGTATACTAGCAGGCCGAGTACGATTATATGATATAATATCTTGGAATTTATGATTTATTACTGACTATAGGCCTACTGAATTCTATTATTATAAAACTCAACACATTATATTTGACATAATTGAGCACATATATTTTGGTTCGGAAAATGGAATCAAATACAACGAAAGCATGTAAGAGTTCCAACTAATGGTAACATAATATGTGATTATGTTGATGTTTTTTTTAACATATCATTCCTTGAAATATATTCAACTGAATTGTCAAAGTTTCAATTGAAGCTTATTTTTTCAGATTAAATTTTGTATATGGCAGTTTATGAGCTCAACTATATACATGTAAAAAAGCTCTTAAGATGCATTGATAGAGAAGTTATAAAACAATATTATATTCTAATGAGATACACTTTTCTATTTTCTTTGATTGCTATTTATGAGTTATCTTCTAGGACTTCGCTGATATATAATGAATAACGACGTCATGTTCCCACCCACACCTCAGTTTTACTATTCAAAAGTAGGGTACTAGTTTTTTTCCCAGAGAAGTATATATATATATATATATATATATATATATATATAAACCAAAGAGCTTAAAGTATGTCACGTGCTGACAAGTTATAATAAATAAGCTACTTACATTGAGAGTTGTTACTAAATACCACTCTGTCAAATATCACTTTTAAGTATAAGTAGATATAGTACGTTATACATTGTACACTTAAGGACACATAAATGATTGATCAACGTCACATTAAAATGAAGCGTTAAACTTTCATGAAAGTATGTATATATGCATAATGAAAATAGCAGACAATGAACACTTGCGATCACATAGAATGGCTTAATTCGAAATTGACCGCTAATTTTTTCATAGACTGTGCGTGGAATGCGTTTACACATTGTCTAGTGTTGGTGAGTATAGCATCAGTATATTTCGAGATATATATATATTTAAATATATATATATATATATTTATACATATATATATATATATATATATATATATATATATATATATATATATATATATATATATATATATATATAACTTATATATAAGTTGATCGACAACTTTATGTTTCCGAAACTGTACGTTAAGTTCATAGTCCGTCACGTATAGCATAGGCTAATAATACTTATATAGTCTTTGAAAATATTGGTGATAAAATATGGTAGATCTTATTCAAATTCAAATTTCGAATTCGGAAAATCCATTTTATAAGAGCGCACGTGTACGCATTTCCATATCACACATAAAGTGCGCTTACGTAAAGTGGTCGATCAAGTTACATTAAAATGTATCCTGAAGAAAATATATTGGTTGTACATCCCCAACAAAACTAGAGGAATGAAATAACGCAATGTGAAAACGCATGCAATCCGAGCATGATCCGCGGAAAAATTAGCGGTTGAATGTATGTACATTTCATTGAAATAAAAATAAAAATTGTGAATCAAACCATTCTGTGTGACCGCAATTGTACATATTTTGTAGATCAATACGTTTACGGTTAGGTTATTATAGAATACGATCACAACTACATCTTTGAAACAGATAAAAATTACAATTTCACATACCAAATATTTAGTTGGCCGGCGACCTTCTTCGTTCGTGGTACAAGTATGTACGTCTTTTGAACAGTGTTGATACGTTAAATACATACTAATTATGTTTCATTTTTTTCCTGTCTAGTAACACTTCTAGAGTTTCCACCATTTATGTGTTGAAAATGTTACCTTCTGTTCAGGCATTTCAGTTCAGTTATGCAAAACGAGAGCTCAGAAATAATATGTTTGTCAGTATCCTCGTTTTCTCTTTTTGTTACAAATCGATCGCAGTGTGAATGGGTGTAAGGGTGAGGGAGAGGGAAAGGGATGATGAGAAAGGTTGTTCAAGTGAGATAGTAAATCAGAGGAAAGAAACTTGTGACATTTTATTTTCACACACAATAGAACGTAATCTTTGATGTCGGTGACGTTGAAAATACCTTTCAACTCTTAGCAAAATGTAGCATCGATTTTGTTTAATAAACCTGACGACGGAATGTATGTAAAGTGTGTCTGGAGAATGGAATTCGTAGATTTTTTCATAAAAAACTAGTATGAGAATATTAATTCATGTTACTTGGGAGTTTTACAAAATTATAGTACAAAACACTTCGGCTCTTATTCTAATATCATCGTATTTCAAATTCGATTTTCGGAGTTTTTGATGAGTACCAATATATTTCAAGATATTTTAGTTCTATGAGTACAGCTTTATACTTCAATATTCGTATGATCTTTTTCAGTCGAAATTCTTACCCAAAAATGTAAGGCATCCACGTATTTGATTTTGATGTCAACATAGAATTCATTAATAATTTCAATTTCACTGGGAAATTTGAAAGTGGATTAACAATGAACGATTAGTGATAGGGGTGCTTTTGATCGGCCATCTAGATCTACGCAACTTGAGATACCCAGATTAAAGTCCCCCCCCCCCCTCTCCCCACTTTTAAACAGCTCACTTGATTGGACGTTACGTTTTGTGGCGTCAAGGCAGTAAATGAAAGTTGAACATCTATTAACAATGGTTGCTATGCATTAAATGGAAAGCATTATTAATTATTGGATTTCCAATTTGTTTCGATCTAGTTGATTCTTAACCAATGTCAGGATTATTATAATCATAGTTTCTCGATATTTATATTATGAACTCAAATCGAATATTTATGAACTTCAAAGAATATTTTTCATCCAATAATATTATGAGATGTTATTTCATTTTCATTGCATTTGATCAAACAAGTTCCACGCTTATATTATGAGTGAGTCGATCGGAAATTATAGCTAAATCCGAAAAAAAAGCATGAAACAACTCTTTTGGTATTAACTGTGAATTAAAATATTTCTCACTGATTCCAAACAAAAACTGTAAGCACCATAATTCCACATTTTCAAATACCATCACATTTTCTACTGTTACTTGAAATTCAATTACTGCTTCGTAACGATAGTGATGTTATCTGAGATATGCATTGGAGTGAAATGATCAAAATGCAGTTGATCAAAATGCTTTGATGTATGCCATTCATTATTAATCCCAAGTTGAATTCAATTCCAGAACTTGTTCATATTCGCAGTTTAACTCTGATCCGCGGAGTAAGAAGTTCATTGGTCTTGGTGTAGCATGATGCCCCGGCTAGAAGCATAATTATCTAAATCTGCTCGAACTTCAAAATTACGAATCGTGATCTCGTTCAATAATGCATAATAATGCTCACTACGTCAGCAAATTATATGGTTCTAAAAGTTGAAAAGTCCTTGAAATTTACCAAGATTGTGGATTTTTAATACAGTCTGCTTAATTGAACGGTATTATTAATCTGGAAAAATGATTTTTTTCAAACATATTGAGAAAAATCTAGTTTATTCAATTTCAAAATTTCTAATCATGATCTCGTTCCATACTGCATCATAATACTCAATACGACAGCAAACTCTATACACAGTTTAAAAAATCGAACGTCCTTAAAATTTTACAAGATTGTGGATTTACATACAGTCGGTTTACTGAGTATCATGAATTGATTTATCCTTAGCCTTATGGAAAAAATTTGCATATCACGATGCATGTGTTAATAAATAAGGTAAGTCTATACTTATCGAGTATTTTAATCGAAAAATACCGATATACCGGTATATTCATTTTCATTCATAATCATTCATTTTCATTCATTTATAAGCCTATTGTGTTTACAATGCATCTAATGGTAAATAAACTATATTGGCATCGAATGGATGATTAATGTGATGTTGGGGATAATGAGATGATTTCTTATTTGTAATCCGAAAAATAGTAGGAAAGAAGCGGTCGTGGCCTATATTGTGGGAACCATCCCGACTTCGGAGTGAAACTGCGAAAATACACTTTAACGATGGATGGTGGCGGTGATCTATCCGAGATTCAGTATGCCCCTCACCTCCTTGATCACATGAAGCTAGCGCGTTCGCCACTGAACCACATGTGCCAGTAAATAAATGTATTTATATATATATATATATATATATATATATATAGGAGATAATACCTCGCTAGCTTAGTTGGGAGAGAACCTGACCGGCAATCAGTAGGTTCCGGGTTCGAGTCCCGGTCAAGGCGTATCTTTTATGACATCATTATATCATTATGAATATCTCGATATTATATCGTATCCAAGAAGTTTGAATATATTTTGATCTATATATATATATATATATTCAGATGGTGTCATTTCTATCCGTCTGTTCATTTGAATTTGATTTGGTCCATTGCTGTAATATATTGATTATATGAGGAAATAAAAGACCGTGACTTAACGACTCCAATACCAATTATATTCAACCAATTTCCAACGCTATTTTGAACCAATATGACTAATATCTTCGAGTCATTTCCTATCGATTGCTAATACTCCATATGCTCGAATATATGAACATTCTGCTGGTCGTGTAGGGTTTTCTCTGGTTCAAAAACTCGTCGGGTTTTTCCATTACGTCACTAAATGCATGAGATACATCAAGATGAGATCAGACATGTGAATATCAATGGGAGTGCGTTTAGATGTAATTTTTGAAATATAATCACAACAAAATGAATGAAAATATGAATCATCTATATTATGTATGAAATGTATGAAAGTATATACACATTCGACAAAATAGATGATTCCAGAAAGATACCTTTTCATCCGGGAATCGAACCCTAAACATTTTTATTTGTACGCAACTGCCTTGACCATGCGCTAGTAAGAAATATATATTTCAAAAATAATAATATAATATGTTCACTGGCACAAGGTGGACTTCGATGGCTATACATGTGTATATATATATATATATATATATATATATATATATATATATATATATATATATATATGTATTTATATATATATATATATATATATATATATATATATATATATATATATATATATATGCCTATATGTATATATATATTCAATTATTGTTGAAAGGATTTGAATAAATAGACTGAAAAAATATTCACCTCTCAAAAATAGTATCCTAATATTATTTTACAGTTTTATTTTAGTGATATCAACGTATAAGATTCTTTTACTGTTGCTGTTTTCATTCAGACAGTTTTCTGTGTTGAGCAATAAAACCAAACGTAAGAATCGAAGATAAAAACTTGTCATTTTGTGCGAGGATATGACATTTGTTTTCTGACGTCGTCATCTGTTTTCAATGACGCGTTTTGATGCTCAAGAGGTACCGTTTTCTCAAATAACGCATTGACGTGAACAATTCTATCCTTCATTGTTGTTATATGGTACCAAATACTTGTATCCACAAAATTAGAAGGACGTTTACCAACTACATAATTGTAAAACTTAGTGAGATATTGAACGATTTTGAAAGATGCATTTGCGTATCTTATCGTCAACCTCGTCCTGAAAACCCATAATGCAGTTATCACTGATATACAAATATATCGGTGATATTTCTCTTCGTTATGTTGGTAGACGACCTCATTCTTTCATGGATGCAAGAGAACTTATAGTAAGATACTGCATGTATCAGGCGAACAGAGCTACATGTATAGCGTCTTACTAACAACATATTATTCATCACTATAAGAAAATATATTAAATAATTTCTCATTTCCTCGAATTAGAAGACCACATGACCTTTGTGGATATTTTTTAATATTTGAGAAACGCAAGAGAACCTATGAGCACCTCGGGAAAAAAAAAGATTTGGAGAGTATACATACTGAGATGGTATATAATAACGTCTGGCTTCACGAAGGCAAGGAAATTCGATTATCTTGTTCATTTCGAATGACTCCTCCTGACTTTTCCAAATCATTATCATTGTTGGTGTTGTTTGTCCACTTACCCGGCTGAGGAATACCTCCGCACTCGGTAGACGCTTCGACAGGACATCGGGTACCCGCTGCCGGACGCCACCGTGCCGAACCGGTACCGGTACCCACGTGCTGTGCGGCGCTGTACCTAGGACGACGATACAAACTCCAGAGCATTGCTCAACTCCAATGCACTAAACGCGCGCGTCGCACTTGCACTGACCGTACACCCGAGAACCGCTTCGCCGTCGTCGTCAAATAATAACATTCCTATAGTCGACGTCCATCCCCCGTGGCGTCGCGACGCCTGCGCCACCACGTGGACAAACAAAGCACCTTACTTGGCGAACATCCCCGAATACGAACGAGATAATACGAACCAGTATCATCGCTACCCTCCCTTCCCTCCCTACATGTCTTTCCCATTTCCTCTATCGAAAAACAGTCCCTAAATCGCCTAATCCATATTTATTACTTTTGGAAATGTACTTTTTGGAAGCGTGTGATTATTAGAGTGCTTATCTTTTGCCAGAGAGGAAGTTCTATATTGTTCATAAATAGTATTGAACCGATTTACCTTTTAAATAAGAGATGAAGTATGCTGATAATTTCCTTCTATAAATGCACTAAAAATAGCTCGAATCGTAATAATTATATCAGAAGTCTTGTAGGCCTATTTCAAAATTTGGGTTTGAAAGATTTAGGAATGTTTATTAACTGTAATAAATTATAACTTAAGATATAATAATATAGGCCTAACGATCGTGTTAAAATAATGTTCCTTATTGAAATAATATTTGCCATTTCGTCATCACCTTTCAGTCCACTTATCATCATAAATGGACAAACCAGTTCTTGCTGTAACAAAATATCGTCTTATTTTATTATATTATGTTTCATAATTATTGTTTGCTTATTATAACGATCCCAACAACAGCTAGATTATTTGAGGGTGCGAATGAGCTAGTGATAATGAAACAATGAAGTGATGATAAATGAAATGGCGTTTACACAATCAATAAGTTGATCAATGAGATGATCAATATATCAGGAAGGCACCGAGTAGACTTGACAGTTTTGAAATCAAGTTGTAAACCTATAAATATATATATATATATATATATATATATATATATATATATATATATATATATATATATTTATTTATTTATTTATTTATATATGAATATATATGCATACCGGTATATAGCTTTATATTATATTATATTTAAATAATTCACTCATCTTACATAAATGCTATGCTGCATGCGTTTTCCTAGTTTTATATCCCGACAATAAATGAAATTAGGGAAGCAATTAAAATAAATTCATCCGTTTTTGATATAATTTTATTGTTATTTAACTAAAATATGGCGATAGCATAAAATTAATCAGTCTTCAAAGCAATATTTTATATCTCTGAAAGTAGTAACATTATTTGGCTTTATATAAAGATATCCCGTTCAATGTTTGGCAATAAAGTAATATGCATTTTAATATAATACTTCCATGGTCAATTATCTTTTTGTTACTGTCATTGTTACCAATATACACACAAATGTTACATTTTCATCAGAAAAGTGGAGATTATGTTCATTTCATATTGTTAACATAGTGCTGACACCTCATAGTGCTGATCTTATAGTTGCAGAATACATAATATTTTACTCCAATTAATCATGCATCGAACTTTTAGGAAGTTGTAGGAATATAGCATTTATTTTCAGTCTTGGTTGCCTATTTTTATGTGAGATGTAGTATTTTTTAGAAAACTACTATGAACAAGAGCTGTAAACTGTAAAGCAACAACTACGGGACTATCAACGAAAATTACACGTTCTTTCGGACTTTTCAGTTCGAGTCAAGAAGTTGTCCGAATACCACTCATTTCTGACAGGATTCAAGGAAAGAGATAACGATTCTTTTCAACTTGATATTTGGTTTCTCCAGTTAATTTCATATTTGAACATACTTTTCCAAAATAGTCTTCTATAAGATCCAGCTCAGTATATATTCAAAATCGTGCACATTTTCACTAAATTGCTACTTGTAGGTTTGAATACTATAAAAAAAACATTCATTGTTAAAAATAGTGAAATAGAATGTGATGTTGAATAAATCGAAATATCATGAAACATAGAGAATACCAAAAAAATATCATTGTAAAATATTTGGATTTGATTGGATTTGGATTTCATTAATGCTAAATTCCTACATCTCTATGTAAGGTTGACTTTCCCATCTGGTTCGATCATTGGTGACAATGATGCTTTTAACAGTATTTTCAGGTTACTATGATATTACAGGAGATTTATGGTAATAAAAGCAACTGTACTTTCAAAAGCGGTGAATCCTTCAACATCAGCAAGACAATGTAATTACCGAATTTTTTCCAGTTATTTAGTTGGTACGATCTTCTTATCGGAAATTATTTCAAGTGATCAACAATAGATTGAAATCAATTTAAAAAGTAAAGTAAAGTGAATAATGAAGTGAAATAGTAATAAAGTGAATACACCTGTGAGAATTATACATTATAAGTGAGATAGTTCTCACGCATATATACGCCTACCATCTTGAAAATATTAAAAAGATTTGAGCCTTTATTCTACAACTGCAAACGAAATAAAAGCGATGCGAAATTGCCATAGCTTATATGATACACTATGCTACCATGCTAACCAATGATGTTACATTATATAGAATCGTCCAAACAAAACAGAGATGGGCCGATTTCATGTCGTTTTCAGATATAGAATAAGAGTTCTTTGTTCCCTAGTAGGAATTAACTATTACATGTACCTTCCAAAGTTAAAAACAGATATTTCGCTAATCAACTCCCATGCGCTCTTGCCGTGTTCAGGGGGGTGATAACGAACGATTGTGACACAGTTTGAACGCAGAGGTTGGTAATTGGTAACAAGTAGTAATAATATTACAATATCTAAACGTGGAGTATAGGGTCTATAGTTAGGCCTATTATATAAAATGGACAAATAAATGCAATCTTCAAGTTACAATTAGGGGAAGGTTTATAATTTTTAGCGAGACGGTTTGTCATACCAACTGAACGAAGTAAAATGTGGATGCAATTATTATAGAAATTCATGAGTTCAAAAAAGATTGAAGGTTTCATATTTTCTAATAACAAATTGTTGGAAGTATTTAAAATTGGAAACCAAAATATTATCAAAAAAATTACAATTTCAATTGAATTATGTCAGTAAAACAATCATCAACTCCGGTAATTTTGGTTTTTAAACTTTGGAATTCTTTGATGGAATTTTAGGCCGAATGACCCGTCTATACACTGATCCAATGCACGACTGTGACAGCCCTTCACTGATCTTGTGGCGATCACTTCCGGCGAGTTCTTGTGGCAACTTCTTGTAGCGACTTCTTGCGGCGACTTCTTGAATCTTGCGACGACTTCTTGCGGACATTTCTTGTCATCATTTTGAGCAAAATGATTAAAATATTCGCATTTTGAGCGAAACTCAGAACGAGCACCATGTGTATACAGTAACACCATATTCTTAGAGCCATTTTCTTCACTGACGATTGACGATAACTCAGAGCGTAAATGTCGAATGATTCTTTTCGACATTCAATCAAGTATAGACATGCTTGTTTCCACAAAAGAAGAAGGTCATCTATCAACATAACAAAGACAAATACCGCCATCTGTGTTATTGTGACGATATTTTAATTTTTCTTGACGAACTTTACAATGAGAAACGCAAATGAATCTTTCAAAAGCGATAAATTCTACTAGTTGCTGCAAGATTATGTAATTACCGTAATTTTTAAATTTATTCATAGCTGGTAGACGAAATTTTTCTTCTGTGTATACAAGTATAGCAGCGAGCGAAATCAGTTCTAAGGTTGACATTGTCACCTAGCTGAACCATTGTTGCTTCACATTAGGCACAACAATCCGTTTCAGTTCAGTTTAAGATGTTCTCAATAATGAAAGTAGCATTGGTCCAAACTGAACCAGTGGTGATGACATAGACCAAAGAATTCTGGGCTATTGTGATAAGCAAGCTCATCTCATAGATTTTGATTGCATATTGGAAACAGCGACCACGTTTCATTTGCGATGTATGCTGCTTTTGTTTTGTGAATGGACACACTTATTATTTTATTATTCTTTATGATTCTGTAGCAATCTGTAGTAAAACAATGAACACAGCTGTGAGATACACATATTTAAAAAAACAGCTTCAACTATATGAATTATATACATTTGCCAGAAGATAGATAATAATATTTGGTTCCTACCTTACATAAAATATAGTACATATTACAAACATGATATAAACATTGAAACATTTACTATGTATACAAGAGACTTTTTCATAACTGAATACAAGGATTGAAATTGAATGTTGGACTCAAACCAAAGTGCAGTTTTATGTTAAACTTACTCATACAGCTCTACATGATATAGTTATAGGCTTACATATCCAATCAAGTGTGTAAGGAGTAACATATTCATGTGAGTATTTTAAATCCAACATGAAACTCACTTATGTAGTCTGACTTTTTAAATTCTGTCTTTGAAAGCACCAAAACATCAAAAACCATAGTTGAAAACTTGTTGCTCGGGATGGTCCTGGACCCTTATTCTCGAGATTATGAAATCATGAGATGAGATTATTTTGGGTGGAATTCTGGTAATCTCACTGAAAATGGCTGATTGGTATTCCTGAATTAACTTTTCTCAATTCATTTCATTCCACATTTCACGTGAAAATCTCACCACCTATTCGATTAGTGAAATCTCAAAGTGAGTTGTGAATTGTGCAGTGCACTCGAGGTGGCTTTGCATCAACTGCCACTAGGATAACTAACTAGAGAAGGCAGTGACTTCTCATTTGTTTACATATTATTCACAGGCTGCTATTGGATAGAATCTACTAGCCTCATGAAGGGTGTCTATCATATAATAAAAATAATTCCATTTCATATTTCATGATTTTGAAACTCAGGAATAGCAAAACGACCAGAAGTGAGATGGAATGGTGGAATGAGAAAGTCATCTCATTTCATCCCACAAATCACAACTCACATTTCACAAATCTCGAGAATAAGGGTCCTGGTGGTTTTGAAGTTTTGTTATTTTTCAATCGAAGCACAGCCTCCTCTGCGTCTAGAAGGCAGTAATTGTAAATGAAATCTATTGTTGAAAACTAATGAGAGTGACACTAATGCCATCTAGCGGCACACTCGATATTGGAGCGGATAGGCGATAACAAAATTACCAATTATAAAAACACACCCATTTTCAATAATCATTTCAAAACGGAGTTATTTTTTCCCCATAGCATTTCATAAGTTCTCCTCGTTTCAATTCTAAACCAAGTCCCGTGCATAAAATAGTAATTAACATGATATTGATCTACATAATTACACAAGTAGTATTCAAATCCATCGGTAGGACGCAGCACATACAGCGGTGGTAGACTGGTTTAGGAGTTAACAGGTTGAGATCATCTTCGTCGGGAGACACTTCGAAGTCCTCTATGCTAAAAGTATCGGTCAGTTCTTGTTTACCTTCTTTCATACGGGAAAGTGGGAAGAAGTTGATGTCCTCGTCACTAGAAAGTGAAAAAGATCCTGAATAAAATATTAATGTATAGTACAAAAAGGAGCATTTGGAAAGTTAATTGAGGGGAACTCATCCACAGAAATGTATAATTTTTTATTGATTTATTGATGTATCAATGTTAAAATAGTAAGAATTTTAAATGAGAAAAAAGTCGAGAATACGAGAAAATTCTGTAAGAACTAGTTGAAAAGTAAGTTGAACCGTTACACGCAACACCAGTACATAGACGGCATGAAGATGACAATTTGATACTTTGGTTGAGTAAACCTTCCTCTATCAGATGAACAAATTTCATCAATATACCTACAACCGTTTTGATACAAATAGATAGTTTCTCTTCACTTGATTCACAAAAACATACGCTACTTTTCCTGGTCTTGTATAAGCGCATAAGGTGTTGAACTGTTACTTTAGTCCAAACGCAATTGCCTTACGAACACATCGATACCACACTATAAAATATCTCAAGAAGTAATAAAATTATATATTAACTCAGAATGCTAGACCATTTTCCAATTCCAATGTCCAAATTTCCAAATTACAATTTTCCAATTTTCGAATTACCATTTTCAGTGTTAATTTTAAAACAACCATTCTTAGTAGCTTTTCGAATGAACGTAGGCCCATGGTTGTGAAACTGCCTGACATCGTGCAGAGAAGTACCTTCTAAAATATTGTCGATCCACAATAAACACTCACAATATATTCACAAATAATCACCCTGGTGGGAACTTTTTTCCATATGTAGACTGAATACGCTTTAAAGAAGAATCCAAGAAGAAGAATATGACCCACTATAATTTCAAAAAGTTTCCTCCCCCACCACAGTTTAATAATTAATTGAACTAGTAGAAGAAGAATTGAAGATTTGTAAGGAAAGAAGCCGAAGAAGAATTGAAAAACAAAAAGATACATTTCATTTCAAAAAAATACACTTACATTCCAAAAAAAAAATGATTGAAGGTTTTCAGTACCTTAGTATACATCAGTACTTCAGTACTAGTATAAAATGTACAGTTTGTTAAATGAATTCAATTATTTAATTAATCTGTATCTTTTGGGTAATTTCAACCTTACCGCCTTACTACTATCCGAAATATCCTACCTTGTCATCTTTACTTTGTGTAACGATCTCCATGATAGTAAAAAAGATTCAGAACGTTAAATCACAACAATTCTTTTCGAGAAGCTGTCTGCAATAATTTTGGGTTGATTATTCGGGTAGCTATACTTTATCTATAAACTTTTTGACCTTGTTGATTGGATGATATGTTTTATGACATCAAATGGATGGGGAAACGACGTATAACAATTATTACGTTCTGACGTTAATCTACTCACCTCTCATCGGTGTCCCAGTCGACCAGCGGCTGCTGTTCTCGATGCTGATTGGTTGTCACGTTTTTGCTAGGAATTGGAAGTCTCTGAATTGGAATAAGGCTTGAGTTGTTATTCTTATATTCTTGTAACCGTTGTATCTTCTTTGCTTGTTCGATTCGCATCTCTAGAATATTGCATCAGTCAATTATTATAAAATAATATCACTTGATTCATTTTTTGTTTTTCAGTATGGAAATACTTCGTATTTTTTCGTATTTCGTACAGTAGGAAAACGCGTTATGTGT
Organism: Brachyptera putata; assembly: GCA_907164805.1. Taxonomy (NCBI): domain Eukaryota; kingdom Metazoa; phylum Arthropoda; class Insecta; order Plecoptera; family Taeniopterygidae; genus Brachyptera; species Brachyptera putata. Next base: position 15,046,774 of record OU015462.1, on the reverse strand, counting down.
TTCCGCGTTGATGGATGAGCTATTGAGAATGAAATTGAATTTTTTCAAAAAGTTACATCAAGTTGATGTTTTGACGGCATTCAAGTTAAAAATCAATCTTTACATTCGGTTGGTTTATTTCGTAGACTATTCTAATGAAGGAAATATCTGATGCAGTTTAATATTATATGTGATATTAGACTACTATATGAAACGTAATGACAGCTGTATTCACATATACACCTTGAGATCCATACAATTATGTAATTACCCTCCTTTTATATTCATTACTCACTCTCAATAATTTCTCTGATAATGAAGAAGGCCTTGTTTTAATCGTTCTACATTAATTGGTGACACCTGTTGCTTGGATTCAATTGGTTTTCTTAATAGCTTTGCTAGATGTATAAAAATGTAATTATATAAATTTTTATATCAAAACGACTGATCGGATTTCAGTGAAAGTTCGGAATAATGTGTAACATTATTATATTGAAATTCGGTGAAAATTTGAATTTTTCCGAAGGACATTTTTTTTACGAACATTTTTCTCTGGCTTATTCTTATGGGTCATTTAGAAAATGGAAAATTAGTTTTCTCAGAAGTGGTGCAACCGATTGCATATAAAAACTAATGAGATTCAATCCAGATGATGACACATGGGCATGCCAAGTTTCAATCGAATTTGAAATTTTGTCTGACCTGTAGAGCGCGAACAAAAAAAAAATCGGGTCAAGTGAAATTGAATCTTCGCTTCGCTCATCCAATTATACCACATTCGCAATACAGCAAAGTGAAAAAAGTTTGGAATGAGAATATAACAATGGTCATTATGAATGAAAATGGTCCTAATTACAATGAGGTTTGTAAATAGAACCACATAATACATTATTTATGGACATTTTAGAATGAAATACCGAAATAATAATAATAATTATTATTATTATAATATAAAGCGAAGAAGGTGAACTAATCGTGGCTTAAATCATGATGAAACGTATCAATTCGAAAATTTTATTTTTTCTGAAAAGATTGCTACATATAATAGTTTTTCTATATTTTAGTATAGTTTCGCATCCCTTAGGCCTACTTGTAAGTTTGGATCGAGATAATAGACGTATAATCGATGTGACTCTCGGTCATCATGTTTATTGATTCCTTCCATATGTAAATAAGATTGTCTAACCTAATAACAATGATTCAAAAGTAAACAAAAAGACCATAAATAACAGATAAGTATTGAGTATATAACATCGACCCCGAAAGATCAAGATGGAATAATCAAGTGGTATAATCGATTACAAATGATATGTTTAATTCGTTTTGTACACTCCCAAAAACTATAACGACAGAATTGGGGAATTTGAGATTCTTGGTCGTCAATAATTATTCAGAAAATGTATTTCTCTGTAGGTGTTCTAGTGACACAAAATGACCCAGAAATGATGTTCAGTCCAGCTGATCTTATCTAATTGAGAACTTTTGGTTTTAAATGTTGGTGCCTATGGTTTAATGCCACAAAGGTTTTTGTTAATGCTTTTTGTCCAGATGTGAATGGTACATGAACAATACATATGATTTTAACTATCTTTGGTAGGTTTGGTCCCTAGCTAGCCCGCTCGGCGTTCGCTTCCTTTCAGTATGCCATCACAGGCGTAGAATAAGGCACCCATAAATAAAATTCAACACGAATCAAGTACGAATAGACGAATAAAATTATAATCACGTAAACATTTCTCTTCACAACATAAGAAATATTTGTTTCAATGTCGACAGGGACTTTAAGGAACATACCAAGCTTTCTGTGCAGTTGTTTTACGTTAGTTTTCTGGGGTGTTTCGACAGTGTTGGTACTGCTATTCGAACTGTCACTAGCCTAAAACAAAAACAAGTCATTAGTATTGTTGTATATTTTAATAATCAACAATAGACTATATTTCATATTGGTGATAAATATTACTGTTATGCAACAATGTGTTAAGTATTGTCATCTTTTCAATGATGTTGTTTTACTCCAACAATGTATCTTAGATAACTTTCCATTGTTGAAAAAGTCTAGCGTCTAATTGTCAATTATTATCAATCTCTCATATTGCTTACATAGATATCATCATTATTTATGTTTTGAATCTTCTTCTTAATCTTCTTGATAATTCCATGAATATAAAGGGAAATGAATTTAAAAAATACAAAATACAAAAATAAACAATTTATAATACAAAAAATGAAACTCTGCTTTTTCCAAATTCGTGAATGTAAGTAAACAAATTATTTAATTCCATGCATACGCTACTAAGCTATCATTGCTTTGACCACTTCCTTATTCATTTTTTTGTCAATTCTTAACAAGTCAGAAATAAGCAGTAATTATGTTATACAGTTTTATCAAACGAAAAGTCATATCTTATCAAAGTAAACAAAATAACTGCCTCGCCGTGTTCCCATAGCCTATACCTGGAATAATTTGTCATCCTCTAGCGACGGCGTTTGCTTGGGGTCACTGTCTATCCCGCTATCCTCCATCGCTTATTCCGTAAAATCCTCCCAGTCCTGTAGGAGAACCCACGTTCTGCTATTTTAATCGACGTTCTCACATTGTAACATATTTCTACATGTGAATTAAATACAAACAATCACACAGCTGGCCGTCAGATCGCTCGAGTCGTTATCAATACCAATTGCTGATAAAAGCTTCCTTCGCTTATCTCCTGTTAGTGCTGCTGTGGTGGATATATGTATTAAAGTATTGTTGTAACTCGACATGTGCTGTTTGTAGTCGGCGGTTCGTTGAACTAGATGAGAGTTTGGCTGGATAGCGGCGTCGCGGCGCTTTACGACGCCGACGGTGAGATCGATCATGGCAGACAGGCGTTGCTATGACTACCAATGAGCGCTGTCAACAATTTAGAGAGGAGTGAAGCGTGGTATTTACATTAGATGTTATATTTTAAAATTATATAAATATATATTCAGACATTGCCTTCTGTAATTCTTCAGTCTGACATAATATTGATTAAATTAGAGTATTTTAGGCTTTGATTAAAATTTCATGAGATGCCTCCTCCTAAAGTTAAACAAGTTAGTCGTGCAGCGGTAAGTATTAGAAATTGAACAAATAACACATCTTTTTTGTTAACAGTTTCTTCTGTTACTGCATTACGTTACGAAATATGATGAAAATTACAATGAATATAACGAAATTACTATAAATTATCAAATCCTTTTTTTCACGAACTCTACTCTATTTATCTTTCAATCTACAATTGTGATCGAATGATAACACTATCATTTCTATGTATGTTTGTGTATATATATATATATATATATATATATATATATATATATATATATATATATATATATACATCCTAATGGAGAAAAAATCTAGATATTCCTTAGTGTTATGTTGCATTATCTCCTTTCAATTTCGACACTCATTATTTATTAGTGGAGATTCAAAGATTTCCTGATTTATAGCGTGGAAAAAAGTATCTTGAATCTCATAAGATACACCCAATAATGTGCATTATATATTTATTTATTTCTATTTGCTGTAACGACGCACTGTAATGATGATTATTATGTATATTGGCGCCATGTATGATGGGATGAGGAGACGAAGGGTATTTCAATAAAGGTTTTGAACAGATGGGACGGAAATGGTCGTACCTTGCATCCGAGTATTCACTTTATCGACTTGAGGGAAACCACGAAAAACCGCAGTCAGGGTCGATCATGGCGGGAATCGAACCCCTATTAGTACAGTAGATAAGGCAAAGCATTCGGGGTTTTGTGATAGAAACGTATAAATTTCACCACATGCTCAGAAAAATCAGCCCAACAAAATAGGCTACGGAGGACGGCGGATTTCTCAACCGTTTAGGGGTGGCGAGGGTGGCAATTTAGGGGTGAGCAATCATGAAATAATTTTTATCTTCAAAGGTGTTTCTGATATACATATACTTTCTCGTGAACTATACTATAAATGAATTATAAAAAAATAATTTTCAGTCGAAATCAAATTAGAGGACGGATAAATAACGATTTCATTGACCTTTGACCTTTGTTTGATATAATTTCAATACGAAATGAAACTGCCCGTGTGACCATTTGTTTGAAAGCTGAAATCGGCCTGAATCAGAAAACATCAACATCTTGTAGGTGTGTTGACCTTTGACCTTTAAATAATAATTTAATTGACGATTTGTATGTAAATACAATATCAATTGTGTGGGCAATATACATAAACCATTCGGGGTTTTGTGATAGAAACGTATAAATTTCACCACATGCTCAGAAAATTTTTCTCTACAAAATGAGCTACAGAGGACGGCGTATTTCGTAACCGTTGGGGGGGTGGCGGGGGTGGAAATTCGGGGGCGGGTCGTTGGAAATTGATTTTTATTGTCAAAGTGGTGGATGAAAGTTTATGATGTTCGACCCGAATTATGCTATTAATGTAATGTAGAAAAATAATTTTTGATCCAAAAAACCTCTGGAACGTGAGTTGACCAATTGATTAACCTTTGACCTTGCATACGTAATGATTTTAAAACAACAGCAATATGCCCGAGTGACCATTCGTTGGAAAGCTTACATTGCCCTGAATCATAAAATATGAACATTATCAAGCTATGTTGACCTTTGACCTGTAATTATTCATTTTATGTATCATTTTATTGAATAACCATACTGATTATGTGTAATGCCAACTTGAGAGCTAGTTCATAGGAGAAAATGTACAACAATAACCAATTATTCAGTGTAATGTCTATGTTTATCACATATATGTCTAAAGACGGGTGTATAGTGATAACACCTGAACTGAAGTTCATTTCGGGTTGAGTTGTCACCAAAGTATCATTAAAAAATCGATTTGTTATTCCGTTACGATGACAAGTTTTATTGCCACAGGCAATTGTCTTCAAGCTATATATATATATATATATATATATATATATATATATATATATATATATATATATATATATATATATATATATATATATATGTATATATATATATATATATATATGTATATATATATATATATATATATATATGAATAAAAGAATATATATATATATATATATATATATATATATATATATATATATATATATATATATACATACTTCCTCAATGGTATAACACATTACTATGCAAACACTCGTTACAAATTATTTGATGCAGGGACGATAAAAAAATGTGTTCACAATAAATAAATATAATCTCAGAAGATATTAATAATATTGAAAATCTTCACACCTTCAACAGTCGCATTCTGCTCCACATTCACACGATAACCAACATTTCTGACCTCTGATCATGCAGATGTAGCTATCCGTGGAGCAGTCATCTGTGCATTTGCAAACAACAAGTTCATCACAGGACAAGATCGCCTCACGCCCTTTAGTCCACACTGGTCGCCACATTCCTCCATCTCCTTTCTCCCATCCCCATTGTGATGGATTTGGATACATCGCAAAGGCTTCTAACGAGTCACCCCAGTAGTGTACAGCTTGGAGAGCTGCTCTTAAAGTGTGCTGTCGAAGAGCGTCTTCTGTCGCTGGAAGACTTTCCATTGGTTCATCCATTGACGTGAACAATTCCATCCTAGATTCGTCTACAGACGATAATTCACTCGTTCTGTAACTGAACTCTTCAAAATGCTGGGGGAGTACGCTCAGAATATCGAAAGGAGTTAAGGTTTAGTTATTGTGACACAGAGCCAAGGAATCATCATGAATGCTTCTGAGGATACCGATGATCTGATGACTTTGACACCTTGGAACCACGAAGAGGCCGATACAAGAATGTTGCTACACATGAAACATACTGAGCAATCTGTCGTTATAAGAACAGTGGACTCAGATGTTGTGGTGCTTTGTGTAGCTTTTTCTCCAGATTTCCCCGGCAGAGAGATTTTAGTGGAGTTCGGTGTTGGGAAAACCAACGTATGATTCCAGCAACTGATATTGCAGCAACACTAGGACCAAACAGATCGCGAGCTCTTCCTTTCTTCCACGCGTTTACCGGGTGTGATGCCACGTCTTGTTTCTCGGGTAAGGGAAAACAATCGGCCTGGCGAACGAGGACGAATTTCTCAGAAGTGACGCATGCTTTTGCACAGCTCTCGAACACTCCGAGCTCAGATATAGACGACGTTACTTTTACCCAAATAGAAAGATTGAAGCGAGTGAATTATCGTCTGTAGACGAATCTAGGATGGAATTGTTCACGTCAATGGATGAACCAATGGAAAGTCTTCCAGCGACAGAAGACGCTCTTCGACAGCACACCTTAAGAGCAGCTCTCCAAGCTGGACATTACTGGGGAACTCGTTAGAAGCCTTTCCGATCTATCCAAATCCATCACAATGGGGATGGAAGAAAGGAGATGGAGGAATGTGGCGACCAGTGTTGACTACAGGGCGTGAGGCGATCTTGTCCTGTGATGAACTTGTTGTTTGCAAATGCACAGAAGACTGCTCCACGGATAGCTGCATCTGCATGATCAGAGGTCAGAAATGTTGGTTATCGTGTAAATGTGGAGCAGAATGCGACTGTTGAAGGTGTGAAGATTTTCAATATTATTAATATCTTCTGAGATTATATTTATTTATTGTGAACACATTTTTTTATCGTCCCTGCATCAAATAATTTGTAACGAGTGTTTGCCTAGTAATGTATACATGAGGAATATATAATATACAATATAGATATATATTATAGCTGAAGACAATTGCCTATCGAATAGACGAATAAAATTATAATCACGTAAACATTTCTCTTCACAACATAAGAAATATTTGTTTCAATGTCGACAGGGACTTTAAGGAACATACCAAGCTTTCTGTGCAGTTGTTTTACGTTAGTTTTCTGGGGTGTTTCGACAGTGTTGGTACTGCTATTCGAACTGTCACTAGCCTAAAACAAAAACAAGTCATTAGTATTGTTGTATATTTTAATAATCAACAATAGACTATATTTCATATTGGTGATAAATATTACTGTTATGCAACAATGTGTTAAGTATTGTCATCTTTTCAATGATGTTGTTTTACTCCAACAATGTATCTTAGATAACTTTCCATTGTTGAAAAAGTCTAGCGTCTAATTGTCAATTATTATCAATCTCTCATATTGCTTACATAGATATCATCATTATTTATGTTTTGAATCTTCTTCTTAATCTTCTTGATAATTCCATGAATATAAAGGGAAATGAATTTAAAAATACAAAATACAAAAATAAACAATTTATAATACAAAAAATGAAACTCTGCTTTTTCCAAATTCGTGAATGTAAGTAAACAAATTATTTAATTCCATGCATACGCTACTAAGCTATCATTGCTTTGACCACTTCCTTATTCATTTTTTTGTCAATTCTTAACAAGTCAGAAATAAGCAGTAATTATGTTATACAGTTTTATCAAACGAAAAGTCATATCTTATCAAAGTAAACAAAATAACTGCCTCGCCGTGTTCCCATAGCCTATACCTGGAATAATTTGTCATCCTCTAGCGACGGCGTTTGCTTGGGATCACTGTCTATCCCGCTATCCTCCATCGCTTATTCCGTAAAATCCTCCCAGTCCTGTAGGAGAACCCACGTTCTGCTATTTTAATCGACGTTCTCACATTGTAACATATTTCTACATGTGAATTAAATACAAACAATCACACAGCTGGCCGTCAGATCGCTCGAGTCGTTATCAATACCAATTGCTGATAAAAGCTTCCTTCGCTTATCTCCTGTTAGTGCTGCTGTGGTGGATATATGTATTAAAGTATTGTTGTAACTCGACATGTGCTGTTTGTAGTCGGCGGTTCGTTGAACTAGATGAGAGTTTGGCTGGATAGCGGCGTCGCGGCGCTTTACGACGCCGACGGTGAGATCGATCACGGCAGACAGGCGTTGCTATGACTACCAATGAGCGCTGTCAACAATTTAGAGAGGAGTGAAGCGTGGTATTTACATTAGATGTTATATTTTAAAATTATATAAATATATATTCAGACATTGCCTTCTGTAATTCTTCAGTCTGACATATATTGATTAAATTAGAGTATTTTAGGCTTTGATTAAAATTTCATGAGATGCCTCCTCCTAAAGTTAAACAAGTTAGTCGTGCAGCGGTAAGTATTAGAAATTGAACAAATAACACATCTTTTTTGTTAACAGTTTCTTCTGTTACTGCATTACGTTACGAAATATGATGAAAATTACAATGAATATAACGAAATTACTATAAATTATCAAATCCTTTTTTTCACGAACTCTACTCTATTTATCTTTCAATCTACAATTGTGATCGAATGATAACACTATCATTTCTATGTATGTTTGTGTATATATATATATATATATATATATATATATATATATACATCCTAATGGAGAAAAAATCTAGATATTCCTTAGTGATATGTTGCATTATCTCCTTTCAATTTCGACACTCATTATTTATTAGTGGAGATTCAAAGATTTCCTGATTTATAGCGTGGAAAAAAGTATCTTGAATCTCATAAGATACACCCAATAATGTGCATTATATATTTATTTATTTCTATTTGCTGTAACGACGCACTGTAATGATGATTATTATGTATATTGGCGCCATGTATGATGGGATGAGGAGACGAAGGGTATTTCAATAAAGGTTTTGAACAGATGGGACGGAAATGGTCGTACCTTGCATCCGAGTATTCACTTTATCGACTTGAGGGAAACCACGAAAAACCGCAGTCAGGGTCGATCATGGCGGGAATCGAACCCCTATATCCTGAAGACCTATACCAGCTGACCTATCCTTCTCATTTTCATTTCCGGTTACAAACCGGTTACACGAACTCTTAGTTAAGTATTAGTTTGCCATCTATTAGAAGGTACGAAAATGTCATACGTAACCAAGAGTGATAACAAGATGATCACCTAATTATCACTTAATCCAACTTGTCTAGAGCTCTACTAAGTTGATTCGAGCTCCAACCAAAGTATCATCTAAAACTCACATCACGGGTCGTATCGACGGTAACGACTTTGTCCAAGGTGACGATTACGACCAACGGTTGAGAAACACGACGGTCGTACCAATTGACCAACTCAAACTTACCGCCGACGAACTTCGCGAGGAAATATGTCGCACGTTGACGGTGACCGACGCACGGGCAGCGTCGAATGTGTCCGAGTTTAGTTTTAAAGAACGGACCTTCGTACCGATACCGAACGTTGATCAATCGATTGTGTTGTTGAATATCGAAGGTGTGATGTTGCATAGAGAGTCGGATGAAGCACAGTCACAAATAGCAGCATTGGGAGGAATGTCTTTACCACCTAAAGGTAGATAAAATACTAGTATCCAAGAGAGGATGAGGTTGTCACAACAAACACGAGTATCAACGTGATAAAATAACCACGATGTAGTGATACTGATTGTATCATAATATAAAGAAGGTGTATCGACTCCATGATAATAACTTGGGAGCCAGTTTGTATTTTCTTGCGATCAACTCAGAGCCAAAGCACTGGCTGAAGGTCCCATTTCGGCCGTTTGCCTGTCACTATTTAGCAGATTCCCTTGTGGGCTAGATGTAGATAAGAGCGGCTACGGTACCAAAATTAATGACTAGAGCCTAGTTGATGTTGTTACCTTGTTAATATACGATCTTATGTCTTATGCCAACCTTACATAATAGGACTGACAAAAATGGGACCTCTATGACGGCGGAAATGCTCCAATTGGAAGATGTTCGTCGGTACACCTTCTTTATATTATGATAAAATCAATTGGTATCACTACATTGTGGTATATAGCTGGGTTTTTTTTTTTAGAGTAATGATGATTTTTCGTGAAAAGGTTTAGGCTACGATAAGAAACGCAACTGCTTCTTTCAAAATGTTAACTCATAAACTATCAACATTGCAGCGAGATTTAGTATAATTATCAAAGTTCATAGAATTATTCGGTTGGTAGACGACCTTCTTCTTTCTTGGATACACTTGTTTCAAATTTCAGAAACGACTGCACCCATTTATATATCACTAGGAAAACGCCTTATATGCGTTGTGAGATGAGCTTAGAAGTATGGAAATGTAGAATTAAGAACATTTTGTCAGCTCAATGTACATGCATATACAGGCTATGGATCACTTCAAAAGTTCAAAAACCACGGCTGCCTGTTGGTATATGGACCTTGGTTTCCAAACAATTATACCAGTGCCTTCTTCATATCCATCACAGATCTTAAACGTTTTAATTTATTTGTGACACTTGTTGCTCACATTTAATAGTTTCTTAATTGCTTTCTTAATTGCTTTTATTGATGTGTAAAAAAGAACATTAAAAATGCGTTCTCTTCGTTATTTCACATACGATTGTCTCACAAATCGCTTAAAATATGTATGATAGATCTTTCCACATCCAGTATAAATTTGAGAGCTTTTGAAAAATTTTGATTTTCCAAGTATTTCTCCCCGGCCTATTCTTATGGGGAATTTCCATACTTTCCAAATTTTTTCCGGAGACACCGTTTGACTGATTTTTCTGAAAAACAATCCCAACCTATCATGGTATAACACCAATTTGTAAAAAAAGTTTCGAGTTGATTGAAACTTTTTCCTGACCTGTATACCGCGTACAAAATTACACAAAAAAAAAAAAAAAAAAAAAAAAAAACATAAAAACCAAGCCCAATTTTTTTCGATATATGGAATGAAAATCTTCGCTACGCTCATCTTATTATTCGACTTGACAGTACTGTTCTAGTCCAATCTATATGTATTACTCATTATACAGAACATTTTTTATAATTCATATATTTGCATATCTGCATATTTCATTCCACTTACATTTTACAGTGTCCGAGAAATTATTTTCGGTCATACTAATTATACATTGGGTATAATAGATAAATTTCTTAAGATTTTCATAATTTGGCTTTGAATTCAGTTTGGACAATTGTAACTGTTGATTCAATGATTATAGTAAACATTCCGATCGACACGTTTATTGATTGGTACTGTAGAACTGTACATACAAATACGTTGATTACAAAACGTAACTCTCAAACAATTTCAAAATATTTTCCAAACGCTACTCAACAGTCAGCAATATAATTTATATAATAACCAAGGTTATATAATGGGGTCATTGATCACTACAAACATAAACATAACTTTGGCAGTACTTTTAACTCAATTGTCTGTACTTTGCAAAGTTGAAGAAGTAGAAGTGAAAAGAGATTCGGTGGACTCTGGAGAAGCTGGCGATGCGGATGACGAGGAGGGTGGGGAGGACAAGAAGGGTGAAGACGGAGAAGATGAAGAAGGAGCTGATGATGCTGGAGAGGAAGGCGGTGAAGGTGGAGACGAGAATGCGGACGACGAGAGGAAAGATAGTGGTACGGATCCGATGGAATTGTCAGGACCGAAGAAATCGACCAATCAGTTTAATTGTTGTGAGAGGGCAGCACTTACGTCCAACAATCAATCGCGAGTAAGTGGTTCGATTATTTATTATTCATTTTCTTCATTCAAGGGCGCATGCGCATGGGATTTCTCTAAATAGTGATTTTTTGTAATAACTTTTGAACAGTATAAGATATCAAAATTCTAATGGAGGAGTAAAAACTATTTCACTGAAATCGTATAATTTCTACAGGTAAAGAATGAGGAAAAAATCAGAGTATACCTTTGAACATTTTAGAATCCATTGATGATAATTCCCTCATTTTCCTTATAATAATTCACATCCCTAGAAGGTACTAACGTGGCTCTTCCGCATTCAAGTTTTGAAACTTTTTGTGAAGTTTTCACCAAAAAACTTAATATCACTCTCAAATCGACTCCAAAGCGCTCTTAATATTATGATTAATACACTGGTTTCGTGACTTTACTTCGTCACTTTACTTTTTCTATTTTAATAAGAACCGTGCATGCACCCCCTTCCCATTAAATAAACATCATTATCGACTTGAAATATTTGAATATTGAATGTAATGTAGTCCTACGCATTAGAATTTAGAAACGCAGACTTACCCGCCACCAAGGGCCAACTTCTCGGCCCAAGTACTCCAGTGGATAATCTACGACGCCTACCACGAGGACAACATCAAGCAACAGAAGCTGGCCGAGAAAGAGAAAGAAAAGAAAGATGTGAAAGTTGGAGCAGCACCGAAGAAAGATGAGGTGAAGAAGAAAGAGAAAGTAGAGCCTAATATTGTTACCAAGACCTTGTTGGCCGCAAAAACATTGGAGAGGATGATCAACCAGAACTCGTACGATGATATTGCTCAGGGTTGGTTTTGGTATACTTGTATTCACGGTAGAAGAAAGTCGTCTACAGACAAAATGAATGTAAAATCCTTGGTAATTACATTGTATTGCTGCTACTTAGCACTTTCTCAAGATCCAGTTGCGTTTCTTATCGTAAATCTCATTATGAAAACTACCCAAAGGATATGTCTATACTATTTTGTAAAACAGTAATAATTGTGTTTGTTATTCTGGTAGACAATCTTCTTCTTCCGTGGATGCAAGTATATCGTTATCGTCAGTCTTCGTTATTTTACCAAGTTCAGCTTCACCTACAGACCATCTTCAGCTGTACTTACTGCAATAACAAATACTATAATATTGAACGTGGAGGTGGCGTCTATATAGTGTAACAGCTTTTTGACGTGTACGCTGTCAGGCCGTGAACTCTCACGAGTCATGAACGTAGTTTATGAAATATCAATTTGATTTTCGGTTCATCTCGTTATGGAAAGAAATAAGCTATAGGTTAACGCCGAAACAGATCTGGATAGACGTACGTGAGCTCGGCGAATATTGGACAACGTGAACGATTGTGTTCTTACTTCTTATTGAGTTTCTGAATTCTTGAGTTCATCTCCGAGCTTATTGGTACAATTCAAATTTTGATAGAGCTCTATAGTTTCAATGTTAATCAAAAAAATGTATGGCTGACTTCGAGTAATTGAACCGTGTAGATAAAAACTTGGAAACAAACCACGAATGAAAGTATTGAATCATAAGTTGAGTTCAGTACTTTATGTTTTGACTTTTGAAAGCATGTTCTATATTTCCATAAGAAATTCAATAAAACTTGCCATTCAAATTTGCGACCGTTGAACAACTGCCGCATCACGGCCAATCAAACTTGCTCTTCACCTCCTAATCGATCGGACGCAGTGCTTTAGAAACTATTTCATGCTTGATTTATTTTTTCACAACTTACGTAAAAATTGAACTCGATTCGTTGATCTCTATATCAACGTTGCTCTCTAGATTCGTTGGTATCGAATGAAGTTCATTTTAGATGATCAAGGTGTGTTGAGTTTTCGATTATACTCTATATCGATATCTCGCTCACCTTACAACGCATGGACCCATTCTGCGTTTGCCTAGTTATTGAAATCAGTAAATTTTATAAATAGGCCTAATTGAATGGGCCGTTACAGAAGAAGTTGAATGTCAGATCTGAATGTTTGTTCAGATTATCGCTACTGGGAGGATCCGTCCGACGATTACCGAGACGAGGAAGGCACCCTACTGCCACTCTGGAAGTTCACTTACGAGAAAACCAAGAAGAACAGCGTCACCGACGTTTGCTGGAACCCCTGCTATTTTGACTTGTTCGCCGTCACCTTCGGTGGTTGTAAGTATACTCTCACAACTCTCACGTGACATTACCTGTTGTGTTGTGACTTTGGAACGGTGCACGGTCTTGTAGAAATTGTTAATGTGGCTTAACGACCCCACCAACAGTAGAAATTGTTATTTCATATAAAAGCATTTGTTTTTTTAGAGTTACAGGACCCTTATACATTTCGCGCTAGTGCTAGTGCTAACTAGCTCCAAGAGGCTATAGGAATAGGACTTTGATTGGTTCATTAGAGTTAGTAATTAGATGAGCGTTAGCGAAGATCTCCACTCAACTCTTACGGAGCTTTGTCTGTGTTTTTTTTTTGTTTTTTTGGAAACACTGCACAGGTCGCAGTGTTTGACTGATCGACATATCGACATGAAACTTGACTTTTTCTGTATACGCAAACTTATCCAACTTAGAACCCTATAGTTTTTTAGTCATATCTGTTGGACCATTTTTTAGAAACATCATCCCACAGTATATATATATACATATATATATATATATAATTATATATATATATATATATATATATATATATATATATATATATATATATATATATATATATATATATATATATATATATATATATATATATATATATATATATATATATATATATATATATATAATATAAGTCGTATATAATATATATACTTCATTCACATATAAAACGTTGTACAGACAGAAGCAGGTGTTGATGGAATATTATAAACTTACATAAGCAGATGGTTGTTGAAGTGTTCCGTTAAAAATGACAATGTCAGTTATACCAATAATTATTATTCATGTCAGCAAATGCAATTATTGTCATCATGCACGTGTTTTAATTGTAATAATATAATAGTTTTGAAGTTGTATTATACATATTATTAAGTAAAATATTGCTTCAATATTGCTCAATGTGCAAGATTGCTATTGCGGTAGTGTATAATTACTTTATTACAAATTGAAATGTGGTATTGAAATAAAAAAAGTCGACTGTCAAACTACATAACATTCATACTTTACGATAAAGATCCAGCTAACTAAAATCAATTTTGGGATTATGAATAACTGGAAATACTTCTGAGTAATTTATGCAATAAAATTTAAATCTGAACTAATAATTAGAAATACGAAAATGGAGGAGAAATACTGGGAAAACGTAGGCAAATTTGACACGAGCGATATGGGCCTATTCATTTTGAAATGTAATGGAAAGCTTTAGCTAAATACACCTTGATTTTGAAACCATTGATGAAAGGCCTTCCCGTTCTACTTGTTGCATACTTTTAAAATCGATGAATTGTTTCACCTTTTGATCTTATCAATAGCTTCTTAATTGAACTGAAAAAACTACATCGTAATTATTCTCCACAAAATGGCTCATCCAATTTATGTCAAACTTTGGGTTGACTTTGCATCATATGTTATGAATTCCGTTGAAATTTGAATTTATTCAAATATAATAATTTTTCCTAATTTTCTCCTCTGGGTTATTCTTATAGGATTTGTGAACATTTCTAAACGTTCTTTCTCAAAAATGGTGCAACCGATTGCGCCTAAAACTACACAGTATCGAGTTAGATGATGATCGACACATATGTACATGCCAAGTTTGAAAAAAATCTTCGTTTGATCTGTACGTGGAGCGCGAACAAAAAATTGAAAAACAAACAAATATGAGATGCACTTTGGCTGCTTGAATTTAGTATTCCCGTTTTCTATAAGCAGGCATACTTTTGTTTAATCGGTTCTTTCAATTTCAATTTCTCTTGTTTCAATTTCTGGCGAATATTTCAATAAGTCAGATTAGGGAGGTTGAACAGTACAAATTTAAATTACCGAAAAATATATGAAGTTGGATATTTTTATAAACTCACTCTATATTATTTTTTAAGTTTAGTTTCATTAACTTTTCGTCTCAGTGTATACTGGTGACACTGAGCATATTTTACAATAAAATGAAAAATATTGAATAAGTTGGATAAATGTGACATTAAGGATCTTTAGAATTTCATAATTTTGTTATATATATTATCCACACTCATCTGACGCTGAAAAGTCAGGATAGGACTGTTCAAAGATGGCCTCACAAGGGTGACCGTACATAATCACAAGGAAAATAATCCAATTATGATCTAGCTCATTTAATGAACTGAAAATAGTAAAGTAATAAAGGAATCTTCAATCTTCTTATCAGACTTCATTGTCTTTTTCTTCAACTCTTCTTTATCTTTCTTTCTTTTCTCTGTCTTCCTTTTCCTACTCATCATGATCTTTGCCTTAATTTTTTGTCATGCTTTAATATTTAAATTAATCTTTTTTTCAATGTTTAAAACGTTTCATAATAAACAAAGTCAGAATGCTTGGTGAATTTTATTTGTCGCATTGTTGCACGATGCAACAATAACTGTAAATTTATTTCATAAAAAAATATGACTTCATTGCTATAATTTTTAATGAAAACAGTAGACGTTCATAATTATTCTTGTTGCTTGCTTCGCGTTTACGAACGTTTTAAACACAATACAATTATAGAACTCGAAGTTCCGATGGTGATTATTGCTTGCTTCATGACACAACTAACAGCTATGGTTATTTGGGGGTTCAATTGAGCAGATATGGATGGGTGATGTTTCTAAAAACCCATGCCTCATGGAACACGAACCCACGCCCGACTTCACCTCAATTTCCACAGCGGTGTCATCACTGACTGCAGAGCCAGACGGTCAGCTTACTTTCCTTTCAACTTCAACTATTTGAAATGAATTGTTTTGTGTAGTTGACTTCATGCACCAGCAACCTGAAGGCGCCGTCTGTTTGTTCACTCTGAAGAACCCCACGTACCCCGAGTTCATCGCGTTGTCCGAGTCGGGGGTGGTTTGCGTCGACATCCACCCGAAATACCCGTCGCTGCTAGTGATAGGTTTGTACGACGGAAATGTCGCGGTCTACAACATACAGATGCAGAGCAAAGAACCGCAGTTCAAGAGCAACTCGGTGGAGACCAAACATGGCGGCATTGTGTGGCAGGTAGGCCAACGAGGGAACCGATGTTGTTGTTGTTGCGCACATCCTAAACTAGCCCATAGAGAAGTAATATGACTAGCCTAAATATCCCAATCTAAATAATGTTTTTTTTTTCATCAACATCGATACTTGATATCGATGAGGAAATAGACATGTTGAATTAAATTTTCAGTTAGTTTTTTTTACTATTACCTCACGTAATATGAATAACATTGTATCTCTTGTACCCGTATTGAAAATGTTCACTGTAACACTCAGTTATAGGAGGAAGAGTGAACACATTGAACCCTTCCTTTTGAACTGGATTACTATTTCATGCAAAATGATGACAATTTAATGGCACAATTCACTTCCAATTTTCACATACATACTCATCTGTCAATGTGGTTCACATATATTGTTTTCCTAGTAATTATACCTATTATACATTATACTTACCTGTACTTCACAATTTCATTGTCACCTGCTTATTCATACCCCAAAATAACCTCGCTGTTGGTGGGGTCGTTAATCAATCAATACTCATCTCATATAATTATTTTTTACTATATAGGTCAAATGGGGTCCTGATCTCCAGGATGGAGAGGTCAACTTCTTCTCTGTATCAGCAGATGGTCACGTCTATAACTGGGTACTCATGCAAAATGAATTAGCTACTACCTTGATTATACCATTGTTTCTGACCTCAGAACCCCTTCCAGGACCAGATGGCACCCATATACAACTCACAGGTAAAATCATAGCTACACTCTCGGCTATACTCGATTCAACTACAAATTTGGACTTGGAATTTTACCTGTCTTAAACTAAAGCCAAACCTCCATTGCCAAATACCATCTACAGCTGTTTACGGAAGGTTAATTGGCTTTAGTAAGACAGGTAAAATTATGGATTGATTGGTTATTAGATCCTACTTACATATGCTTTCAATTTACTACTAGACATGGAGAGTAATGCTGAGTGGAATGAAATTATTCATGAAAATAATGAAATAACAAAGTATGATATTAAAATTATAAGAAACCATTTATTTTTCAAATTGGACAGGCAGAGGGACTTGAATGAATAAGATAAAGATATACTAGGAAAACGCAGGATGTGCGTTGTACGATGAGCGAGATGTCTATATAAAGTATAATCGAAAACTCTACAAACCTTGATCATTTGAAATGAACTTCATCCGATGTCAATGAATCTAGAAAGCCGTGACTTCGACAATGCAACATTTTTCAACTAATATTTCTATCTTTCCGATGAATAAAATACATTTATTATATTATTTTCTCCAAAACGGCTGGTCCGAATATCAAACCAAATTTTTATTCATGTATATTATTCTTGTGTTCACATTTGTGGAAAATTTCAATCATATTGAAGAGATTTTTTTTCAATTTTTTTCCGCCCAGCCAAATCTTATGGGGTTTTTAGAAACTTCTAAATGATGTTTCTCAAAAATGGTCCAACCGATTAGACCTCAAAACTATACAGTTCTAAGTTGGATAAGTTTGCATATAAAAAAAAAACTGAATTTAAAATAATTTGTATCTCAAATATGGGGGATGGATGATAGCCCACTGTCTCTTGCTCTTTCATAATTGATCAATTTGAAAAAAAAGTAGTCAATTCTACTAGGTAGGCCATATCTTTATTTAAAACTACTTGCAGAGAAAAATATTAATAAATATTAATAAAATATTATTAACCAAGTTGTGTGGCTTTTTGATAATAAAGTGACAATCAACCATCATGATGCAAAAAATATCTTCATTCTATATAGATGACTGTATGTAGCAAAGATTCAACCATGGGTAGAAATTTCATCTCAGTCACAGGCAACTCGCATAAGCATAAATCAAATTGTCTGGAACTTGATTAAATAAATGGATTTGAATGAAATAATTGAAATTTTGAAAAATCATGAATTGAAAAGTAAAATTTTTAACAAATTGGTCAAAGAGTGCATCCAGTATATTTTCCTTCTATTTGAGTAAGTTATGACATCTGATTTCCACGTTTCTAGGGTGCGGCACTACCTTTGCGTTCCATCCAACGGAGGCGCTCATATTCCTCGTAGGAACTGAGGAAGGTTTAATCTACAAATGCAGCACGGCTTACTCGTCAATGTACCTCGCTGCCTACGAAGCGCATCACATGCCAGTAAACAAAATCGATTACAACAAGTTCAATCCAGCAATATTTCTGTCGTGCAGCGCTGATTGGAGGGTTAAGATTTGGGAGGACAATCGCAGGTAAGTAGAACTAGGTATTGCACTAACGAAAACTGTTGTTGTAGATAATTATCTATGAACACAATTGTGAAAATACTGGAATATTTATTTTATTTTTGTTTCAATGTAAAAACAACTTACATCGTCTTCAGGCCATTAGAAAGTAATAACTTTTTTGAAACGTTTCTAATAGCCTGAAGACAACAAATGTTGATTTTATATTGGAACGAATATGAGCAGGGCTTCCAGTTTTGATTTCTTTTTGTCGTCCGACACGATATCAGTACGATTACTGGCAGGTCTGTTTTCAATTTTTTCAACATGACTTTAGTCTTGATTACTTCTAAATGCACGTGCTTCTTTGAATTTGAGAAATTGAACTGTCAAATTATAAGTTGGCCCACTTTTACACGAACCAACGAAAATACAAGTATATGTACAAGAAAGTAGCAAATATGAAATAAAAGTAAATGAGAATATAGAGAAGTACAGTACCATCAAATACAGTATAAATATTACATTAGAAATAGATAATCTACTTATCAATGTCTCAATAACCTCAATAATATCTGACAGGTACCGTGACACACTCAATTTTTGTTTGCTCAACGACTGCACCAGGAGTTACGTTGTTTGGGGATACGAGTTAGCGTATGATAGGCAAATGATGTTAACAAAAACCCATATCTTACATGTCATGTCATAACGACTTGAAACCACACCCAACTTAACTTCACGTCTAAAACAATGCTTATCTGATTGATCAACAGGCTCCGTACATTCGGTACAGATGAATGAATGAATAAATTCTGTAAATGAATAATTGTGCTTTCATTCGAGTACAGAGACCCAATAATATTCAACAATAAGGTTCAAGAATAAATTTAGATTGATAGGCACCAAAATTTAAATAAATTATTCAGACTGATTTTGAATAGTCAATAATAATAAATTAGGCTTTATTATTAATTATACATACAGGGGGGCGTAGGTAATTTTAGAATAGAATAGAATAGTCTTTATTCATCATGTAAGTATGCAACATTACAAGTCAGAAACAGGCGAGGTTCAATCGGGTGACTGCTCTTCCACCTAACCTGGGTATAACTAATTATTATTATATAAACTCATTCTTGTAAACTTAATAAGTAGGCTATATAATTACTTTAAATAATTCAAAATTAATATATACAGGAAAAAATTAAATGTGATCATGTTCATTTTAGGTAAATGGGTGTGACACAGACATGTAAATAATATTACAACTAGGTATACAGACTAATAAAAGAATCAATGAAAATATTCTTAATAACTTAACAAGTATAAAAATTAATAAAAAATAATCTCAACATGGCACAACTAAATGTGATATTAGTATCACATAGGC
Source organism: Brachyptera putata (assembly GCA_907164805.1). Classification (NCBI taxonomy): domain Eukaryota; kingdom Metazoa; phylum Arthropoda; class Insecta; order Plecoptera; family Taeniopterygidae; genus Brachyptera; species Brachyptera putata. The sequence continues at coordinate 15,026,505 of OU015462.1, read as the reverse complement.
ATATAATATATAACAGTCTAGGAATAGTCTTTAGTTATTATTTAGTTGATATTAATATAAGGGTACTTCGTGGAATCGTATATTACAGAGAAAAGAAACAAAGTGAACAATAAACTAATAAAGAACAGAAAGAAAATGGATGTGATAGATCCATTTTAGGTAAATGCATATTACATATAATATACTGCAATCTAGGAATGAAGTCTATAATTGATAAAGTTCGATGTACCATATATAGAATAACAGGCCGGTACAACCTGCATGATAGGGGTATACAATATTTTTAAGGAATTCTTCCATTTTATTGAGTAGGCCTAATACTGAGAATATAACAATATAACAATATTTTCAAGGAATAATTCTATTGAGTACTACTGAGAATATAACAAAGTAAAATATTACAATAAAAACAACCCATAAATGTTTTGTTTTGGGTTTTGAGGTAAACTTAGGTTTGATCATTATATCATCCTCTTGTTTAGTGAGCAAATATTTCTTATATTCAGTCTTAAATAAACCTATACTTTTAATGGATTTGAGATGCGATGGCAAGCTATTCCACATACGGGGACCGAAAATAGAAAAAGATGAACTATTTGTAGAATGGTGATTATAAACTAGATTATTACCTTGTCTCGTATTATAATGATGTAACTGTTTTGTAAGGGATAGTTTTTCAAACAGGTACTCAGCAGCTGGGGTTTTAGTAATTAATAGTTTCATGATGAAAGTTGCCAAGTGTAATCGCCTTCTATTAGACATGTTTAACCACTGTAGTTTTATCAGCTTGGGTGAGATTTGTTCATAGTATTTGGCATTACATATAAACCTGACACAAGCATTCTGGACTTTTTGAATTTTATACTCAGCCTCCTTATTGAGACCTGTATAGGCACAATCACAGTAATCAAACAAGGATATAATTAATGATTCACATAGTATAGTTTTGATTTCTGGTTTCAGGAATCTCTTAAAATTATAAAGGTATTTTAGAGAGCTATATGCTTTGGCGCACTGCTTGTTTATATGCGTGATCCAACTAAGATCTGATTGAACTAAGATCTGATTTTATAGTTAATAACGAATCTATATTATTTGGTACATTTTTGACAAATGAATAACATGAACTTTTCACCCTATTTTACATTATTCAACTAATATATTAATGAAATACATCTATACTTATTACTCCACAATAAAATGTATTCATTTCTCATTTGTTGCAGTGATCCCCTCTTTGAGTTTGACTTGGCATCACCCGTGGGAGATGTTGCTTGGGCCCCGTACTCGAGTACTGTCTTTGCAGCGGTTACCTCTGACGGTAAAGTTCACGTCTTCGACCTCCAGATCAACAAGTACAAAGCCATCTGCGTCCAATCGGTGGTCTCGAAGAAGCGGAACAAGCTGACAAGGGTTGCATTCAATTACAGATTGCCAATCATAGTTGTGGGAGACGATAGGTAATGGTACTATGTTTTATTTAAGTTTTCAACAATATTGTGAGTTTGTTTCAACATGAGAAAGGTATCTTACAAAAGAGAAAGATTATTCAAGCTTAGTTTGTTTCTAGTACTGGAAAAGAGTACTTTGAATTTATATTTTATTTTCATTAATACAAAATAGCATATGTATGCAAGCTTTATTGTATGTATATGTAAATAGCTTACGTATGTTATGTACAAATACTGAGTTGATCATATTGTAATTTTATTTCCAATTAGATTTCATAATTCATTTTTATATTATCAAATTTGAAAGAACAATCATTTTTTTCTACAATCATTTAAAGGTCATGGACCGTTTTGATCAAGGGCACACTGGGATTCAAATTGAAAATTAAAATAAATAATCGAACACGTCGAACAACTCATTCATTGTATATGAAATATAGCCCCACTTTATAAAATAAAACATCTACAGGTAAATACTGGGCGCGACGTATTTTACTTTACCGAATTACTAATTCAATATTGTGACAAACTAGTAGGTCTATAGTTCTCTTGGGCATTTTTTTCCCGGACTGCAGGAAACAGACAAAGAATATTGTGAATATATTTATTAATTGATTAACATAAAAATATAAAGATCCTCCAGTAGGCACTGAGATCCATGAAAGCACAGATTTTTAAAAATTATAATACTGGTACTGGTGGTTGGTAGTATTGTAAACAGGAGTTACAGATGTGGCTTTATAAGAAATTCATTACTTTCATACATACAAAATGTATATTACATACAAAACCAGCAGCTTACCTCATAGTTCATTGTTTTTACATGTAAAATGAATATTTATTATTCATCCATGAATGCATCATGATTCATGATGAGACTAGATGCTTCATTACTTTTTACCATTATCGTTTTATATCATTATTACATGAAGCTTAGAGTGGAAGACCACTTTATACAGTAAATCCCGCATACATTGAGCAATAGTTTCAGATTTATTATTATCCCCTATTAATGCTATTCTATAATATTTTATTACCAATATACCATACTCATCAGAAAAATAAATGCGTATATTACATTACTTCATCCTGATGTGCATCCATTTTCAAAATGTTGTATTGAATAGATTACAAACAGGCCAACCGCTTGTATTTTTGAGAGGTGATAATGGCTCACTGACAAAACAAATGGGAAGATATTGGGAACTTTTCATGAATGTATTTTTGAATTGTAATTTTTCTTATCGTAAACCTTGCCTGAAAAATAAAAGTATCAGTACCCACAACAGCCATATTGACACACATATGATATAACAACGTTATTGTGCCATCAGGGCCATCAATCCGTGTGAAGAAATATACCAGCTTATATACATAATACGTTGAAAACCATTGAAAATAAAACGTGGGTATTGCTAAAGTAGTAGTATTATATAGCCTATGATTAGGACTTTTCATATCGTGTTTTACTCTTAAACTTTTAATGGAGTAGATGAATTCAAAATAAATACAGCTAACCAGATGAAATTATTTTCTATTTTTACAGAGGATGCGTATCAAGTATGAAACTTTCTCCTAATCTTCGTAAAAAAGTAAAACCATTGAAAAAAGGACCGATGTACACACCAAGAGAACTGGAAGTACAGAAATTGGAAAAACTACTTGCGCTGGTTCGTGAACCAGTTACGCAGCCACCGTCGCCAGATTCCGGCAGTCTCACATCAACGTAACGAACTCGGGGAATTTGTAGCGATTCCTGTAAGATTACAGAGAAATATATAGCTTTTGTAACCTGTTCATAGCTGACTTACTAGCTCAGTCACCTAAGACTCTGTCTTGGAAACTGTGGTCAAGTCGGGCACACTGGGTTTTGCACACAACTTTTATCTGTCATTCGCTTATTCGTACCACAAAATAACCATACTATAATAACCATAAAATAACCATAATAAACAAAACCTGCTGTTGATGATGTCGTTGAGAAAACAATCTCATTAAAAATACGAAGAAATTGTCATTTCTTCCAAGAATTCAAGTCAGCATTCGCGAAATATGCGTAGTTCACAGCATCATTTCAAATGTATAAAAAAACTAATGCGTAATAACTAGTCACAGCTGATGTTTTCATTAACCTGGTTATATAAAAGTTTCACCAGATACAACCTGTTTCAATTCATTTTATTGGGGTATAATCGAACCACGTAGGTACTTCATCAATAACTATAAGATCTATCAGCATTAGACGAATGATTAATGAGATGATGGTTTCTTCTATAATGGGAAGTATAGTAGGAATGATCTATATTAGGGTGACCATTTTTAAGAAAGGAAAAGCTGGGACAATGCTAAGAACTTCAAGTCAAAACCATTCCAAACCAAATTGTACTAGGAGTGGGGGAGATCGCAAGGAAATACTTGGAATTTGTAGTCTTCTATTTATATTTTGGGTGTTTTTACTAGTCATATGAAGTCCGTAATATTTTTTCCCATAGTAATTGCATACAACTTTATATCTTGTAAGATAGTATGCATACAAGCTAGAGATAAGAAGTTGGTTATTTGAATTTTATGTAAAATTTAAAAACTGATTCAACAAATATTGCAGCCTTTTCAAGCGTGGCTACTCTTATTGTAAATTATCGTTATAAACGAACTTTCGTGTCCTCATGCTTGACATGTCCTCATGCTCCACACACAATACAATAGAATTGAGAAATCCAACAAAAAGTTTCAAGTCACTTGAGAATGTGGTCCAAATTGTAAGTTAATTAATAATTAATAAGTTGATTAAGTTATTAGTTATTAACTAATTATTAGTTAACTAGGAAAACGTGTCATGTTTTTACGCGTTGATGGATGAGCTAATGAGAATGAAATTGAATTTTTTCAAAAAGCTATATGAAGTTGATGTTTTGACGGCACTCAAGTTAAAATCCATCTTTCCATTCGGTTGGTTTATTTCGTAGACTATTCTAATGAAGGAAATATCTGATGCACTTTAATATTATATGTAATACAATTTAATGAAACTTTATTCACTGAATAATTATTTTCTTGGAAACGGCTCGTCCGATTCCAATAGGAGTGTGTTATAATGTGCATCATTGTTGTAGTTACGTTTAGGAAAATTTTGAATTCTGTTGAAAAGTTTGATTTTCAAGATTTTTCTGCCCAGCCATTTCTTACGGGGTTTTTCAAAACTTTGAAATGGTTTATCTAAAAAGTGGTTGGACCTATTAGTTCCAAAAACTATATACCTAATTCTAAGTTGAAAAGTCCGCGTGTACAAAAAAGTTTCATGCCGATCAGTCGAACCGTGCGACCTGTGTAGTGCGCACAAACAAACAAACAAAAAACACACACAGACAAAGCTCCGTAAGAGTGGGATGGAAACTCTTCTCTAACGTTCATCGAATTATAGTTATTATTCATAATTGTAAGTAATTCGTGTGTATGTTTGTAAATTGTCTCCTAGTTTTTTCCCTTTTGCAATCAATTCCTATGAACTGGAGGGACCTATGATGTTCTAGTATGTTTCTATGATCCCTAAATCATCAACAAATTTGGCTACGCTTGCTCTAGCCGCTTCCAAAAAAGAAGTGTCCGAGTTATCAAAAAACTGCAATTTCAAGCGAATTTTCAGAACAAACTTTCAAAATAACGCTTATTGAATTATCATTTTCTGATATTCACCTAGAAGAATTGATACTAAGGAGAAAAATATGGAAATTTTAAACCAACATTGAAGTTGAAATCAAATCTTGAAAAAAGGAAAAAAAGAAAAAAATCATTAGTTTTGATCTGGCTAAAATTTTGGAGGATAACAAAAGACATTTTAGAAACCCAATTCTATTGACAATTTGACAATTTTCGTTTTTTCATGTTATTACAAAGATTCTGAAATTCTATATAAACCCCTATAGGGCCTAAGGGTCTAGGCCCCTATAAAATACTAGCTCATCAAATACTAATATTTGGATATGTACACTTCAAAACAGAGCAATTTGCACCCGGATGATGATGCCAAACAAACAGCTCACTGCAAACTTCTCTTCAAGAGATTGCAATTTTTACCCTTTAGGCCTATATCCTCTAGGCTCTATATAACGCAGTCAATATTACACAAAAATTGAGAATTTTTTTCTGAGCCGTTACAAGTCAATACTAGTCGAACAGATAATAAGTAGTAGCCTTCAAACTTCACTCCTGATGCTCCTGATACAAGTTCGGAGGCAACTACTACCTGTTCGACTAGTATTGACTTGGGAACTCTGAAAAATATTCTAAATTTTTCTGCTGTTGAAACTTTGCAAAGAACTGCCAGAATCAATAAAAAATATGAGATCACTCACTAAGTTTAAAATTGTCCTAGAATCACTTCTAACTACCAAAGCATATATTACTCCATAGATGAATACTTGAAATATTACCTTAGAACTTATACAAAAAACTGTCAAAATCAATTAATGCATGGAACAAAATTAAAAACACAATTCATGACTAACAAGCGTTTTTGTTGGTATAGGCTCATACCATTTCTTTTGCCTAGACACTTTCAAGTTATCTACAAATTCCCCATTTTTATGTGTACTAACTGATGTAATTTAGGTATATTAATTGAAATAAATATGTCTAAACTAGTGTATAGCGTGCTCATTTATACCCGTAGCCTTATATTGTGAGTATAAAGAAATGACACTGATAATATAGAAGTTTGTTTTTATTTAAATATATCAGGACCTGCTATTAAATCTATTTTGTTGTACAGCTGTTGCCACAATTTAGAGATACCAGCATGTTTTATCATAATATAGAGAAGGTGGACCCACACGCATCTTCCAAGTGAAATATTTCCGGGGTCAGAATCTTAATCCATGGTCCCATTTGCTTGTAGCGCAACTATTGCTTTTATATTGATCTAAATAAAACAACAATGTTATATACGAAGTAGAATTACTATGTTAGAGATGGCATTTGTTTTTCACAAAAATGATAGATATTGTAAGTTCAGCAACAATGTTGCCGGTACCGTAGCCACTATTATCTAGTTCACTAGGGAGTCGCTAAATCGCGACAGGAAAATGGGACTGTTGGCTCTGATTTTACTGCAAGAAAGCACAAATACCGTCCATGTTATTACTGGTAGTATGAGAGTCGGTACGCTTTCTTTATATTATGATAAAGTCTGTTGGAATCACTACATCGTGCTGTTGCTGTCACATTGACTGGGCGATAGAGTCAAATCAAGATGCATCCTGATGAAAACTTATTGTTATCATACTTACTAAAATTTGCAAGCAATCTTCACTCAACGTACATACAGTCTATGAACAAATTGGCGGTATATTGTACGTAGATTTGTTTTTAATTTTAATTTAAATTTCGGAATAAACCATTTTCATGTGACTCCAAATGCACTTGTCGCCGGGTTTGAAAATAGCGGTAGCCCAAGGGTACTGACCTTATATTGTCAGGCTATCAAATCTTTGCTCTTAGTAGGCCTACAGCCGGACTGAAGCATGTAAGTGCAAGTATTTACTTTTCATTAACGCATCTTTTAATTGAAATAGTAATTGTCTTTATTTATTACATAAGTAATACTAATACAGAAATGAATTAAATGAATGAAATATGGCAGGGTTTAGACAAGAAGTCTGTTCTTCCACATATAGCCAAGTTGAACAGTACAAATCAAGAATAGATACATAACATAAACTCAAAGAATCTAATATAATTACATAAGTTACTGATAAATATTAATATTGCATAGGAGAAGTATATATATATATATATATATATATATATATATATATATATATATATATATATATATATATATATATATATATATATATACCGGTATATATATATATATATCTCACTTTATGTCTTCATTATCTCTCTCAATTATTGTCAAATTTCAACTTCAAGGGAAGAATTCCAATGGGAATTGAGATGTTATTAATAAAAAGTTGTATTGGTCACAGAGACAGAATTCACATGTTCTTAGCATATCGCAAGGTATCCAAAAATAATATGATTAATGATCGATGAGATCATTTTCTTCAAGAAGGTCCTAATTTGTGTTTGCAAATTTTTATCAATTCAAGTCAATTAGTCCGAGTTGAATTCGTCACCTCAAAAGGAGAAGGTCGTATGTGCAAAAATGTAGTTTCGAGTAAAATGCAAATGAAGTTTTGAGAGCTTGCAGTTATGTTGAAAAACGTTATTATACAATACTGTAAATTTATTTATTTTGACATATTTGTTATTTATCTGATTTAGTGATCAACTTGATACTCATCTAACTGATCTATTATTCGTAATTGAAAAACCAAATCAATGTGGTACTTACGTCGTTTTTGCGTTTCATTCAGAAATATTTCTTACCATAACGTCGTATGTTGTGCACATAAAACTTTATTCCTATTTATATTTTAATATGAAATGTTACATAGAAACTTTTTGTTAAGTTTCTTAGCAGTAAAACCCAAAGGTTTATTTCCAAAAACTATAAGATGAAATCATTTTAACACCATGACAAGAGATGTTCACTATATTATATGTATAGTGCCTAGGTATTATAATGTGGGGTGTGAAAACATATACATTTATGATTATTTAGATTATAAGTTACAATTTTATTGGTTGAATACATATTCTGAGCACACATACGACTTTATTCAATCGCAACTACATTATTATGTTCAATTAACGAAATATTAATGATATGACAAAAGGTCGTATGTGTAAAATGTATAACCAACTCCACGATTCATACGACTTTATTTAAAAGAGCTTAACACATACGAGCTTATACCACAGCAAAACGTCGTATGAAACAATTGTCAAAAACATATTGGTCATGGTAAAAGGCCGTATGTGAAACCATACGACGTTATAGAAAATGCTATCAACACATACGTCCTTATTGCCTCACATACGACGTTTTGCATGGAGTAAATATATATACATATAACATACGACATTACGTTTTCATCAATTTAACGAATTATAGGTCGAACAAGACATACGACGTTATTGAAAACAGAGAATTTAGCTCGAGCTCGATTTTTTCATAAATAAACCTCAAAATCGCGAAATTGTAACATACGACCTTTTCCTTTTGAGGTGACAAATTGTTCTCTTACGCAACTTTACATATTTAATTGTATCGATAATTGAGGAAAAATATTGAAAAATGATAAGTAAATATAAATACACGTGTTTGGTTTGACAGATGTTTATGTTGATAGTACTGCCCCATGTGCTTTACTCACTGATCATGCCTGGCACTGTCTATGTTAAGTTGGTAATAATGCATGACTTTATTTGTTGTGTTTTTGTCGGCCATGAGGTAATCAAGATGTTAATATTTCAGAAATTGTGTAGAATATTACTTGATATATTAAGATATATCATGATAGTGTACGTATAAATATGCCGTCTACTTTCGTTCCGAGTTATCACTCGGTATTTTCATCGTCAGGTCAGATTGAATCTGAGATTGATTGGCCGAACTTAACGTAGGCCTAGGCCTAGGCCTAATCACATCCAAAGTACGGTAGCTAAAAGCATTGACTTTGTAGTGCTAAACGACATTATGTTATCTATTGGTCAATATACAGTAAGGAAAAGTGGTTTAGGACCTAGGCCTATAGCGCCTAGCAGCTGTACAGCTGGGCCTATCTTGTGGCATTGAGCTACAACTCAATGCCTGTGGCTAGAATAGGCTAATTTTGAAAATATATAAGCCAACCCTAATCCCAGGAACATTCATGGGGGAATTGAATGATGTCGATCATTCCTGCAGCAACCAGAACTATGATAAAATTAATATCCCTGGTCTGTCTTAGGGTTATGTTAGGTGGTTGTTGATCATGGTTAGGGTTAGTAGGCCAGGACATGAACCATAAAATGACAATCTAGGCCTAGTTGTTCATTCAAAACCTCACCCTACCTCTGACCATTAATGCTCTGACCATACTAAATAACCTGAAGAACATCACCCATGAAAAGGCTGGTTGAGGATACAGCATATTTACCATTGAAAATGCTGGTAGGCCTACTTATTTTGTATTTTTTTTAATGCTGCTTAACAGCTAGGTTATAAGGGGATACGAATGAGCGGGTGATGATGAGGTGATGATAGGTGAAAGGACGTTTTTTCAAAGACCTTATGCGGCAGGACTCGAACCTATGCCCAACATGACTTCAGTTTCTACCGTTAGCGATCATTGACTGATCTCCGGGGGTGGCTTTATTGGTAGTGTTTATAGAACACCCCATCTCTCAAGTACCTACGTGTATTAACCTTGAAGTATGGGGCCTGCAGATCTTCATTTTAATTTTATAAGAGACAATTGTTATAGGAGACAATTGAACGATAGGTTTACCTGAAATTCTTATGAACTCAAATGTGAAAGTGTAAATCAGACAGAACTAATCTCAAGCGAAATGTTCAGGCCTACACGGGTAAATAAAGCTTGAGTACTACTCAATAGAGGAATTCTTAGACGACGATATCATGCGCTATAACCCAAACGACTCTCAGAATCAGCTAATTACCAAAAATAAATTTAGAGACCAATTTAGAAACAAAACAATAATTATCACCAGTATGTAATTGAAATTCCACCATCCATAAAACATGGAATAAACTCACATGCCATATAAGGCTCACATGTTCTAGTAATGAAGAGTATTGTTCTCTATGCCTTCAGTGAGTATTATTCACAATATTTAACACATATTTTATCTTTAAATATATTTTTTTCTTAGATCTTCATTAATATTATTATCATAGGCCTATATATTTTTATATTTATTTATTTTTCAATTCAGTTGAAATTTTATAAGTTGAAATTATAAACAAATTTGTTCTTGTGTGATGTTGCTAATGAAAACAACACTCAAACCTCATTACATAATTATCTATGTTCCTAACTTACATCATTGAGTTTATCTTATAGGCCCCTAATGTTTATCTTATCTTAGCTTAGTCCTAGAAAACATTACTCTACAATGTAATTATTATTTATACTTTTTATATATTTTCAGTTGATACCATAATCAACTGAAAACAAAAATGTCTGCACAATCCAACATCATGTATATCCATACACACTGTATTAAGGGTTCTCAAAATATGACAATAAACGATATTATTATTATTATTATTTATTAGTTATTACTATTGTGCAATAGTGTCATTATTCGTTTGAATCTAGCCCAAGCCTTTAATTTAATTTTGATATGTCCTCATATCAACAGGCGCATGTGACAAGTAGGCCTACGGTATTTCAAGACATTCTATTGATTTGTGTAAAAAAAAACTACCTATGACGTATTACTGTATTTTTTTGCTTCAGTTGTTACGGCTTGTCAACAAAGTACATGTTTCAACTAGCAGTACCGTTGAAGAAGGAAGGGAAGGCAAATAAGACGGCATTACGATGCAGACGTTGATGGAGTAAGGATGTAGGCAGACGAGGGAAGAAGATGAACTCAACAACGTGAGCTACAAGTACCATGTCAGCACACCTATCAACTAGCAGTACTGTTGAAGAAGGAAGAGAAGGGTACTAATACGGCAGTATGATGCAGACGTTGACGGAATGAGGTCGTAGCAAGAAGAGGGAAGAAGATGAATGCAACAACGAGAACTACAAGCCCAGTGCCAGTAAGTAGAAAAATGGAGTTGCTATTTTCCAATCATCATATGCTTAATGGTGTCATTATTGAAGAATTTTTTCTTCAATAATCTTCATTTAAGGATCTTCATTTTAATTGGTTATAAGAGACAATGGAACAATAGGTTTACCTGAAATTCTTATTAAATCAAATGTGAAAGTGTAAATCAAAAAGAAGTAATTTCAAGAGAAATGTTTAGGCCTCTGGCTATTTATTACTATAGTGCAATAGTGTCTATACCAATTATTTGAGTGTAGTGACGCCTCTTAGGTCCTTGCGACCCTGGGACTACATTGAAAGAATAATGATGCTATTATTCTCCCCAATGTGAGAGGAAACTAGATATCGTCATCTCAGTTTCATAAGTTATTTATAATTAATTTATCTGTCATCCAGGACCCGCCCCCTTTTCAAACACATGACATTTATAAGCATTACTGATTCTCTTTATGAAAACATTGAAAGAATCATGTATCGTCTTTGTCGTGGTTCAGAAAAGGAGGCGGGTCCTGGAGGACATTTTAATAAATTGAAATTTCTTGAACTGAGATATTGATTTCTAGTTGTTTCTTGAATTATTGAATTGGAAGAAAAAATAGTTTATAGATAACAGCCCCAGGGTTGTGGTCCTTTAACTTAATTTTGATATGTCCTCAAATCAATAGGTGCATGTGACAAGTAGGTCTAAAAGTATTTCAAGACATTCTATTGATTTGTATAAAATAGACCTATCTAAGACGTTTCATTACTGTATTTGTTTTGTTCCAGCAGTTATGGCTCGTCAACAAAGGATGATGCCATTACACGTATCAACTAGCAGTACCGTTGAAGAAGGAAGTGAAGACAACTAAGACGGCAGTACGGTGTAGAGGTTGACATAGTGAGGACGTAGGCAGACAAGGAAAGGAGGGAAGAAGATAAACGCAACAACGAGAGCTACGGGTACCCTTTCCGGACACGTATCAACTAGCAGTACCGTTGAAGAAGGAAGAGAAGGCAACTATGAACTACAAGCCCGATGCCAGTAAGTAGAAAAACGGAGTTTCTATTTTTCAATCATCGATAATGGTGACATTATCGAAGAATTTATTCATTTTTTTTTTAATGTTCCTTCATCGTCCCACAAAATTTTGAAGAAACTGAAAAGTCACGACTTTTTTGCTTCTTTCATTTTTGTCAAGTTTGATTGATTTTATACTGTTTTGGGTTACCAAGTCTACTTAGCACCTACTCACAAAAAGAGACTGGGATGAATTGGAGGTAAAAAGAAGAAAAGTGATCACTTTTAAGGGACCTGAAAAATAAAACCATCCATGCCGGAAGTATTTCTTTTCCAAGAATTAATTTCTCCTTTGGAATATCTTAACATAGGCCTACAGTGATCGTACAAATTATCGTGGTTTCAAAAGTATGTTCTAAAAATACACGAGAAATTGCATTTTTTTGTTGAATCGGTGACGTTTTTCCGTAGGGCAACGGAACTTTCTAGAAATTTAGAGATTTAAAGTTTTCACTCATAAAAATAATTAGATGAGCGTTAGCGAAGATTTGCATACAACTCTTACGGAGCTTTATCTGTCTGTTTTTTTGTTTATTTGTTTGTAAGCACTGCACAGGTCGCAGGGTTTGACAGATCGTCATGAAACTTTTTCTGTATACGCAAAATTATCCAATTTGGAACCCTATAGTTTTTGGGTCAAATCGGTTGGACCATTCTTCTGAAACATCATCTCAAAGTTTCTGAGAACCCCATAAGATTGGGCTACGTGGAAAAAATTTGAAAAATAAAATCTCACCAAAATGATTCACATTTTCCTCACATCTAAAAACAGAAGTGATACACATGATTAAAAATTTGAATCCAATTCTGACCAGCCGTTTCGAAGAAAATATGTAATCAGTAATATGTGTTCTTTATTCATCGAATAGATAGAAATAATAGCAGAAAAATGTTGCAGTGATAGATCCATGGCACCTTAGACTTGTTGGTATTGAATAAAATGTATTTTATACGAATGGTGTGTAGAGTTTACGATTATACTTTATATAGACATCTCGCTCATCGTACAATGCATATTCTGCGTTTGCCTAGTACTAGAACATCCAAGGGTGTCACCAGTTCATGTAAATTGATTACAAACGGTCGAAGTAGTGTACCAGTATCAAAAATGTTGTGTGGAATTTCTCAGTTCTGTCGTTATGTAGGCCCTATATGTAGAGCTACAAATTAGAACTCAAAACTGGTCTCAGTTTTTTCATTAACCCTTTCACAATTGTGTAACATAGACCTACCTATGATGTTTCATTACTGTATTTTTTTGCTCCAGTTGTTACGGCTAGTCAACAAATTACATGTATCAACTAGCAGTACCGTTGAAGAAGGAAGAGAAGGCAACTAAGACGGCATTACAATGCAGATGTTGATGCAGTGAGGACGTAGGCAGACGAGGAAAGAAGGGAAGAAGATGAACGCAACAACGAGAGCTACAAGTACCATTTCAGCACACGTATCAACTAGCAGTACCGTTGAAGAAGGAAGAATAGGCAACTAATACGGCAGTATGATGCAGACGTTAACGCAATGAGGTCGTAGCAAGACGAGGGAAGAAGATGAATGCAACAACGAGAACTACAAACCCGATGCCAGTAAGTAGAAAAACGGAGTTGTTATTTTCCAATCATCATAATGGTGTCATTATTGAAAAATTTATTCTTCAATAATCTTCATTTAAGGATCTTCATTTTAATTGGTTATAAGAGACAATGGAACAATAGGTTCACCTGAAATTCTTATTATTTCAAAAGTGAAAGTGTAAATCAAACACGAGTAATTTCAAGGGAAATGTTTAGGCCTATAGTTATTCATTACTATACTGCAATATTGTCCCTATACCAATTATTTGAGTGGAGTGACTCCTCTTAGGTCCTTGCGACCCTGGGTTTACATTTGTAAGAATAATGATGCTATTATTCTCCCCAATTCAAGAGGAAACTAGATGTCGTCATCTCAGTTTCAGAAGTTATTCATAATTAATTTATTTGTCATCTAGGACCCTTATTCCTGAAACTTGTCACTTGGTGAGATGACTCACTTTTTTGGTTTATCTCACTAAAATGGCCGATTGCTATTCCCGAATTATTAAAGTGAGTCATTTTTTAAGATTTTAGTGACTCATGTCACTTTTCTTGTCACAAACCAAAGAGGTGGTGACATCGAAAGTGAGATAACCGCCATGACAGTTTTACACGTATTTCTTGCATCCTAACCAAACTGTTTCGCCAATTTGTGTCGTTTACTGTCACCCATGGCTCTCTATTATATGTAATGGGTGCAATTGGGGAAGGTAGGCCTAGAGTGTATGAAAGAGTGCACAATGTATTAATAGATGCCTTCGAACTAAATCAACTAATTGATGCAATGTTCCGATTTCCGTACAAGGTTTGGATTCACAAGATTTAAATGACTATATAGGACCTCCAAAGAGGGCCTCATCACTGTCTAATAGCATAAAGGTACCGGTAGTACAATCTTATGTCAATATTATCAAATAGGCCAAAGTATTCAATAGGCCCCAGACATTGAGTTGGAAGTAACCTAACCTAACCTAACATTACACACTCAAGGCTCAGGCTAGGCCCTATTCTATTGTCTCAAACTTTTCATTGGCCTAAGCCTAGGTTGGTTTTGGGGGGCTAGGTAAAAAAACAGCATACAATTACGGTAGTTTCACTGTCGCTTGTCTTAGTGTCTTGGCCTGATAGTAAATAAGCCAACTTCTTGACTGATCTAGGCCCTATGTGGGCAGTGGCGCGTTTAGCTTTTATGGGGCCCTAGGCGCAATCTGATTCTGAGCCCCCCCCCCCAACCCCCCTACATGTACATTTGGAGAAATAGAGGAGTTTGATGTTTTCAGTAGAAAAAAATCATGTTTATATAGTATACCGTATAATTTCATACCTCGTGAAAAATTTACTAAAAATGAATAGACTTATTTTATATTCAACATTGATATCAGCGATGTTCAGCGAGCGATGTATCAGCTATTTAGAACAGCTGTGTTTTATAAAAATATCAATTTAAATATGAGAAGGACTTGAAGGTAGGCTACAATAACGTTTGCTTTTATGTATTGATGTTTGAATAGTTAGTAAAATGTATTTTACAAAGATTACATGGGAATAGGAATATAAATATATACAGCTCTATATTAGGCCTACATTATCTTGCTTTTTCCTGCACTTAAGTTTAGCGAAAGCGTTGATTTGTACATTAAAATCACATTTCTTAGTTTCTTCTGATTCAATACATAATATTGCGAGACTCCCTAGCCGCTCTTGACTCATAGAGTTGCTAAGGTAGCTCTTCACTCTCTTCAGCGCAGAAAATGTACGTTCTCCAGAAGCGTTGCTGACGGGAATGGTTAAATATATGCGTAAGATGGTTTCGACATTTAGAAATGTAGATTTTAATCCTTGCGTCAAAATCTTATACATTTCGGCAGGGGATTTCACAGATTCTTGTTTTGTGTACTTCAAAAACTGTAACAATTCATCACGAAAAGTATTACAGTCGATGTCCTCTCCATACGCTTGCATTAAAGCGGAGATCATTTCATCGATTTCATCCTTACACAGATCTTCACGGCCAAACAATAGTCCAAAACGACTGTTCACATGTTTGTAAGCCGTAATTCTGCTGTCCAGTTCCATGACAAACTTATCACAAATGACATTCAATGTACTTACGATGAACCCTTCTCTTCCATGTAATACTATACTTCGTTGGCCGAACTTTCGTCAAAAAACGTACGCCGTTGAGAGTTGGCAATGGCTATAGATAGACAATGCCCTCACAATGCGCAGAAAGCAAATATACGTTACGTAAAGGGAACACATGAAATAACCGACTATGGACTATTTTGATTGGCTGCAGCATATTACATATGGTAGCAGTTATGAACAAAGAGTGTATATTGCGTTCCATTTTATATTTTAGTACGAAAGGTTACAAATATATGAAATAATTTGAAAACAAAGATATATCAAAAAAAGGAATTTGGGGGCCCCCAAAATCCGGGGCCCTAGGCGCGCGCCTAGTGCGCCTAGGCCTAAACGCTCCACTGTATGTGGGGGCATTGATTCAATGGTGGGGGTTACCGTATGAAGTTATGAACTAGGTGGTAGTAGGCCTAGATGATGGTTCGACAATTCGACAGAAACCCGTAACCCTGACTGTGATTGTAAAGTAGAAAACCTCAAAAGCATTACCCTTGAAAGATTGGTTAAGGATACCGGTACAACATATTTAGCCTATAGCATTGGTAGACATTTGAACATTACGGGTGGGCTATGTGCTTACAAGGCACACAAATGTGTCAGTCTTGCCTAGCTGTGCGTTATCCAAAGGATAATAACCTACAAAATAGCTTGGATATCCCCAGCGGCATTGAGTTTGTAGTTATATAGAGAAGACATGGGATAGGATCTGTTGTGCCCGATTATTGTTGGCTGATACGCGCGCTCATGGCGAAATGTACGGGAACTAAAACTAAGCCGTTCGGCGGGAACGAAAATAGTCACCTGTGAGTGGTCAGAGAGGCAACCAATCACAGAGCGACAGAACACTAGCGCATTCTCAGCTCAAAAGTAGCAAACACTAGTACGACAGCAACTACATTATCGGCAACATTTCGGCTCGTATTTCAAATCTGGTATCTCGATCATGTCAGACTGCGTCCATGTCGAACTGCGTCGTTGGCAGTTAATTGACTGATTTATGATTATGATTAAGCGAGAGGAGTATGGACATGTGTACACAATATGTATACAATTTTACAATCATGGTAGATAGTAATCATTTTTATAATTTATATGTGTACATATAGGCCTACAATATATATATATATATATATGAACAATTAAATACGTTAACTGAGAGATTAGGTAGGCCTACAATGAAAATGTCATATCATTAGTGTCACGCTTCTGAGATTAAGTGTGACACTATAATGATGGTGTATAGTCTGGCATTAGTATGCTTTATAATTCGGCAATAATTTGAAGAAAATTACGGGATCATTTCATCGTGTGATAGATGTGTTTTCTAGGATTTAACAACACTTCAACCAAATGAGTAAAGCGACACCTATAATACAGTCATGGCTGACAGAAGACAGAACCATGTAAATAAATTAAAATGCTGGATTGTTCAATTTCAATAGCTATGAATCAGAAACTGCTTCCAGAACACAGCAGTTTCTCTTGCCAATGTGAATAACAATAAAGGTCGATTTATCGTTTGAAATCCTAGAAAATACATCGATCAAATGAAGAAATTACCCTGGTCAGTGACACCTATTATAGTCGAAAGATGGAACGTTGAAAAGATATTGAAATTATTCACATAATGAAAGAAATAATAATTATTCACGTTATTATTATCATTATTATTTTTATCATCATATTCATGATGATAAAAAAAATAATGGAGATCATCTTCACGGTGATGATGATAGTAATAATGATAATAATAATTTTTTTAAAATAATGGAAATAATTATGATAGTAATACTTTTTTTTCTTTCTAATTGATTCTTCAAGGAAACAAAAGATATATAGACCCTACATGTTTACAATATCCCACAAAGATGCTTTGTACATCTTCTCTGCAGGTGAATCAAACAAATAAGCAATAATTTGTTTTATAATTATCAACTAAAATTTTCTTGATTTCACTTAGAATAGTAAAAATATGGAACTACAAACTAGTTTCAGAAATGTATGATAAAAGAGTTGAGAGTTAATGAGTAACATGGTATTCCCATTATTCAATCCCCCCAAAAAAGGTTTTATATTTTTAATTAATTTTCAAAGTGACCTCATTCTGTCAACTACGAGTCCGTTTGACCATGCGTTCAAGCATTGACTACAAACTCAATGGTTCGTCCGTTCAAGTACCATTACCCATAATATCCTTCACATTATTGTGACTTGGATCAATGCTTAGGTGCTAGAATAAGGGCAATATGGTTAGCCTCCATTATCATTCACGCAAATCATGTGTCTAAATAATACCTGCTGTTATGCACTTGACTTGCATGCAAATGAAAATGAACATGATTATTTAAAATGGAATGTAGTACAATTCTTCTGTGATTCATGGTGTTTGTGAGAAAAAATAATAGAAATGCATTTTTAATTTTACAAATTGGTCGACAGTGGATCCTTTTTACCGGACATTTCATTTCATATTTTACCAGCCGGAATCAGAAACACGTTTACCAGCCAACCTAAACCGCGTGTCGTACATATTTTACTGTGTTCCACTAATTTTCTTCCAAATAAACCCCTTGAGCAAACAGGTGACAAAGTAGTAGTGAAAACTCACGAAAAATGTGGGGCGTCATAATAACGACCTGTATATTTTTCTCAAAAATAACTTGTTTCTTATTTTCAATGTTTCAAACACAGACATAATCTTAATGACGCAGGTAAACACTGCAACTGGTTGGCTACACAAAGCTGATCACCCCGACAGATAAGATCCCTATTAGCATTCAATGCATTGGAGACGAATGTCTAGCATGACCGTATCAAATAAATCTCAACTGAATTTTTTTCAATCGGAAGTATTAAAATTATAATTCAAATTATTAATGATTAATGTAGCATAACACAGTATAACATTATGAACTCGATGATCATTCTAATTTTTGATAATTACGACTATGATTTTAATGATGGATATTAAAAAAATCTATATGAATGGAAACATTTTATTATGTGTTTTGGTTAGTGGGAAGGAAAAGATCGAGGCCTACTATTTAGTATTTGTATGCATTTTTGCAGTATTTAATGACAGGAGGAAACCACGATGCACCACTGTCAGGATAGGCGACAATGGAGGGAATCGAACCCCGTCGCTTAATGAGGGTTCAGTGTTCTAGCGATTGATCCACACGTTTCTTTTGGTTAATATTATCGAAATAATTAATAACGTTGATAACACATTATGCATACTACTATAAATTACAATCGAGGATAGGGCCATCGGAGACTTTGTGATTGCAACTGGTTAGCCACACAAACCTGATCCCTCACAGATAACGTCCCTATTGCCATTCAATGCATTAGGAGACGAATGTCTAGCATGACCGTATCAAGAGGGTGGGAGGATTTTTTTTAGATATTGCACATATGCTCAATTGCACAGCAAATGTTTCCATTTCACACACTCAAAAAAAGGGGGGGATACGTTTCCATTTGTTTTTCCGTTTTTTTCAGTTTGATTTCGGCATTTTAAAAATCGGTACTATTGACGGTACTATAAATAGATTGAATATAACCGACATTCCACTACCACTCGACCACCCTCCCCCAGTATCAACCTTTTATACTTAATTTTAGAAAATAGATACATTTAGAAAATATGTTTTACAAATTCTGAAGAATATTATTATTTCTCATAACTATTCCAACTAAAAATCAGATGAATTGTTGATTTTGCGACACGTATCAATCAGAATATGTATCAAGAATATCAACACTTCATTTCCAAATGGATCAAGTATAAAATATCAGCCAATATAACTTTGTCTAGTAGGCTACAACACGGCTTGCATGACGACTAGATTTATCATGAGTTCGACAATCCACATGCCCACTTGACGTTCCAAGCCATGCTGTTCTCAAGTGTTTCTTGTTATCTGTCTTACATCAACAAGCAGGAGATTATTTCAGGATGTATACTTTGCATGCATATTACTTGGTAAAGCATTAAAAACGCTTATTGAATATTGTTAAGTTAATGTAATAATAGATAAAATAAAATAATGAAGTATTAGTGAACAAATGTCGGCAAACTTATTTCTATATTATTTGGATAATATAGAACATGAGTACATGTACATGAGTTGTAGTAGGCTACACATGGAGGGTAATTGTTCGCCGCATTTTTGTCATTTTTGACAGTTGAGGTATAACAAAAGTGAATTGAATCAGGATCCAGCCAGCATTATTATTTTTTTATTATTTTTTTGCCTAATAACATCGAAACTTGATACAAAATCATTGTTCCCCAATTAAGGCTATGGACGAAAGATGAAATATAATTAATATAGGCCCAAGTATGAAATAACCCAAATGTAACTCATCTTAGTGACCACTAAAATATACGTCTACATAGAACATAAGAGCAGTGGAAATCCAGGTAAAATGGTCAGGCTTATTATAGTAATACCAGTATACCGGAAACAATATTACAGATTTAATATTTTCAGTCACTATTCATTGACTCATTTACACAGGTAAAAACTGCAACTGGTTAACTACATAAACCAGATCCCCCAGTAGATAAGGACGCTGTCTAGCAGTGTGTCTGTACGAGTGTCTAGCAACGTGTTTATGAGACCTAGGTAATGCCCGGGTGGAATGATTGAGGTGGAATTCTGTGAATTGTTGGAAATAATGAGTTTACAAATCAATTTGAGCTGCATGACAAAGGCTTTAGAGTTTAGATAGACGTAATTGATACTCATTTGTTTATGATCGAGATTTACATTTGGACTTTTCATAATGAAATAAACTATAAACATGCCCACTTGACATTCCACTGATATAAGCCCCATTGTGCTCAAGTGTTGCATCATGAATTTACTAGTTGTTCCTGAACTAATAGATATGGTAATAAGTTACATTTTCAAAGACAGCGTTAATTTGGTTGTGTAACAAATGTGTAGTCAAGTCGCCCCGAACATATCAAGTTTGCTACATAACTAACATAACATAAATTTTACTAACAATATTTAATAGTCTCACTTTATACTGTGAGATCATTCAGACAATCAGCATTATTTCCATGTAAAGTCGAGATAATTCTGTAAATAAAGGTGAAAGTGTGGTTTTATTGAATGAATGAATACTAGTGTTATATTACCGTAATATGAATGGTAATATGCATATTACGGTAATATGGTGCATGGAAATATGGTAATATGCATGCAAAGTGTACATGTATGCTGAAAGAATTTCCTGGTTGTTGACGTAAGACGTCAACCGATCTAATCTTCCATCCATAGCCCTAATTGGGGAACAATGATTTTGTATCAACTTTCGATGTTATTAAAAATATATATTACGGTAGTACCTATGTAAATTCTTCAGTAAATGATTGATAAAGACATTGAGGTGATACTCAATACTTGTACTTTGATATTCATTTGTACAAGATGGTGTAATTTTAATTACAATTTATGTGAAATGAAGATAAATTACTATTATCATTATTAACAAATCATCAATATAATCATGAAGTTTGAATGCAATAACACAAGCAAGCTCAAATTATAGGAGGGAGTTCAAGGGAGTTCAAGTTATCCGCGTTGAGGTCGGTCAAGTAGTGCTCCTAATAGTTCTGTTTTGTACCACTTGAGCACTAGATACATTAATAGTTCTGTTTTGTACCACTTGAGCGCTAGATACATCAATAGTTCGGTTTTGTACCACTTGAGCGCTAGATGTGTGGCGAAACAAGATCGGTCGCGTTCGTAGCGGTACGGAACCGAAACTCAACGATTTTTGACACAACACGTTAACCCGCGCATGACGCCTCTATATAACTACAAACTCAATGCCAGCGGATGAGAATCGCTCCTTCAAAACTTGACACTTCTAGGCGAAGATCGTAGGCCCCCGTATTGATATATTTCATGCTACGGTAACACAACAAAAAGGTCGAGCGGGTTATTCTTTGTTACAATTTTTCTGTGATGTATGTCTGCAGATCAAATCAGTTTGTACTTTTTGATCATGGAATTGAGTAGATGTATTCTGCTATCTGTGAAGCAAAATGTTTTCATAAACCAATAAATCTCCATCTGCCAAACAAAAGTTACTACAGTGCCTCACGTCTTTGATCTTAGAACAGTCTTTGACCCCAGCAGGTAATAAGTAGACCTATAGGCCCACATAATTTAGTAAAGTGACGCAAGTGTCTATATTGATGAGTGGGCCTAATACTTGCTTAGGTCCTAGCCACACTCAGATTTTTTGGCTCGAGGCAGCCAACAGTTGTGTGTTGCCGAGAAAAACATTCTCGGCAACATCCAACTCAGCCATTAATGTCGAAGATCATCGACCAGGTGAACTGCATCAATAGGTGAAGTTCCCGGTTACCGTGGCCGAAAAAAAATCGGTGAAACAGAAGTAAGCTACGTTTACAAGTCACAACACAAGTTACGAGTCACAATTACGTTGTATAGTGCCAGTAGTAAGGTGCGCGTGTTAGCAGAGATATGCCTCCGAGAACATTTTATACAGTACCGGTAGGCTTACCTGCTAGCAGGGACCCGAACCGAAATTAATAAAGGTTCCGGTTCGTAATTTTCTCAAATAAAGGTTCCGGTTCTGGTTCCAGTTCTACGTTTAAAAAGGTTCTGGTTCTGGTTCCGGTTTCAAAGTGTGAATAAGGGTTCCGGTTCCACTTGCTAAATAGTTTCATAAGTTTTTTTATCATTGCTTGTAGTGGTTCTACTTTTGGTGGTTTTCGACACTTTGTTTTGTTTGTCCATTTGCCGGGGACAGATCTTTCCCCTCACACTGGGTCACAAAGTTATAAACTAAATGAGTACCGTAAATAATGAGTCTGAATCAGGTATTGAGAACCTTTATAGAACCAAAAAGAACTCAAGATTTTTAGAGGTTCTGGTTCCCAAAAAATACGGGTTTTTTCGGGTTCCGGTTCCGGTTCGGGTCCCTGCCTGCTAGTCAATAATTAAAATTCAACCATCATATTTTTTAATTTGATTCAGGATCGTTCAGACGACACATTACAAGGGCGATCTTACCATATCAAAGGAAATAATTGATTGTGATTTAACTAATTTTTTTCAAAAAGGCCTATCTTGATGCAAAATCTTTTTTTTCCAATGTATACCGTATTGTGTTTAACGACACACTACTGATAACAATAATCTATAGGCGTCGGTGAATTATATATGAGATGATACGATGGTGAGATGAAAGGTAATTTTATAATTTTTATTAGACCTTAGACCTTTTAGATAGTGGGAAGGAGTCGGTCGTGGCCTTGTTATGGAACTATTCCAGCCACGAAAAACCCCTGTCAGGATGGTCGACCATGGCAGGAATCGAACCCTGGTCTCCTGAATGACGGTTCAGTGTATCTACCACTCGGCTATAAGTCTCGGTAAAAAAATCATTGTTCTCCAATTAAGGATATGTATGGAAGTAGGATCATTTGGACGGGGCACCACAAGGGTGATCATACCACCCCATTTTAATTATTTGACATTGACACCAGAATAGTGTTGTCACACACGACCTGCCGTATACTTACGACTTACGACCTACGACCTATAATTTTCTCCAAAACTAGGCCTATAATGTTGTTAAACCCAATATGAATGAATAATAATAGACCCAATGTTATAGTTGGAACCAGGGTTGGATCATTATTTAATAAAAGCTTGGAAATCGACTCTGCATGGTAGTTAGTTATTGCATAGCACCAGCTTACCTCGATAGCTACTTGAACGCTAGCTACGGTTCTCATGGTTCTAAACTAATGAGTTCAGAGTGAAGGAAACTCAGCCATACTTACTGAATTTTTTGTAGATCATTGATAAGTACAAATAATCCATCAAAATTGCAAAACATATCAAGTCATCAATCTAAAAACTATTTTGTTCAATCTAAAATGAATTTCTTGTCTGATGTATGATTTGTCTTCGATATGATGAACTTATATTTTAACTAATAACTAATACCACGATAGCTATGATGAACTCAACGATTTGTTACATCGATTATCGACTCATAGAGAGGCAGGCAGATGAGTTGGAGGATGGTATGAGAGGAGATGATCTGCCGGCAGCAAGAAGGAGACGCGGTCTGCTGACAGCTGGAGAACGTGCTAGTGCGACGACACTTTGCACAATACAACTTGCGCTCGAGGCATCAGTTACCCTCAATTATATGTTTATTTAATAGTGTCATGAGCTGTTGATAGACCGAGCACAGGATGTTCTCATGAAACATCTAATACACCTCCACCCCCAAACCTGACATCGTTGGATGAGGAGATAGAAAATGATGTATATATATGTATCAATGTGTAAAAAATAAAGTTGAAAATTCAACTATCAAATATACAATCATTTTTTGGTCAATTATCGCTAGCATTAGAAACTGAAGTGACCTATGGGCGTGGGTTCGAGTCCCGCATAAGGCATAGGGTTTTGTAAACGTCCTTCAGTCCGTCACCTATCATTACATCATCGTTTCATTCATCACCCACTCATTCGTACCTCCGTATAACCTAGCTGTTGGTGGGGTCGTTAGCAGCTTCAAAATAAATAAATAAAGCTAAAACATAGCACCGTGGTATAATTTGTAATATCATGAAATGATTTATGTCATCAGGCCTAGTGCATTGTAGTGTTCCTATTGTGTCAGTATATGTGATGTAAATTTCAATGAGTTCTTACTTTCAAAAATGATCATACAATTTTCAATTGAATTATTTTAATCTAGAAATTGAGGTGATGAGCTATAAAATGCATGGCCAAGCATTTTTTTGGCATTGTAGGCTTTTTGACCAAACTTCAAAGTTTTACTTATTCCTAAGCGACTGAAGCTGATATTGAACTATCGCCATCTTATTAGATGAGCGTAGCGAAGATTTTCACTGAACTCTTACGGAACTTTGTGCGTTTTTTTTTTTTTTTCTGTAAGCACTGCACAGGTCGCAGGGTTTGACCGATCGACATGATTTTTTTTTATGTACGCAAACTCATCCAACTTGGAACTGTATAGTTTTGAGGTCTAATCGGTTGGACCATTTTTGAGAAACATCATTTAGAAGTTTCTAAAAACCCCATAAGATTTGGCTGAGCGGAAAAAATTGAAAAATAAAATCTCTTCAATATGATTCAAATTTTCCACAAATGTGAACACAAGAATAATATACATGAATAAAAATTTGGTTTGATATTCGGACCAGACGTTTTGGAGAAAAAAATATAATAAATGTATTTTATTCATCGAAAAGATAGAATTATTAGTTGAAAAATGTTGCATTGTCGAAGTCACGGCTTTCTAGATTCATTGACATCGGATGAAGTTCATTTCAAATGATCAAGGTTTGTAGGGTTTTTGATTATACTTTATATAGACATCTCGCTCATCGTACAACGCACATCCTGCGTTTGCCTAGTGAAAAATTATTTAATATGGTATCACTCGATACCATGTTCTATAATTTGAAAGTTTATCAAGAAGAACTTGATATTTTGAATCAGCTAGCGGAACAAACTTATAATATCAAAAAAATGCTTGGACCTTGTTAGCGTTCATCGCCTCAATTATCAAGTCAAAAATGATTCACTATACAAATTATACATAGACAGTATCATTGGATATGTAGATATTTATGGTGAAGAAGTGGAGTTGGACAAATACAAAGCAAGAGCAGTGTTAACGTAGCCAAACTCTCCGCATTGTTTTCGGCGGAATAATGATGGAACGCGGGTAGAAAGTCCGTGAGAAGAAATAAAACCGTGGATACATGAACACGGATCTCAGCGACCATAAGACCGCGGACAATAAGATAGCGGCAACCATATGATCGCAGACATTAAGATTATTGGTGCCATCCAAGTACCGGTAGTTACATAAATTGAAATAAAAATTGCACTTATGTGAGTAAAAATTTATTTCAAGTACCACTGATAACGAATATGCAGAGAATTGAAAGATATATTTATGCACTATATGACTATATCATGTATAAAGTTCTATGGATCTTCAATGTTCACAGAGTAGAGTCAATTCACTCACAAATCACATGAAGCATAGTCAAAAATTGAGTTTCTATTGTAAAGTGATTTGAAATTTAAACAATTTCCGAAATTATAATATATTAATAATTATGAGGATGAACGAAATTGAAATTTTACCACTCATAATTAATTTTAGTGAGAAGAAGTGAGAAGTTTCAGGAATAGGGGTCCACAACCCACCCCCTTTTCAGAGACATGACATGTATAAGCATTACTGATTCTGTATCAAAACATTGAAAGAATCACGTAGGTATTGTCTTTGTCGTAGTTCAGAAAAGGGGGCGGGTCCTGGAGGACATTATAATAAATTGAAATTTCTTGAACTGAGATGCAGATTTCTAGTTCTCTCTTGAATTATTCAATTAGAAGAAAAAATAGTCTCATTATTCGTTTGAATCCAGCCCCAGGGTTGTGGTCCTTTAATTTAATTTTGATATGTCCTCAAATCAACAGGTCCATGTGACAAGTAGGTCTGACGGTATTTCAAGACATTCTATTGATTTGTATAAAATAGACAGGTCTATCTTAGACGTTTCATTACTGTATTTGTTTTTTTCCAGCTGTTACGGCTCGTCAACAAGGGATGATACCATTACACGTATCAACTAGCAGTACCGTTGAAGAAGCAAGACGAGACAACTAAGACGGCAGTACGATGTAGAGGTTGACAAAGTGTGGACGTATGCAGACGAGGGAAGGAGGGAAGAAGATGAACGCAACAACGAGAGCTACAAGTACCATTTCAGCACACGTATCAACTAGCAGTACCGTTGAAGAAGGAAGAGAAAGCAACTACGAACTACAAGCCCGATGCCAGTAAGTAGAAAAACGGAACTTTGCTATTTTTCAGTCATCATTGGTGTCATTATTGAAGAATTTATTCAATTTCTTTCATCGTTCTACAAAATTTTAGGCAAATCAACAGTCACGACTTTTTTGCTTGTTTTACTTTTGTCAAGTTTGATTCATTTAAGACTGTTTTGGGTTACCAAGACTACTTAGCACCTACTCACAAAAAGAGACTGGGATGAACTGGAGGTAAAAAGAAGAACTGTGATCGTTTTTAAGAGACCTGAAAAGTAAAACCATCCTAGCTGGAGAATGATCCATCCGGGAAAAAAACTTGAGTATTTTTTTCCAAGAATTAAGTTCTCCATCGAAATATCTAAAGATAGGCCTACAGTGATTGTACAATTATCGTTATTTCAAAAGTAGCCTACGTTCTAGAAATTCACAAGAAATTGCATTTTTTTGTTGAAACGGTAACGTTTTACCGTTGGGCAGCGGAACTTTCTGGAAATTCAGAGATCCTAAAGTTTTCAGTCATAGATGAGCGTCAGCGAAGATTTGCCTGCAACTCTTACGGAGCTTTGTCTGTCCGTTTTTATTTTTTTGTTTGTTTGTAAGCACTGCACAAGTCGCAGAGTTTGACCCTGAAACTTTTTCTGTATACGCAAACTTATCCAACTTAGAACCCTATAGTTTTGGGGTCAAATTGGTTGGACCATTTTTCTGAAACATCATCTCAAAGTTTCTAAAAACCCCGTAAGATTAGGCTACGTGGAAAAAATTGGAAAATAAAATCTCACCAAAATAATTCAAATTTTCCTCACATCTGATACAGAAGTGATACACATAATTGAAAATGTGTGTCCAATTCGGACCAGCCGTTTCGAAGAAAATATGTAATCAGTAATATGTGTTCTTTATTCATCAAATAGATAGAAATAATAGCAGACAAATGTTGCAGTGATAGATCCATGGCACCTTAGACTCGTTGGTATTGAATAAAATGTATTTTATACGAAAGGTGTGTAGAGTTTTTTAGATGAGCGTAGCGAAGATTTTCATTCCATATACCGAAAAATTTTGGGCTTGGTTTTTATGTTTTTTTTGTTTTTTTGTGTAATTTTGTATGCGGCATACAGGTCAGGAAAAAGTTTCAATCAACTCGAAACTTTTTTTACAAATTGATGTTATACCAGAATAGGTTGGGATTGTTTTTCAGAAAAATCGGTCGGACAGTTTTTCCGGAAAAAAATTGGAAAGTATGGACATACCCCTTAAGAATAGGCCAGGGGAGAAATACTTGGAATTTTTTTTTTTCAAAAGCTCTCAAATTCATACTGAATGTGGAAAGATCTATCATACCTATTTTAAGCGATTTATGGAACAATCGGATGTGAAATCACGAAGAAAACGCATTTTTAATGTACTTTTTTACACATCAATAAAAGCAATTAAGAAACTATTAAATGTGAGCAACAAGTGTCACCAATAAATTAAAACGTTTAAAATCTGTGATGATATGAAGAAGGCACTGGTATAATTGTTTGGAAACCAAGGTTTATATACCAACAGACAACCGCGGTTTTTAAACCTTTGAAGTGATCCATGGCCTGTATATGTACATTGAGCTGACAAAATGTTCTTAATTCTACATTTCCATACTTGTAAGCTCATCTCACAACGCATATAAGGCGTTTTCCTAGTTATTATACTTTATATAGGCATCTCGTTCATCGTAGAGCGCATATTCTGCGTTTGCCTGGTTAGATGAGCGTAGCGAAGATTTTCATTCCATATACCGAAAAATTTTGGGCTTGGTTTTTATGTTTTTTTTTTCTTTTGTGTGTAATTTTGTACGCGGCATACAGGTTAGGAAAAAGTTTCAATCAACTCGAAACTTTTTTCCTAAATTGGTGTTATACCAGAATAGGTTGGGATTGTTTTTCAGAAAAATCGGTCGAACGGTGTCTCCGGAAAAAAATTGGAAAGTATGGATATTCCCCATAAGAATAGGCCGGGGAGAAATACTTGGAAAACCAACATTTTCCAAAAGCTCTCAAATTTATACTGAATGTGGAAAGATCTATCATACATATTTTA
The DNA here is from genome assembly GCA_907164805.1 of Brachyptera putata. Classification (NCBI taxonomy): domain Eukaryota; kingdom Metazoa; phylum Arthropoda; class Insecta; order Plecoptera; family Taeniopterygidae; genus Brachyptera; species Brachyptera putata. Next base: position 14,997,614 of record OU015462.1, on the reverse strand, counting down.
AGCGATTTGTGAGACAATCGGATGTGAAATGACGAAGAGAACGTATTTTAAATGTACTTTTTAACACATCAATAAAAGCAATTAAGAAAGCAATTAAGGAACTATTAAATGTGAGCAACAAGTGTCACCAATAAATTAAAACGTTTAAAATGTATGATGGATATGAAGAAGGCACTGGTATAATTGTTTGGAAACCAAGGTCCATATACCAACAGACAGACGTGGTTTTCAAACCTTTGAAGTGATCCATGGCCTGTATATGTACATTGAGCCGACCAAATATTCTTAATTCTACATTTCCATACTTCTAAGCTCATCTCACAACGCATATAAGGCGTTTCCTAGTCATTCCATATACCGAAAAATGTTGGGCTTGGTTTTTATGTTTTTTTTGTTTTTTTGTTTTTTTGTTTTTTTTTGTGTAATTTTGTACGCGGCATACAGGTCAGGAAAAAGTTTCAATCAACTCGAAACTTTTTTTACAAATTGATGTTATACCAGAATAGGTTGGGATTGTTTTTCAGAAAAATCGGTCGGACGGTTTTTCCTGAAAAAAATTGGAAAGTATGGACATACCCCTTAAGGGGACCCAGACTTGGGCCTGGGTGCCTATGCTGGCAATGTTAAATTTCCCAATTTCATGTACCTTTTTCTGGGAAGTGGCTGGACCTAATCTCTTGAAAATTGGTACACATGACATTCAGACCTTAACTTAACGTGTGTCACAGGATTTTTTTTTTTTTTTTTTTATTTATATTTAATTTTTCCATTTCAAATTTTATTCAAATTTTGATACACTTTAATATATTAAATATTTTTTCAAAAAGTGAATAATCAACTTATCAAAAATCCGCTGTGTTAAAATGTTCATAACAGTAACAAAAACATCTCTAATTTTTTTCAAGAGATTTTGTCAAGTAGTTCCTGAGAAAAAGGAACATGAGTACAGAATAAACTAGTTTTGAGATATTGCAGGTTGAAAGTTAAGGTAAAAATGTAAAAATGTAAAAATGGCCTCAATTCATACCAAAATTGAGAGCGCGAGTAGTCTGAAATAATTCCTGTATAAAAACTATTTGACTCACGTGAATACCAATGATACTGACGTTTTAAGCACACTTCATAGAAGAATAATAACTAAAAATATAAAAATGTACAAATCTCAAGTCTGGGTCCCCTTAAGAATAGGCCAGGGGAGAAATACTTGGAATTTTTTTTTTTCAAAATCTCTCAAATTTATACTGAATGTGGAAAGATCTATCATACCTATTTTAAGCGATTTATGGAACAATCGGATGTGAAATAACGAAGAAAACGCATTTTTAATGTACTTTTTTACAAATCAATAAAAGCAATTAGGAGAGCAATTAAGAAACTATTAAATGTGTGCAACAAGTGTCACCAATAAATTAAAACGTTTAAAATCTGTGATGGATATGAAGAAGGCACTGGGATAATTGTTTGGAAACCGAGGTATATATACCAACAGACAGCCGCGGTTTTCAAACCTTTGAAGTGATCCATGCCCTGTATATGTACATTGAGCTGACAAAATGTTCTTAATTCTACATTTCCATACTTCTAAGCTCATCTCACAACGCATATAAGGCGTTTTCCTAGTACTAGAACATCCAAGGGTGTCACCAGTTCATATAAATTGATTACGAACAGTGAAAGTAGTGTGTCAAAAACTTTAGGTGGAATTTCTCAGTTCTGTTGTTATGTACCTGTATACAGTATGTAGAGCTACAAATTGGAACTCGAACCCGGTCTCAGTTTCTGCATTAAGCTCAATTTAGGTATTTTAGAGCAAGATTCAATTTGATACTTTTGCCATATGTCAAATCTTAGAATCCTCATAATCACTTGGAAAATATTTTGTGTGGGACATTTTCACATAGGCCTATTTGGGTTTTTAAAATTAGCCTCCTGTCGTCCCACAGAATTTTAGAGTAATAGAAATCATTATTTCTGCACTCTCATCTTATTACAAAATTTGGTTCCTCACGTCAATTTTGGTAAAAAAAAACATTTTTCTATTTTTTCTATTAGAATCGAATATTCTTGCTGAAAATCCGAACATAATTGTACAATTGTTGTTATTTAAAGAGCCACTTCTGAAATTTCAACGGAATAACTCTTTTAAAATGTCCTCTCGTCTTCCTACAAAATTTTAGCTGAATCAAAAATGAAGATTTTTTAATTTTTTCACGTTTTTCAAATTTGATTTTTGACGTCAATTTTGCTTTAAAAATTTCCAAAATTATATTTTCTTCCTCAGAATTAATTCTGCTTGATGAATATCCAAACCTACTTGGACAATTGTGGTTTTTTCCAAAAGTCACTCTGAAAATTGGCTAGAAATTTTAGCTGAATCGAAAGTGAAGATTTTAGCTTTTTTCACGTTTTACTAATCTGATTTCCGACGTCAATTTTGGTTTTAAAATGTCCAAAATTATATTTTCTTCCTCAGAATTAATTCTGCTTGATGAATATCCAAACATACTTGGACAATTGTGGTTTTTTCCAAAAGTCACTCTGTAAATTGGCTGGCAATGGCAGTTTTTTGGTAATTCAGACACTTTTTTCTTGGAAGTGGCTGAGTCGAGTGTAGCCAAATTTGCTAAGGATTCATGAACCATCAAGTTATACTCATAAAAAAATACCAGAACAACGCAGGTATCACCCGTTCATAAATTAATTGCGATAGGTCCAAAAGGAGCTTACCCTTGAGTAGCTTAGTACGGTACCCTGTACATTTTGGTAATTTTTTTCGCCATTTGAAATTCATTGTTGAATATTTCTCAGTTCTAGTGTTATTTATTCATATGGTTATCAAATTCAAACACAAATTCTGTCTTCGTTTCTAAATCGAGTTTGATTTAAAGATTTTAGAGCAAAAATCAACTCAGTGTACTCACCATGGTGGGGCCCTATATAGAATTTTTGAATCCTTCAAATTACTTTTCAAAATACCAATTCTAGCAAAATTTCAACGGAATAACTCTTTTGAAAAGTCCTCTCGTCTTCCTACAAAATTTTAGCCGAATCAAAAATGATGATTTTAGCATTTTTCACGTTACTCAAATTTGATTTCCGACGTCAATTTTGATTTTGAAATTCCCAGAATTATATTTTCTCAATTAGAATTGATTTTGCTTTATGAATATCCAAACATACTTGGACAATTGTCGTTTTTCCTAAAGTCACTCTGAAAAGTGGCTGGAAATTGCAGTTTTTGGGTAATTCAGACACATTTTTCTTGGAAATGGCTGAGGCGAGTATAGCCAAATTTGCTGAGGATTCAGGGACCATCAAGTTATACTCATAAAAAAATACTAGAACAGCGCAGGTATCACCAGTTCATGGAAATTGATTGCGGAAGGTCCAAAAGTACCTTAGTCAGCCCTGTACATTTCGGTCAACATTTTTTGTCCTCTGAAATTTATTGTTGAATTTCTCAGTTCTATTGTTATTTATTCATATGGTTATCAAATTCGAACATAAATCCGGTCTCCGTTTCAAAATCGAGTTCAATTTATAGATTTTAGAGCAAAAATCAACTTGGTTTATTAACCATGGTACTGCGGACACCTTGCTCTGCCCGCCAACTGAATTTCACTAGTCCGCACTCCGACTTGTGCGACAATCCCAAGTCTCGTTCGCCGGCGGACAGGCCTTCTCTGCCCGCCAACTTCTTTCTCCGAGGCCGCACTTTCACTTGTGCGCCTTTCTCAAGTCTTGTTCGCCCACGGACCCCTCGGTCCGGCCGCCAGCTCATGTTTACAAGTCCCCAGTCTGACTTGTGCGCCCTTTTCAAATCTATCTCACCGACGGAAACCTTGGGCCTATAGTTAATTTGTAATCCTTCAAATCACTTCTATAATCAGTCGAGTTAATCAGAGCACTTTTCGGTTTGCAGGCTGCAGCTCACCATGAAGACTCAGTCCATGGAGCATCGTTGCAATCAAGAGATAGTAGGTAAATAGTGGTAAATAGTAGTTAGATGCACCGTTATGTGGGTAAACTGACCTCAGTGCAGCCCGCACGCAGGTATGATTCAGCCTATTGTGAAACTGATCCCCGAGCCGGGTAGGCTAGACCAGTGTGGTTTGATCAGCCCAGTGTCTTATACCAACTCGATCAAAGCTCAGAATGGTGGAGTTTCCGGCCTAGAGTCCAACAACAGGCAAGTGACCAAGCAATGTCATAGTAAATAAACTACTGCTCCGAGTAGGGATCTTGTTGCCCTGAGCTAAAAGAAACCTGATACCCATGAGCACTGGTGCCTGTTCTCACCTGGACCGTGGCTAAAAGTCTGACCCCACCTGGGCTGTGGATAAAGTGCCTTCACCTGAGCCGTGGCTAAAGGGTTCATGGGGGTCAGGGGTTGGATCTGCATTGTGCTTGGGCGAGACGTTCTACTCTTGCGTGTGAGATAGACTTGCATGAGTCTGTCTCGCATTCAAGGGTACATCGTCATGCGTCCAATCACCATGTGAGATTTGCTGGAGAGTGTGGTGGAGACCTTGTATTCGAACGTTCAAGTGAGACTTGTGTAGCTTCCTCGGAAGCTTCATGAGCCGCTCTTGCACGCAATGGTTCAAGGTCAAGCCCCCTCACTCTTCACCAACCCCTGACCCCCTCCCTTGCGGGCTGCACTGGGAATATTAGGACCCATGGGATATTCACAAGTGCGAACACATCGTATGTCATTGTAACACATCATCAATTTATTATCACTTTTTCTGTACAAGTTATATCAATAAATCATGTAAACACAAGATATTTGTTTGTCGCGACTCATTCACATGTTATTGTACCAATGCAGAAAGTTATCCAATCAAAACATAGGATGCTGATTTGATCAGCTGTTTGCTTGACTGGCTGAAGTCGCAGCTCTGATTGCTGCAATGGACGGTCAACACCTTATCATGATCCTGGAGTCGGCAACGGGATGAAGTGTCTTGTACAGTAGACTTGAAGCAGTGCCCCCGTGGTGTTGAAACAGCTGGGACAACCTGCAACAATGGAAAGAAGTTTGTGTTAGTCCTCTCATCTATAAATCAGCAGTCAAAAAGTACTTTGGAAAATAATTCAATATTAAAGAAATTGGACAAGAATCAGTCAATGCATCGCCAGTCGCTCAGTTCAGTTCTAAAGAGGCCGTGGGAGTCGATTTAGTGGAATATCATTTTTTTGGTAATAACTTTCATACGATATAGGATATCGAAATTCTGAAAACAAGGAAACAGCTATTTTCAATACCTCCAAGATGGTGTGAGTAATAACTATTTACCTTGAATCCCCCGACTGTCGGGCGTGTACGCTTTAAAATACACATTTCCAAAGCGTATACGCCTGACAATCATGCAATTCAAGATAAAAAGTCATTACTCACACTGTCGTGAAGGTATTGAAAATATCTGTGTTTCCTCGTTTTCAGAATTTTGATATCTTATACTGCTAGAAAGAAATCACCAAAAATCTGATATTGCACTAAATCGACTCCCATGGACTCTTTCATTTCTTCACAGTATGTATATCTAATTTGCATTTTGTGGTCAAGTTCTTATTTCCGATGATACTTTGAAATTGAAAGTTTGAAACTAACTAAGCATCGACATGGAATACGTGGAATGTAAGAAGTGCACCGGTAGTATGAGTAGAGATGAATGAATTTAGCATTAATGAAAAAAATGCAATTAATGCAAAGACTATCAAATCTAGATATTTCACACGAATATATATATATATATATTAATGTTTTTTTTTGTTACATGGCATTACAATCAATTCAACATATTCCATTTCACTATTTTTCACTATAAATGTCTTTTTCAAAGCACTCAGGTACATTTAGCTTAATTTCAAAGATGTTGAGCTGTATTGTATGCATTTTATTTTATGAAAAGTGTATTCAAAAATGAAATTAGCGGAAGAAGCAAAAGGTCGAGTTGAAAAGGAGCGTTGACGTTATCTTTCCCCAAATACCTATCGAAAATAAGTTTCCTGCCTCATACTAAAGAATGTGGAATTCTCGTTGACAATCCCGAAGTTGTTGATCTAGAGCAGTGATGCACAACCCACGGCTATTTATGAAACTTATGACTCATGTTGTTCTGACTTCTCCCTCATTAATTTGACTGATTTAGGAAGCAGTTGCAGTTCCTAACTTTCCGTTTGTATTGCTGTGCTCACTGACACAAGTACATTACACAAGTGTTGATCAAACACGAGTTTCTTCCAGTCAATACTTGAAATATGCTCCCCTAATTAGTAGGGATGTCGGCAGGTAGGATTTTTCTACCCGGGTACCCAGACTCCTACCCGGGTTTTCCCAACAAAAAAATCATTTAGGCCTCAAATCACCTATATTTGTAAAAAAAGATACGTCATTCTCCTCAATCCAATCATCACTCTATGAAGCGGCAGGACCTCTAATCTCTATGCTTACTTACACTGACAAGAATGTTGCAGTCGCACTGACAGCTGATAACAGCTGTAAGTAACAGCTGATAACTGGGAGGGGGTTTGCAAGACGTACGTGAACACATTTCTTTATGGCGACGGCAAACATTTAAAAAATCAAGGTATTTATTTATTATTGTTTCTATACAGAACCCATATTCTATATTGAACCCTTTCAGTTTCGCACGTATGCCTGCCGTTTCACAATGTCGCCTGCCACAGATTATGCACGGAAGAGAAACGTTCTCAAAATGAACTAAATGTAGGATTTTTTACCGACCTAGTATTGCTTCAGAGTTCATTCATTTTTTGGTAGACGTTGATAGTAGTTTGTTACCAATGATTTTAGTGAGTGCATTCTCAAAGCAATAAAATAATGATATAATGTAAAGAGATTCAAAGAGGCTGTGTTTGCTGCCAAGGTTCTAAGCAATAATGGTGTCGTTCAGTTGTACGCCGGCAAGTAATTCTCGTCACAATAATAGACATATAACAATTCATTCCGATAACTTGAAGTATGTGTTAGGCGAGGTAAGTGATCTGGAGTTTAGTGATGAGGATAATGACAATGACATCTTTATATAATGAGAGTGAAATCGAGGGTTTTGTACACAGCATAACCTTAACAGACATTATTGCTGTGTTTTTTATATCATCATTTAAATTACGTTTATTTGAAAAAAAAAACCTAATTTGAACTTCTGTCTGACCAAATCTTTTTGAAATAATTATTCATCTTTATTTTGTGCTGAGTCATGAATTTAAATAAAATACTCTTATTATTGGCTAGCCTGGTGGGTTTTTCATATCGAAAATTTTCCCAACTGTGAAAGGGTTAAAAAAAAAAGCAATGATGATTGCCTTTTCATTGTTTGAAGTTGAAAGCACATTTAAAGGAATGCCCACTAGCACATATGGATAGCGTTGCTTGGTTGCTATAGGCATTGTGTGGTGTGATACAAGGCACACTTGTGAATTGTGGTGTCAAGGGCACATGCCATGCAGTACTGATGGGTTGGTGAAGTGGGCAGAGAGGAGAGAACAGTGCTCGCCCACACTGATACACCAGGACCCCTATTCCTGAAAGATGTCACTTGCTGACATGACTCACTTTTTGGTTTATCTCACTAGAATGGCCGATTGCTATTCCCGAATTAATAAAGTGGGTCATTTTTCAAGATTTTAGAGACTCGTGTCAATTTTCATATCACAAACCAAGAAGGTGGTGACATCAAAAGTGAGATAACCGCCATGACAGATTTACACGTATTTCTTGCAACTGTGAAAACCTAACCAAACTGTTTAACCAATTTGTATCGTTCGCTGTCTCCAATGGCTCTCGTATTATATGTAATGGGCGCAATTGGGAAGGTAGGCCTAGAGTGTATGAAAGAGTTCACAATGTACTTATACAGTGAAATCTCGTTGCATCGTTCCCGGACCCATCGTTTTCCTGTTTCTATCGGTTTTTTATACAGTCCCACCAAAAGTTCCATTTAAAACCAATGTTGAATTTTCCTGGTTGCATCGTTCCCGTTTGTATCGTTTTCCTGCTTGCATCGTTTGATATTTTTGGTCTCACCAAATATATTACCCTGATGGATCGTTTTGAATATTAAAAAAATCCCACACAGTTGCATACACTGTACCACCCAGCAGTGATGGATTGTTGTGTTGACAGCTCAAAGTTTGGCCTTGACTAAGTAGTTCGCTATGTGTGGTTCCCGATGTATGTGTCTCGATGAAGGTTCCCAGCAACTGTCCCCCCTATCCCACACCACTAACCCAAAGGTGGTTCAAGACTTCATCTTTTGTGGATATATTTAGGTACAATGCAAGGAGGGGGAGAGGGGGGACAATATTGTGTGACGGTCAATTTACGCATTGATTCATTGATACTGAAGGAAACAAACTGAATGCATCTATTAATTTTGGTTTTAAATGTGTTTGGTATTTTTTAATCTTACTGCTCACGTTATTCTATTTATATTTCTACTTGCATTCTATCATGACAACAAAGAACAATTATTGCACATCTTTGCACCATCATTCCGTAAGTGTAGTGTTAATTCACAGGTCCTTGTCCACGCGCCTCTAAAACGTAACACTAATTCATTCAGAGTAATCATTATTAGATATAGCTTCGATTATTAAAATTGAAATCCAATTTTTCAATCTCATAATCAATTACGTTTTTCTTGATTTCGACCGAAAAAAGCGTTCGTAGGCCTATTTCATTCTAAATTGGTTTCCCACTGTCTGCAAAGTTTTCGCATAACAAATAGCTGTTAACCATCCACTTGTGAATCACGCACATTTGAATGTCTTTTTTATATCAAACTATTTTTCTCATGTGAACAAACAAGAATGAATTGTCCACAACTATAGGTAATATCTCCGGCGGTCAATGCTAAAAACATAGGGCAGACCCGCGATGGTCCACATTCCTTTCAAGGAGTGAGGAAACTTGACTTATTGATACAAAGTATAATAATATAAATAATGTTGACACACAAATCACGATTTTTATATTATCACTCACTATTGACATTTATAATTGCCACTTCCCACTCAAATGTCAAAACTATGCTGTTTTGCTGTTTTCCTAGCATTCCATCCCACAGCTTGTGTTTGTCATCTGCTGCTAGCTAGTGTCAGACATGTGGCGCCAGATACTATGGCAAAAGGCAAAAGACCGCGTATATAAGGGAGCGTACTAATCATTTTATTAGGTACATTGGACTTTGAGAAATCGCAAATAAACCATTAAAGATGAGAGTTTCAAACGAGAAACGAACTGGAATTGAAGTTGGAAAGAAACATACTTCATGATCTTGGGGAGAAAATATTCCTGGTACAGGAGTTTATTTTGTATAACTTTTTTTCAATGTTATATTGGTGGTCTAGTGCTGTGGGGCCATGTAACAGATGGACAATGGCTCTTTGTGACTGGGGAGATATGTGTCATTGTGTAGATAAAAAATACTTCAATAGTAAATAGTAAACACTAGATTATTAGATGAGGGAAGATTTTCACTGAACTCTTATGGAACTTTGTCTGTGCGTTTTTTTTTGTTTTTTTTTGATTTTTTTTTGTTTGTTTGTAAACACTGCACAGGTCACAGGGTTTGACCAATCGACATGAAACTTTTTTTTTATATGCAAACTTATCCAACTTAGAACTGTATAGTTTTGACCATTTTTTAGAAACATCATTTAGAAGTTTCTAAAAACCCCATAAGATTTGGCTGAGCGGAAAAAATTGAAAAATTAAATCTCTTCAATGATTCAAATTTTCCACAAATGTGAACACAAGAATAATATACATGAATAAAAATTTGGTTTGAAATTCGGACCAGCCGTTTTGGAGAAAATAATATAATAAATGTATTTTATTCATCAGAAAGATAGAAATATTAGTTGAAAAATGTTGCATTGTCGAAGTCACGGCTTTCTAGATTCATTGACATCGGATGAAGTTCATTTCAAATGATCAAGGTTTGTGAAGTTTTCGATTATACTTTATATAGACATCTCGCTCATCGTACAACGCACATCCTGCGTTTGCCTAGTGTATATATGTGTTGAAAGACACTGAAATAGAAACTTCTATTTAAAAAAACTTTGGATGGCATTTCAGAGCAGGGGATTGATATTGTTGTTGTCAGTCCAGAAATGATCTTTGACCTGAAAGGTCATGCAGCAGGCAAGCAGTAGGGACTAGTACACAAAGTGAAGTGAAAATAATGATGATAGTTATAGAGACATGAAAAGAATTACATTATGAGGGGAAATACAAGTTTTTGCATTCAACATGGGCTTATACTGGAGTTTTTTTTAATCATTTTTAATGGTTTTCTGGATGGATCGTTTTCCCTCTGCATGGATCGTTTTTTTAATCTGGTCTCTTGAAAAACGATGCATCGAGGTTTCACTGTAGATGCCTTTGAACTGAATCAACTAATTGATGCAATGTTCCGACTTCCGTGTAAGGTTTGGATTCACAAGATTTAAATGACTATATAGGACCTCCAAAGAGGGCATCATCACTGTCTTATAGCATAAAGGTAGTACAATCTTATGTCAATATTATCAAATGGGCCAAAGTATTCAATAGGCCCCAGACAATAGACATTGAGTTTGAAGTAACCTAACCGAACCCAACACTTCACACTCAAGGCCTAGGCTAGGCCCTCTTCTCTTGTCCCAAACTTATTATAGGTCTAAGCCTAGTTTGGTTTGGGGGCTACGTAATAAACAGTATAAAATTAGTTTCACTGTCGCTTGTCTGGTGACTAGGCCTAATGGTAAATAAGCCAATTTCTTGAATGATCTAGGCTCTATTTGGGGGTTACCATGTGAACTAGGTGGTAGTAGGCCTACATGGTTGTCAATGACATTTGTTAAGAGCAAATGCGAGTCGATTTAGCGAAATATCACTTCTTTGATGAAACTACTGAATGGTATAAGATATCAAAATAATGAAAATACTGATACAGGAGAATGAATTAATGAATTGGCGTGGGATGAATTTTTAATGCTATAACGGTATGAAGGTTTCGTAGATTAAGGGACGGAAGCGGTTGTGTACCATATTGTAGAATTCACCCCGGCATTGAGCCCACACTACAAAAATATGAATATGGACGATGGCGGGGATCGAAATACGTCCAAAAGTACCCCACCCGTATCACCTGAAGCGAGCGCATTAGCAACTGACATGTGTCGGTCCCATTTACCGCAGTCATACGATTGAGAATTAGAATTCATGTATATTTCACTGTCATTACCTGATCATGGTATACACGTGGGATTCCGAAGTGCAAACGGTAGAGTAGGTTGGACTCGTCGGCATACGGCACGCATCCTTGGAGAGCTGGAGCCCGACAATACCTGAAGTCGGCACCGGTGATACTTCTCGCTTGGACCAAAGAGCCACTAAACGTGTGGTAGGTACTTCCAGCCGCTGCAACAATAGAAAACACATTTTCATCTATTACTTAGTACACCAAATTTACTAGAGTACCGATAATGCTGTTATTTAAATAGTTCAATACAAAAAATTATTTGAACCTAAAACATTCAATTATTTTGATCAATGTTGATGCTATAAATTATATAAAATGGACCCACTGATTTTTTGATATTTTTCATAAGTATTGAATAAATATTATGATGAATATATATACATAATTATGAGCCTACTGTATATAATTTATATTGGATGAATATTTTTATAAATGGCATCATCATTTACACATTTTCAGTTGAATAACAAACTTGGGTGAACCTGAACATGTTTATGACGTACATTTTAAAATATAGGCCCAGGCCCACTGTATAAACGTGAAACCATTTTTGTACTCTGGATCTGTTTCGGGCCTTTCATTGAACTCATCAATATAAATATATATATATATATATATATATATATATATATATATATATATATATATATATATATATATATATATATATATATAAATATATAGGGAGCCCGTAAACTGGACCCTGATATTGTGGACCACAAAACTGTATCCAAATGTCGTGAGGATAAAGTGGACCACAAAGTAGATATACTGTACCCCAAAGCTAGTTAGACATTGTGAACCCCGATATTGTGGCCCCTAATATAGTGGTCCAGAAAACTAGAACATTGGGGTCCAGAATATCTTTTCCAAACGACTAAATAGATATTGTGTACCCCAGTAAAGTGACACACAAAGATTCGTCATTGTTAACCTCGATAAACTGGACCCCGATATAGTGGACCACAAAACTGTATCCAAATGGCGTGTGGATATAGTGGACCACAAAGTAGATATACTGTACCCCAAAGCTTGTTGGACATTGTGAACCCCGATATTGTGGCCCCTAATATAGTGACCCAGAAAACTAGAACACATAGTGAACCCCGATATTGTGGCCCCCAATATAGTGGTCCAGAAAACTATAAAACTATAGACACCGGGGTCCAGAATATCTTTTCCAAACGACTACATTGATATTGTGGACCCCAGTAAAGTGACACACAAAGATTCGTCATTGTTAACCTCGATAAACTGGACCCCGATATAGTGGACCACAAAACTGTATCCAAATGTCGTGTGGATATAGTGGACCACAAAGTAGATATACTGTACCCCAAAGCTAGTTAGACATTGTGAACCCCGATATTGTGGCCCCTAATATAGTGGTCCAGTAAACTAGAACATTGGGGTCCAGAATATCTTTCCCAATAACTGAATTGATATTGTGGACCCCAGTAAAGTGATACACAAAGACATGGGCGTTGTAAAACTGAAAACTGTACCCCGATATAGTGGACCACAGAAAAGATATACTGGCCCCCAACCCGAGCTATGCTGGTGCGCCACGAGAGCGAATGGGTTGGGCCTTGGGGGCCAGTATATCTTTTCTGTGGTCCACTATATCGGGGTACAGTTTTCAGTTTTACAACGCCCATGTCTTTGTGTATCACTTTACTGGGGTCCACAATATCAATTCAGTTATTGGGAAAGATATTCTGGACCCCGGTGTTCTGGTTTTGTAGACCACTATATTGGGGGCCACAATATCGGGGTTCACAATGTCTAACTAGCTTTGGGGTACAGTATATCTACTTTGTGGTCCACTATATCCACACGACATTTGGATACAGTTTTGTGGTCCACTATATCGGGGTCCAGTTTATCGAGGTTAACAATGACGAATCTTTGTGTGTCACTTTACTGGGGTCCACAATATCAATGTAGTCGTTTGGAAAAGATATTCTGGACCCCGGTGTCTATAGTTTTATAGTTTTCTGGACCACTATATTGGGGGCCACAATATCGGGGTTCACTATGTGTTCTAGTTTTCTGGGTCACTATATTAGGGGCCACAATATCGGGGTTCACAATGTCTAACTAGCTTTGGGGTACAGTATATCTACTTTGTGGTCCACTATATCCACACGACATTTGGATACAGTTTTGTGGTCCACTATATCGGGGTCCAGTTTATTGAGGTTAACAATGACGAATCTTTGTGTGTCACTTTACTGGGGTCCACAATATCTATTTAGTCGTTTGGAAAAGATATTCTGGACCCCAATGATCTAGTTTTCTGGACCACTATATTGGGGGCCACAAAACCAAAGTATTTGTACAATATTCGGATTTTACAGTGTGGGCCACAATACTGGGGTCCACTTTATCTTTTTCTTGTGGTGCAGAATATCGGGGTACACAATACTGTGGTACACAAGAGCGGTACCCAATATATATATATATATATATATATATATATATATATATATATATATATATATATATATATATATATATATATATATATATATATATATATATATATATATATATATATATATATATATATATATATATATATATATATATATATATATATATATATATATATATATATATATATATATATATATATATATATATTTATAAATAATCCATGTTTTCGGTTCCTCTTGTGTGTATTTATATTTTATTTTAACTGTGTTATAACTGAGTTATAATAAAATATAAATACACACAAGAGGAACCGAAAACATGGATTATTTAAATACTAGGAAAACGCCTTATATGCGTTGTGAGATGAGCTTAGAAGTATGGAAATGTAGAATTAAGAATATTTGGTCGGCTCAATGTACATATACAGGCCATGGATCACTTCAAAGGTTTAAAAACCGCGGCTGTCTGTTGGTATATGGACCTTGGTTTCCAAACAATTAAACCAGTGCCTTCTTCATATCCATCACAGATTTTAAACGTTTTAATTTATTGGTGACACTTGTTGCTCACATTTAATAGTTCCTTAATTGCTTTCTTAATTGCTTTTATTGATGTGTAAAAAAGTACCTTAAAAATGCGTTTTCTTCGTTATTTCACATCTGATTGTTCCATAAATCGCTTAAAATAGGTATGATAGATCTTTCCACACTCAGTATAAATTTGAGAGCTTTTGAAAAAAATAAAATTCCAAGTATTTCTCCCCTGGCCTATTCTTATGGGGAATTTCCATACTTTCCGATTTTTTTCCGGAAAATCCGTTGGACCGATTTTTCTGAAAAACAATCCCAATCTATTCTGGTATAACACCGAATTGTAAAAAAAGTTTCGAGTTGATTGAAACTTTTTCCTGACCTGTATGCCGCGTACAAAATTACACACACAAAAAAAAAAAAAAAAAAAAAAAAAAAAAAAAAAAAACCAAGCCCAAAATTTTTCGGTATATGGAATGAAAATCTTCGCTACGCTCATCTAATAAAACCTTGTGAAAATGAAATATATATAATGAAAATGGGCAGAAAATGACCTCACTGTTGACGCGTCTCAAAACCCTAACATCCGTTCATACAGCGTATTAAATTTATGAAAACTGGTAAATACTGATATTTGGCACATCTACATTTCATTGATATTTGATATTTATTGGGAGCAGCATAATTGTTCAAATTGTACATTTTCTGTGAACTTGTGGTAGGCCTATACTGCTTGTGCTACGATTACCAATGTAGCAGTACCTAGCTCTAACAAGCAGTATGTTAATACCACGGTCACCCATATTATTAGTTTTGACCAACTTTCAGATAAAGACTATAGAAGTAGACTTGGTGATACTTCGGGCCTTGGTATAATATCATTATTATTCAAAGTTTGTTGAATGACTTGTGCCTACATTGAAATGAATTATTGGTGAGATTGCCCTTGTGGTGCCCTGAGCCATAACTATTACTACAGGCCCTTCCACCAAGAGACTTTTAAAAGAGTCCTTTCCCTTATATGTGAAACTTTCATTTATTTATACCGACTTCAACGATGTAGGTCTACTGTACCGATGACTGGGATCTATTGGCGTCAGTGATGAGAAAATGGGAAGATGAGACGAAAGGTTATTTTATTATGTGTTGTTTTTTGACAAGGGGAAGGAGACGGCCGTAGGAACCATCCCAGTGTGAACTTGAACGACGAAGGGAAACACCTAAAGTCAACATGATGGGAATCGAGCCCTGGTCTCCTGAATGACAGTTCAGCGTGAGTACATTGTATTCTTACCTCTTGGAAATACCTCTCATTATTACTCATTCTTTAGCATGGATTCATCGTGAGATTAATTCAAACAGACACCAATAGATCTTAGTCATCAGTACAGTGCGTTGCGTTGTCAAAACCAATATGAATAAATAATTAAAACAGAATGAATTGACTCTAACTTTGGTCAAGACGGTTGACTCTAGTGGGAATCACTCCCAATGACTCTGAATGAGAGTTTAGCGCACTAGGAAGTCATCTGCCAGTCTCAGTGACACCCTTCCAACCCACATTCAAAAAACCTTTATAACCTATGCCTATTTTCAATTGCCAAATAATGATTCTAGACTAGAATACATTTTTTCATGTCAAAATAAATTGATGAACAAGAAGAGCTTTTTTGGAACAAGGAGATTTTGATTGACACCACATGTCATGGTGACTGCCCGAGAGAGAAATAGAGAGATCAAGCAGAAGACCGAACTAAAATTTGAAAGCGAGATAAAATTAAACACAACTGGAAGTGGACAACAGCATCAACGGTAAAATTATTGAGACACTGCGCACGCCTATTTGTGTTTCTTTTCCCAACATCCCTCACCAACCTAAATGACATATTACACCCTCCAGAAGCCCTCCTCCCTCCCCAACAATGGCATCAACCTACCCCCCCTAACCTAACCAACAAAAATCACCCCCTCCAGTACCCCCCCCCCCCCTCCCAAACAACATGCAACCATCATATTCAAGTGAGTTTAAAAACTATAGAGGTAAATTTGTCATACTTGGTACCATCCCTAATTCTGAAAATTTTCCCCTAAAAATGGTGTATTCCAATAGATCAACATCAAATCTATCCAAAAAAAAAACTGACAAATAAAATTGTTATTCAATTGAATAAACACTCCTAGAAAGTATGAAATGACACGGACATTAATCATAGTCAGCCATCTTTGGAGGTGAGGGCACCAACCTTGACCACTAACCCCAACCATTTGGTACCAAGGAACACAGAATTACAAAAAAAATCGTAAATCAAACACCAATTGGCGATGCTCAGTGTCACAGTAAAATTACCGCATCGACTTTACCAGCAGGCCCTACACTATGCTACCACACGCTATTCTTGAACTTACTTGAGGACGACCGATGAGATGACCGATATATTCATCGCTCCATTAGAACAGCTGTGCTTGTATAACTTCTTCAAACATATGTTGTGAGTCTTGGTTGCTTCCTGCAGGGGAGGGGTGTGCAAGCTTCCTCGTCAGTCCCACTATCTCTCATTGTTCTATTCCTGGTGTCGCCGAAGTCAACATTAACCTGAAAAAAAGTTGACATTGTAGAATCATAGCTTAGCTACACCATTTGATTACCCACTGCGATCTATAATAGCTCATTGCCCACTGTTTGGGGCACTACCTGTAGGACTAGGCTTAAAATATGAGCACCTCCACGTCAATATTCTTAGTGAACGGACCAAGCCGAGGTTATATTTTGGCTTTTACAATACTTCTTCATAATTAAAATGAGTATTGAACTTCAATTCAATCTTATAATTCAATTAAATGAAGAAATAAGTTCCGGCACAACGTGGTCAAAATAGGCCTAGGGCCTAGATTTGTCCGTCGTGAACAAACTAAGCAGGAGGCTGATTTTGCAAGTTTTAATGTGCCTACTTCTTTGAAAAATAAGTGTTGGCCTGGAATTCAATCGTAACGAGAAAACTGAGCAATGAATCCAGTAAAAGGATACGCCTAAAGCATATACTGATGAAAAAAATTACCTTCAACTTGTGTCTTGTAGGCCTAGACGTTATTTTCTCGAAAGTGCCGTAAACCGATATTCACCGCCCTGTACAAAGGGACAAGGGAATCATGTCTACTGCTGAACCTACGACATATGACGAAAAAGCGAACTTTGGTGTAAATATTTTTCCGAAGTGGCTATTAGTCTTAGTTTGGATCAAGTTTTGTTAGCTTTAGGTTATATTTGATTAGGTTAGGTTGCGTTAGCTTAATTAGGTTAGTTAAAATCAGGTAATTTTCCGTCAATTAAGACATTGAGTTAATAATTTAGATTACTCGCAACAACAACAACAACGCGCACCACGGATACCCGGGTACTAGTATTGTGACCCTTGATATACTGCAAAGAGGTATTTAACAGGATATACTGTAAGCTAGGACAATAGCTATCGTAGATAATTGCTATCGTAGATAATAGCTATCGTAGATAGCTATTGTCCTAGCTGTAAGTATGCAACCAAAATATAAGATGCCTAATAAGTAATACATTCACGGCGGAACCTGACGGGAGTTTAATGTACTACTTACTATCGAGGTTCACGAAATCAAAGCACAGAAATACCTCCTCAGAAAACCCGTTTCGAGGTACACTAAATCAAAGTACAGTTTCCACACATCGAGGGACAGTATATCAAGGGACACAAAAATGATCTCGAATATGGTTGAAATCGTGAATTTTGAGGGACAGAAAATACCCATACTTGTACTATGTACGAGTCAACGGTATGAAAATAAATACAATACAATACAATGGTGACTATCCACAAACGGCAATAGTACAGCTAGTTTATCAAAGTACACTTTAACCCGAATTGAAGTACAGTTTACCAAGGGACAGAAAACAACATTTTAAGGTACACAAAACACATATCGAGGTACACTAAATCAAAATACAGTATAAACACATTGAGGGACAGTTTATCAAGGGACACAATATATGGTCCCAATTCAAAACATACAAATGTGTTCAAAATTAATTTGTGAGTGTGATCTGAGAAACTTTTCTCTCTCTCTTTTGAAGAGTTTTCAGTCATTACCGTTCTCTGACTTCTCTCCTCTCCTTATTCCTCAATATCTGCATTATTAACTAGCTCTCAAATGATGTAACCACTACACAAAATTACGATTTTCTAGGTTTTCCAATACAAGTTTTCAAGTACAAGTCAAATGTTTCACTTATACATTGATCCAACTCGATCAAATAACAACTATAGCGTTTTGAATGAGTATAGATATGGATGTTTTTTCGGTCGTTTTCAATCGTGTGGTGGTGGGAGTTTTTTCTTTGCGTTTAATTAACCTAGCATAGCATGACATTTTTCCTTGCCATACAATATAAATCGATATATTTATAATATATTCAATTTATATATATTTCAATATTTAATTTCATAAAAGTAATAATATGATTTATGGGCTCCTCACCATCTTCAAGTTGTTAGGGGCCTAGTCCTGTATCAGGCATCAACATCCATTTTAATAAAAAAACTAAGAATAGCAAGCAAAAATAAGCATTTGATGATTACATAGTGGATTTTTACTTGATTTTGAGTATTATAATAACAGTGAATCGATTTCCATCCACCGGATTAATCGATTCGGTGAAAAGAAATTGAATAGATTCAGTGAATCAATTATAGATTGAAAAACACCCATCTCTAGATATTTAGTACTTCATATAAAATAAATTTGTGTCATAGATGCTCATTCACAAGGCAAGGTGTAAAATTAATTAATTAAATATACCTATTCATTGAAACTGATATAAAATCATGACCATTATTTTCTATATGGTAATAATTGCATAGATTTCTATATCCTGTGGAATAGAAAACATACAAGAGTGATATACTGTAGTGAGTTATTAGAATTTGAGGTAAAATTTAAATAAATAATTCAACAAAAAATATTGCAGCCTTCTAACGTAGGCCTATGAGTCTATGATCATTCTTTCACTAAATTTTTGTTAAAAACAAACTCTCGCGCATTCACAATGAAACCTGAATAATCGCTATCACAATTACAGACAATGCTAAATTGAAAGGAGGCTACTTATTACAACGTGGAGATGATGAGATGGAGAAAACGCGTTTGTAAAATGCAAGACGCGTAATGGTTGGACCTTGGACGGGATAATAACAAAAGCCTGTGTTGCGCCAAGGATCAACAAACTACAAATTTCAGCAACTCCCTGAAATTCTACGAAATAACTTGTGCAGTGTCAATAGCAGTTTTTTAAATTCAAAAATAGAAGTGAAGTTTATGAAAGGAAATTTTGATCAATGAATAAATACTAGGGGCCCTACGCCAGGACAGAAAGTCCAAAAAATCACAGTCCTGGGAAAACCGGTAGATCTGGTCCCCCAAGTCTATATTGTAGGGAAGGACCATCCCGGCATTAGCCAAGGTTACAGGGAAACCTAGTAAAGATGGAATGGCAGGGATCGAACCAAGGCACATATGCCCCACACCTCCTCGCCATATGGAGCAAGCATGTTAGCACTTGGCAATGAGCTTCATTTGCTGCTAGCAAGTTCTTATTATGCTATGGAAAAACTAATTAGGCTGGGCTTCCATACTAAACGGTATGCGATTCGGACACCGAAATCCGATTTCGTAATGCGATTTTCAGACTGCCATCTTAAGAGTAGATATAGAGCCTCATGAGTTTAGAAATATAAATAACTTTAGAGCTGGGATAAAGAGACTGTACAATATGAATTAAGAAGAAACACACACAACTTCCGGTAATATCGCAATCCGAAGTTGC
Source organism: Brachyptera putata (assembly GCA_907164805.1). Classification (NCBI taxonomy): domain Eukaryota; kingdom Metazoa; phylum Arthropoda; class Insecta; order Plecoptera; family Taeniopterygidae; genus Brachyptera; species Brachyptera putata. Next base: position 14,977,518 of record OU015462.1, on the reverse strand, counting down.
AAAAGTAAAACCGAGCTCAATAATCGAGAATCGCATCGGACTCGTCTCTGATTGGTCCGATTCTCAACATCCGATATCGCAATCCGAATAACGCAGGTATGGAAGGCCAGCATTTGAGAGGTAATTGAAAACCATTGAATTTAAAATTGAAATTTTGTTGAAATAAATGCAATTGGAGTCAAAATTTCAATTTATTCTAAGTGAATTATATCATATTTTGAAATTTGGAATAAGACCGGAATCGAAACCCTGCGGATTTTCGTTCTTACTTATCGTAGATATTTCTTAAATTCACAAAGATACAACAAATAAGCACAAGAGATTAAGGTCCCTATCGATCGTCTCCCCTATCCTACACCACAGGCAAACAGGTAGTTTGAGCCTTCATTGCTTGTGAACACCACAATGTAGACAAATGGAAATCAAATGGACAATGGAAATCTAGCAGCAAGATGATATTGAATATTAGAGTTTAAAATATTTGTGTCTGATTTCAAAGGTAAGTTCAGATATGATCTTTGCAATGATTTCTTTATTTAAAATTAGTTCAACTACAGTACTTGACATTTATATTTCTAATATATACCTTGTAGTACCTATTTAACAATTTATTTCTTCGAAACAGCAAGATATGTTCTTACATACTAACAGAGAATTAAACATTATATATTGTACATTTATTTTGACTACATCACTAAACCTAGTCGAGTATTTGATAGGAAAATTGAAATTCGTAATTCAAAAAATGTGTCCACAGCAATATAGCAGTGAAAAGATAAGAAACTAAGGGTATACTATGAATGAATATTTATAATTTGTACAGATTCCTAAAATAACTTTTAACACACAAAAGGGTCCGAAACATTATTTTGGAAATTATTCAGAAATTAAAAAACATTGCATGGTTTCAATTTTGTATCAAATTCTATGAAACTGTTTGTCCATAAAACGTGTTGCGAGGTGAGAAAACATCAACTTTAATTATTATTATTTCTATGCGATGGCAGAGTTTTCCAATAAGATAATGAAGCTTATTACGACCCAAAGTCCTGCCAAGACTCGTCACTTATGCCTTATCTTGTCCTTATCCCACTATTATAGCTATCTATGGATATGCAACTGACCTCAACGTTGTTCTGGATCTATGAAACTGATTACGTGAGCCATCAAGATCGACTAGTCAGGCACTCAGCTTGTTTGTATTTAATCGATCTGGGCGGCTATGTTTAAATTCTACATTGACTGCTCAGACAATCAGAGCCCTGTAGAGCCTGTACCTAGCTTATATAGGTGACGTCGTAGCGTATCTAGGTGGAGTAGAAAAGTTTCTTAGCACTGGGAGAAGTCCAAGTTACGTATCCATCGTAGATAGATTTTGTCCTAGGTTATGCCCAAACATTGCAAAATTCTGAGCTGCATTTCAACATATATATGTACTACGGTACCGAGATACATTACCGACCGGTACTCAACGTTAAGAAGGCGTACATATTTGTGTATCGGCATTAAGTACGGCACTGACTTCACACCGCTGGAAAGCTGGGAGTTTATGCCAAATTGGAATTGTATAACATATAACTGTATTTTAGTAATTTTATCGAAGGCCTTGCTTAGAAGCTATTTGAAAAGATGAAAGGTCCAATATGGTCGCCTAGATCGGAACAAGCGTAAGTCGCTAGTCGGCCGTAGGAGTAATGTATTTTGGTATCGGTAAGGTAATATATATCTATGATTTAAAATTGGTAAGTTGCTTGCACCCTTTTGCTAGTAATTGTTTGTCCATGTCAGTTATGCATCAACAGGCAACAAAATTCAACAAAAACAAAGATGTTGCCTGCACCCCAGTTAAATGTTTCAAACAGTCGCTTAGTGGTTCAAATTTAAAACGTGAATATCTTGAAAGTATAAGGATGCCATATTTCTCATTTGATTCAGCATATTAAACTTGGTGAGGAAAGGCATGAAAATAAAAATATGATGCTTATATCCTTCTGCCCATTCTAAGTTGATATATAATTGTGATAAATTGTGATGATTGTTTATAAATGGATAAACAATTGCATTCTGTGCTACAGTAGTCACAACCAATAGCTACCATTAGACTAGTTACGTATTTGTTGCCGAGTTATATTTCATATACACCTTGTAGGCCTACAGGTAAGCATAATCAATCAATCACACAGTAGGCTATACTGGTAGGTGGGTAGTGAATAAAAGGGGAGGAAGGATAAGAATATTGAAGAGTCCATCTGAGATGATGCGCGAATTGGGGTGGCAGGACATGGAAAAACGGAGAAAAGTGGATCGGTTGTGTAATTTTTTCAGGGCGGTGGAAGGAGAAGGGGGCTGGGAGAGTTGAATAGGTTGATTGAAAGGAATGAGCTAGGGTATGGGGGCAGGAGAAGTCATGATAGAGCGGTAGTTGTAAAGGGTGGTAGATTAGATGTGGGTAAATTTTCTTTCGTAAATAGGACATGCAGGGATTGGAATGAACGTAGTAGAAGTGTTTTTGAGGGGGATGAAATAAGGGTAAAACAATTCCGGCAGAAGGTTAGTGAGGCGGACAAACCGTCGTGATCAAGGGTAGGGAACTTGCCACCGTGCATTTTTGCGCAACTGTAAGAGTTGATAGCCTAATAATAATTGTACACAAATAAATCAGTTATTAGCCTAAAATATGAAACAATATTTGGCACTCAACATTAGGTAAATAGAGTATAATTAAAGCTGATAGTTTTGGCAAATTGTATTGAATTTGTCTCGCTATATGTTGAGTATTGACTAGGTTGGTGATAGTCTTTCAAGTTTCAACTTTAAATGCTGTCGATGGGTATATTAGTTATTTCTGGGATATCTTTTGGAGAGAACTTTAATTTTGAAGGGTCTGGATATTGGGGGTTTTCAATGACACCTTTCCCAAACTTGAACTCAAGAAAATCTCGTATATTATTTGGCGCTGGGACCTGCCTTCCGACAAATTCAATACTAGCCATTGGACTGAGATAATGTTCAGGAAATTCACAATCTTGCTTGTGACTTGCAAACCAAGTGTTTTTCGTCATTGTTCCATTGCGTGAATAGAATGGAAACAAATCTACATGTAAATGATTCGAAGCACTAAATTGAACGCGAAAAAATTCCCCTTCTGTTGCTTTCTCCCAAACGAAACCATCACTGTCGACAACTTGATGTTTCTGAGCTCGCAATAGCCACGAACAAAGTGGGATATCATCTTGGAAGATTCCTATATCAACATCGTAGTCCCATGGAAGTATATCGGAAGCCCTCATTGCACCAAGTAGGCTTCCGCCTTCCAACCAGTAGCGTACTCCAGACTCGTCGAGTGCTTTGAAAACGTGCCGGGCTGTCTGTCGTAGCCCCTCCAAACAACATGGTGGAGTCCATCTTCCCTCCCACAGGTACGCTGGCATATCGTTCACAACCGTACCAAAACATCGTTGAGTAAAACGAGTGCAGCCATAGAGCTCTGTAGTACCCGTTTCGCGAACAACTTTCTTCAAGCGGAAATGTTTAAACATATGCTCCTCTCGAGCTTTGTAAAGTTGATCCAATTTCCACTTGGCGTGACGACTTTGAAACAAGATTGTGCCGTCATTGAATGTCACATCAGACATTAGCTTCACTTTTAGGTTTTGAGCTGTTGTTTGAATATATAATGCATTTGGAAAAGGAAGCATCAGAGCTTCAGGTAGCTGCTTCAGAGTTTTTGTTTCCACGAGAATAGCATGTTTCCCTTGCACTGCATCGCACATATCACCATCTGAGGCCTCATAACGTACGTACCATTCACGTAATTCAAGGAAAACTTTCAAACATGTAGCTGATTTCGGACTTGAAAATGGAATAGCTACTAAAGTTGGAGTTAAACGAGAATGTTTAAAGACTAAACTTGGCAATAGCTTCTTGGAGAATATTCGTGTGGAGTCGGGAATAAATAGGACATACTTGGTAACTATAAAGAATAGTGGATTTCTTTCCGCTAATGTGTTTGTCAGATCAAGCTGCATATTGATAATTTTAACATTTCTAGTGTTATTGAGAACATTGGTACCTTCTAAATGTAATGGAGGGTATGGTAAAACATCACTTATTACTAATATCCGGAGATTGGGATATAATGACAATATCGATGATATTGTTCCGGCTATGTCTCTCTCAAAAAATTCAAATGTTCGAATAACCACCGTGAGAGATTTTTCAATAAATTGTGCATCTTTGTTCTGATCAGAGAGTAGTTGGTTTGATACACTAGATATGGTACCTAGGCCTACCATTCCTTTACTATCAATGTGATTGTCATTATTAAGGCTAATAACTAGCTTCCATATAAAATATAATGCAAGCAGATTAAGGAATATCACAAACACTGTGATTACTCGGGCAATTCGAATTCGCATGTTTGATGCAGGTCTAGGGTCTATGCGAAATCCCTGTAAAATATTATAGCCGACGACCTAGGTTAGACCATTAAGTATATAGTGTTATTTACTTAATGGTTAGACCATTGAATTTGTGGATAGGCCTATAACTTTTTGTCAAATATGACTAGACCTAGGCCCTAGACTTGGCTAGATCAGGAAACGGAATTGAAAATTCGAACATAATTACTACGAATATGTAGACGGGCTTATGTTACTGCTCTGTCCACTCGTAACAAAATAGGCCTCTATTCAAAATATTTGACGATTTTTAATTATTCTGACAGCACCAATCCGACTCATAATGCCATCCGTCTCTTTGGTTCAACCCACCGATCTTCAACCGCCATTTATAGTTTGAGAAATTCCAAAGATCGTCAAAGAATTAAAATCGGTAAGGAGAGCAGGCTGTGAAAGACCACACAAACAGCCACGGTCTCTTCGATCTCCGACTAGCGGACACGGCCTTCCACGTCCGCTGACAGCAGTCGATAAGGCAGTTTCGAAGAAAATGGCCTTGTACTGACTGACGTTTAACCAAAAACATTTCAACACTGAAGTGTCAGTCGTAGTTCTGTAAGCCTAGGCCTACTTGTGTATAGGCTAAGTTGATTTAATTACTATGTGTTATGCTTGCTAAGGTTGTGGCTAATGACACAGTGCATTAAAAGACCGAAGTTTTGAAGTAATGTAGCAAAGTTTTCAAGTATGTTATAAAAACGTGACAAAGTAGGCCTGAGTAGGCCTAGGCCTACTTTGCAATCTAAATCTACAATGAAAAAAACAAATAAATATAAGTCGGACAGTGAGCGAAATAATAAAGGACAAAGTTGTTATAACCGAGGGCAAACATATGAAGAATCGAATCAAGTCTTCCTCCGTAACTTTACTGATGCAGATAGCGATACCGAAGACAACATATTTCTTCGACCATGTTCAAAGAAAGAAGATTATCTTGAGAAGCAGCTTGAATCCGGCGACACTTTACAAACGCTGTCCATTCAGTTCAACTGTCCCGTAAGATAATTTTCAGCATGTAATGAGTTATAGAAAGCACCAAATGTAGAGGAGCTAGGCTATCGAATTTGTAGTGCCTACGCCATGCCTACACCCTAGCATTAAGTATATAGACTATATACTTAATGACCCTAGGTCTTTTCTGATTACATTGCTCCATCATACCTTCACAGCAAGTTAGGCTAAATTAGGGGAAAATCAATGCAAGGGCCTATTTGTGAAGTAAAGTGTATAAGTAGACCCGCAAATGAAGTACTGAGAAACGATAGAGGAGTGTGGTCATTGTGTGTTCCTTTGGCATTTATGACTAGGCTACTTCATCTATGGCATGAGCATTAAGTATATAGGTGGGCATGAGCATAAGACTACAAATTCAATGGCATGAGCAATATGTATACCCATAACTGTGCTTTCCAAGGCACATCTAATAATTTTCTCATGTAGCGTAAAGATATTTATGTACTCAGTGACCCGTAAATAACTTATCACGGTAATCAATCCTCATACCTATTGTATTTAAATTACCATAATTTAATTTTTTGATTTCCAGATTGCAGAACTGAAACGTATAAATAATATCCACCGTGATAACGAGGTGTTTGCTCGACGTATAATCAAGGTCCCAGTTAGATATTATTCTCTACTTTCTGAGAAATTAGTCGGTGTTCACAAGAGTTCTAATGTTGGGAAGGAAGAACTCAAAACACCTACAGACAAGAAAAGTGATTTGCCGTTACCAGTTGGCTCATTCTCTAGCTCTCCGTCAAGCAGTATCCCAAGTTCATTAGAACGGAGAAACTCGGTTGATGATATTGTACAGTTACTTTCCATAGAAGGTGTATTTGCAATCACCAACCCTTCCTTGTCTGAAGATTCAATAGAATACGAGGACAGCAGTCTTTTACTTCCCGATAACTCGTCTCTACAACCACAAGCCAATTCAGAAGTATTTCAATGTAGCGGCTCAGACTGGGGTTTATCCTGGCCTCAACTATTATCTTTCACATTATTACTTTTATTGGGTGGTCCAGTCTTTTATCTTCTCTATCATGCATATGGTGGCAGAACAAATAACTCAACACCATCTGATGATAATTTTACCAGACTATCACATGGCCTACATAGCTAAGAATGTTTATGTTCAATTTTTATACTGCTAACTCAAGATATTTTTATAAATAGGTTAAAATAAAATATTGTTGTTAAGTATTATATTATTATCATTCAAAGTTGAGTAAGATATTATTTATAAACTTATATAAACTTATAGACTATTGTTTACTAGACAGCATCTGCATATATACTGTCTTTGTACATAATAAAGCTATTCTATTATTCAACTCATAATATTATTGTTGTTAATTTTGCACGTGGATAGGACATGGAAAACAATAAGAATAACTACATACTTTATATAATTGAAATTATTTTTAATATGCCCCAGAAGTACACTTGTTGTGTGCGTAAATAATGCCTACTTGACTAATATACAGATCAGGACATACCTACAAACAGAAAGTAAATACTCAGCAAATAAATCAACTAGAAAAATACAACTGGTCTACTATGGACATTATATTTTATCTGGTATTAAAATATTAATCAGTTAATTGGGGAGGGAGGGTTGTAAATTTAATGATCGCAGTCGAGTTGATTAAGAGGTGTAGGGGGATTTGTACTGGCATCGTTCCCTGAATAATAATTTCATGTTATTGAAAAATCATATAATATAACTCTTCATACTTGAGTTGTGAGCTGTTTGCAAAATTTATGACATTTTGAATGTATAGTACATAATGAACTCCCATTACTATGATGATGGATACAAATGCTTATCAAGTTTATGAAATAAAGCGCAAATAAAGGACACTTCTTTGAATGCGCGAAATGCTTTGGTTATAATGATAATCATGTACTGTTATATTGTAAATACCGTACTATCTTCGCTAAACATAGAGCTTTAATATTATCGTGCCGATCTAATGCCACCAATAAATCAGAAGTAATTGTAGTAACTGTTTTCAGGTACACGTGTTTTTTGTTGACCCAATGAAAGAACATTAATTACCTGTCTATAATACAGCCCGAGTTCAAGTCTCGGGTAAAATAACCTACAATCATACGCATAATGGATCATTTGAGACATTCACGCAAACTAAATAAAACTAGGCATTACCACATATAAATGAAATGTGAATGGAATAGGTACACTAGATCAGCAGTTAGAAGAAAACTAAAGTTCATATTATCGTTGATAATCATCTACGTAATAAAAAGACCACACGTGTCACAGGAGTCAAAGGGGACTTTTCTTTCTTGTTTACGAGTAGTTGTTGCCGGAATCTCCAGCTCCGCTTTGGCAACTAGAAACAAATAAAATCATAATTTATTGAAACAAAACTTATAATCCTAGGCCTTGGATATAGAAGACCCAGAATAAGGTGAACATCACATTTATTTGTTGATATATTGATGCCCCTACTCACTTGAAACACAGCCTGCTAAACTATAGCAATAGAAGTGCAACTATAACATATAAAGCCCGTATTACACTGGGAATGGTTGCAATTGAATGCAATCAATTCATTCCTCAAGGTCAGTCCAACCAGGCAATTGAGCTATTACACACAACCATTGGGCCGGGCTGGTTGAATGGTTCACAGCCTTCTCAGGCACGGCCTTCCAGGCACGATTTACAATAAAGATCATGAAATCACGGCAAACTTCGAAGTGTCACTTTGAGTTTGACATAAAAATGCAAATAAAAATATACTGAATTGATGCTTTTGACTTCCAACCAAGGGCCTACGTCCAGTGACTACTGCTCTATTCGCTAGGCCAAGGATATGCCTGAGTGATTTAGTTTACTCTACGTTGTAATGGTTATTATAGGTCCATAGCTAGGCCCTAGGCCCATAACTAATCCTAGTCAATGCTCTAGTCTAGTATACCTAGGGCATTAGCCATTAGCTTCGGTGGCATTGTAAGATGTCAAATCATTATTTAATATATGCACTGGCTGCATCAATAATATAAGCATGGTCAGATACTATCTCATGACCACGAATGATTTCAAATAATTCTAATGACAGACAAATTCTAACCTAACTAATATTATTCACATTGGAATCAGCTGTTCGTTATTTGGCGGGAATGCCCAAATTATACTTGGAGTTTCCTATTGGGCGAATTGGATCACGTGGGCTCTATTCAGTGAATGCAACCCGACAATATAGAACTATTTCCAAATGAGTCAATTGGACTCCATTCAAACAGCCGAATGGAAATGAGTCTTCTGCGCATCAATTGCAACCAACCCATTCGGGCTATTCATTCCCAGTGTAATACGGGCTTAACTAACTATATGTAACTAAGCACCTGAAGATTAGGGTAAATATCTGATTGTGGTCAAAAGACTCGCCAAAGAAAACACTCACATTATTACATTGTGAGACTTACAAAATACATTTAAAATTTTAAACATATTCTTTAAATCAAGTCCTACTTTGCAATTACATATACATTTGTGCATTAGTTATTAACTAAACTGTAAGGCATAATTAATTAATACTGTACTGTACTACAAATCATTCATATTGCCATACACGCTACACCCTTGACACTATACACATATTAGACGTAGTTACAAAGACTACTGATGAAGTTTCAGCAATTTTTAGAACGGTTTAGCATACACTTTAATATGGGTGTGCGAGGCCATGTTTTTAGTTACGAGTCTGAAAAGTTCCCAGGAGCTTTACAATCTTAGCTCACCAGCCAATAAGATCACTCATATCGAGAAACAGGGAGTAAAAAAGCATTCAAATTTTGAAATAGTCGGCAGATTCAAAGGCTCGACTTCAACTTGCAAATCGAGTCCAAAATATTTTCAACGAGTCCGAGTCTGGCACACTTGGACTCCTCAAAATTAGATAAGAATCGCACACCCCTACACTTTGCCAAAGACGTCGGGCCAACATGCACTTTCATCATGTTTTACTCATAATGTATCAAAGTATGTCAATTATCAAGTCAATAGCCACAACACTCACAATTTTAAATTTGTTCATTGGAAATATAATTATGAATTGGGCCTATTGAGGTCCTAATAGAAATAAATGTATGGCACACTATTTGACACTTATTTAGGCATTTACATACGACTAGGAAAACGCCTTATATGCGTTGTGAGATGAGCTTAGAAGTATGGAAATGTAGAATTAAGAACATTTTGTCAGCTCAATGTACATATACAGGCCATGGATCACTTCAAAGGTGTAAAAACTGCGGCTGTCTGTTGGTATATAAACCTTGGTTTCCAAACAATTATACCAGTGCCTTCTTCATATCCATCACAGATTTTAAACGTTTTAATTTATTGGTGACACTTGTTGCTCACATTTAATAGTTTCTTAATTGCTTTCTTAATTGCTTTTATTGATGTGTAAAAAAGTTCATTAAAAATGCGTTTTCTTCGTTATTTCACATCCGATTGTTCCATAAGTCGCTTAAAATGTGTATGATAGTTCTTCCCACATTCAGTATAAATTTGAGAGCTTTTGAAAAAAAAAAAATTTCAAGTATTTCTCCCCCGGCCTATTCTTATGGGGAATTTACATACTTTCCAATTTTTTTCTGGAAAAACCGTCCGACCGATTTTTCTGAAAAACAATCCCAACCTATTCTGGTATAACACCAATTTGTAAAAAAAGTTTCGAGTTGATTGAAACTTTTTCCTGACCTGTATGCCGCGTACAAAATTACACAAAAAACAAAAAAAAAAACATAAAAACCAAGCCCAAAATTTTTCGGTATATGGAATGAAAATCTTCGCTACGCTCATCTAATTAATCAGTAAGCCTAGTCTACTATAAGTCTATAATACAAGTGAAAGCCATCTATTAAGTTGCCAAGAGTGGCAAGTCTTGAATCAACACCAAACACCCGAGGAATTGTATGTTTCCAATTCTTTATATGGTAATAAAAACACGAGGTTGATTCGAGTACAGTAAACCCTCGTTAATCCAAACTCGATTAATCCGAAATTTGACATATTTCGAACTTGCCAGCGGTCCCCGGCCGAAAGTATAGGCATTTCAATGTTAATTAATATGGTTAATCCGAATTTAACTATTTAAATATATAATTTAACTATATTAAATTTAATCCGTAATTCGAACTAATATTTCGTCCCTTCAATAGCTTCAACACTGATTTCGGATTGGATAATTCGAAATAATCCGAGTTAATTCCGTGAAGTTATCACTGTTTTCCCAATTTCCATCTTTTTTATTTGACGCGTAAGAATGAGTGGAAGCATGCTCAGCTGTTCCATGCTTTGTGTACCGAATGCAGTCGACCTTGACGAAGTCTGAGCTCGGAACACTCGTTCGTCCGACTCGGGACGGCCGAGCGCCAATAGAAACGGGCCATATGAGGATCACGCGTCACGGAGATAGCCGAGTACACACGATCAGCGAGGCCCTTAGCAACGGATCTATCACGTAGTCTCAGCCGGTGACAGAGCTTCCTCTAGCGCGCAATACGAAATTAACTATATTCTGAGCGGGAAAAATGAATTTTTGGTTAATCCGAATTTTTATAAACCGAAATCATTTTATTTAGGTCCCTTCGATTTCGGATTAACGAGGGTTTACTGTATCAACATTAGTACTTAGTAGCCTCTTTATTGTTTGCAATGCAGACATATGCATATCAACAGTGACTTCATAATATAAATCAATGGGAAACACATAAAATAAACTGTCACGGCAACACATATAGGCACTAAGGGCAAACATTGCCCGAAATAATGAGCCAAAGTCGAAGCCAATGACAAGCGCAACTTTTCTGGAGTTGTTTACTTTTTCAATTTATCGAAACAAGTACCCAGCAAAAATGTCCTATTGTTTTTTTGGCAGTTATGGTTATTTCATTTTTGGTTACGCGAAACATTTCCTCGGAGGGTTCAGCGGATTTACGACTAAATACCCAGAAATATAAGATACACCAAAAGATACCAGCACACATGGTAACAAGATATGCTTAACCTACACAAACACACAGCATAAACCAACACCGGAGCAATCCCATACCGACCGAAGCGGACGAAGTCAGGCGAGGGCCTCCTCAGTCGAAGCATGCAGCAATCTTTGTAGGATGATTAGTGATTCCTTGTTACTCATTTAAAGAACAACAAAATCACTAGTCTTCCATACAACAATCGCCGGGGGTTAGTACGTCAGCCAATACCACAATCTCTTCTGAACCACGCAACAACCCAAACACACACTTAATGCAGGGTTAAAAACTAGGGTACTATGTTAGTCGCACCAGGTACTTGCACATACTACACTTGTATCCATGAAAAGTGACTGCTAACTGTGATTGATTGACTGCTAACTGAATAACTGTAAAAACATTGATAAATACATAATATCGATACAAACTCCTTTTTAAAGATGTAGCTGCGTTCATTCTGCAAACCTCATGAATCATAAATACATTTTAAAAACCACAGCTATACCTACAGTACAAATATAGGCTTAAAGGTGATATTAGTGTTTGCTATGTTGGTAGACAAACTTCTGATTCCATGGATACAAGTATATTTCATCAGTTTTGTTGAAGGTTTTATAGGTACGCTATGTTCAGCCATCACCATCATAGCTCACTTCCATTCCACCCGTAACATCAATATTCAATATACCAACACTAAATGGTTACATTTATTGAAATAGTTGATAGTTACGAAGTCATAAACATTCAGATTTCAGAGTCCTGCATTATAAAATCCAAGACTCATTAGTTATTACCGGTAGTCACCAATCAGTAACTAATCACATCAAAATCGATGAATACCTTGTTAAATTATTCAAAATACAGTAGCATGAATAGACCTAATGTCAATAAGTAACTTATTGATCCTAATTTTGATTATGAATAATACTTGAACAATTGAATGAATTGATATATGCGCCTCTATATCTGTGAGTTACAAACTTTAAACAAAGAACTAGATCACATAATAGACATATCGATGTATCAATTATATCGTACTGAAAACACAATCATCAATCAATCATCATATAAAATGGATGAATATCAAACTATCGATATAACTTGATTTGTATTCATTTACTAGTGTTTTTATACAGTGGCAGTAATACACTGTACCAACTGGGAACCACCCATAAGCCCTACTTAAAATTTATGATCAAATATTAACAAGGTAACATTTATTTCTTCAATCATATACAGTAAACCCTCGTTAATCCAAACTCGGTTAATCCGAAATTTGACATATTTCGAACTAGCCAGCGGTCCCCGGCGGAAAGTATAGGCATTTCAATGTTAATTAATATGGTTAGTCCGAATTTCGGTTAAACCGTAATTCGAACTAATATTTCGTCCCTTCGATAGCTTCAACACTGATTTCGGATTGGATAATTCGAAATAATCCGAGTGAATTCCGTGAAGTTATCACTGTTTTCCCAATTTCCATCCTTTTTATTTGACGCGTAAGAATGAGTGGAAGCATGCTCAGCTGTTCTATGCTTTGTGTACCGAATGCAGTCGACCTTGACGAAGTCTGAGCTCGGAACACTCGTTCGTCCGACTCGGGACGGCCGAGCGCCAATAGAAACGGGCCATATGAGGATCACGCGTCACGGAGATAGCCGAGTACACACGATCAGCGAGGCCCTTAGCAACGGATCTATCACGTAGTCTCAGCCGGTGACACAGCTTCCTCTAGCGCGCAATACGAAATTAACTATATTCTGAGCGGGAAAAATTACTTTTTGATTAATCCGAATTTTTATAAACCGAAATCATTTTTTTTAGGTCCCTTCGTTTTCGGATTAACGAGGGTTTACTGTACTGTATCACCTTTCAATGCTAATACTCCAGTTAGTATAGGTACTTCTAGTGTAACTCTCATAACGTTATTTTAATTATTAGACTTATTCCAGTTAGGAACTTGACAGTTTTCAACCTTAGTCCTGACTAATGGTACCTTCTACTAAAACAGAGACAACACATTTTACTTGAAACCAAAGAAGACTACGACTATAACTCCTCCCTCTCACCAGTGAATTTTTTCCTTTGATTCTTCCACTTGACTACGACTTACACATACCGTATACACATTATTACCAGACAATATGTTTGTGATTGTACTGTATCTCAAGCTATGGTATACCAAATATTCACTACATTATACAGACTTGGCAAACAAAGAACTAGATTCAGAACAATGTGCATCAACATTATTAATAAAACGAATCAAGTTGGTATTCGTTGGCAAACAAGTCCAATCTTACGAACAGTAATTACTTTTATGATTATATTCATCAGACTATTAGCTCCCCGATCTCACACCGCAACCCCGACGTAAAGCCAAACCGAGCAACCGTAACATGAATAGATGTCTCACCTCTGCTGGAGCAGATACTGGGCCATCTGGATCTGGTTGGGCGACCCGGAGATGGTGATGATCCGGTCGCTGGATCCCGGGAGGGGTTCGTCGATCGTGATTCCTGCGCCAGAGTCGGAACGTATCTTGCGAATGCGCGCGCCACCCTTGCCGATGATCGCGCCAGCCAACTGTCGAGAGGACACAGACACAGTGTCATCATTATTTCTAGCAAGTTCTCTTTGTACTCGAGAATGTCGACTTGAGGTGACACGAATAACTGAGACGGCTTGCGTGAAAATCCAGTCATTCTTTTTAGTATTTATTCTTTTTGGAAACATCAACACACAAATGAAAAGTTCAGGCATCGAGTAAATGAACTACTCTGCTAGCTACTACTATCTTGTTCACTATCTAGCTGCTATCTTCACAATAATAAAACTTGAGCGAACAAAAATTATCCTCTCACTCATTTATATTAGGTTTAACAGCGCAGCACTGTAATAATTAATGACTATGATCTACTGCCGTTAAACGAATGATTATGAATGGATAAGATGATGGTATGAGAGATGAAGGTTTCTTAGATAATGGGAAGGATAGCAGGAAGAAAGCGGTCGTGGCCTATATTGTCAGAATCGGAACCATTCCGCCATTAGCCCAGACTAGAGGGAAACAACTTGAGAACCTGTAAAGAAACGGGGATCGAGCCAGATCCGATACGCAACTCATTTCCTGGATTACACGAAGCTATCGTATCTACAAGTTATATAAGAAATAATAACGTGGGTAGAGATTGGAGAAAACACAAAAAAGGACTACAACGAGTTCTGGCAGGTAGGCTCCACAAGAATCTACAAACTACAGTTTCCCACAGATTCTGAAGGGGAAATAACAACCGGGCACTATTACTCTCTATCTTTATCGAACATGCATTGATTGCTCAAATTGATATTATTTAACTCACATCCTCCTTTCCAAAAAAGTACTTCATTTTAGATAATTGTCTAACGAAGACAAAATATAAATATATGGAGGTATAAAACTACATACAAACAAACATTACAAGCCTATTATATTCTTAAGGTTCGAGTTGCAGTACTGGTACTTGTAGAATGAGTCACCGATAACTGATAAGGCATTCATGTAGAACTTAATTATTAGTGATGCCTTCGGGTACCCGGGTCGGGTACGGGTAATGCATTACCCGGGTAATATTCTGTTACCCGGGTACCCGTCCAGGTTCCGGGTAATTGTGCTAACCAGTACCTATAATATAGAAAATAACTTTTATAAATCATTCAAGCTACCGAGAGAAATTCAACTTCGCATTCTACATTAGTTTTTTCACCTTCCTTCCCAGACCTCCCTCAACTTGTCATAATGCGCGCGTCAAATCTAGTCGCACCACTTACCGTTATCTGTGGTCACACGTGCAGTGTACTGAATCCCTCTCCTGTCAACCCGGGTAATTTCGGCGGGTACCCGGTTCCTAATTTATTACCCGAAGGCATCACTATTAATTATAGAATTAGAGCAGAAATTGATCCGTTCCAATATTGGAGTCTACGTTCTTTTCGGTTCACGTGATAGTGTATCTAGTCTAATCAACTAGTGTTACACCAAGCCAACTTACGTCTTTAGGAATGGTGACTTGTGTGGTATCCTTCATGCTGCCGCCGCCCCCGCCCATCATGGGACCCTGTCCGCCTCCCTGGCCACCACCCATGTTCATCGGTGGGTTTCCGGCCATGCCGTTTGATGGCGGGCCTCGGTTGTTGTAGCCGCCCCTGCCGCCGCCGCCTCCATAGTTGCCGCCTCCGCCGCCATAGTTGCCGCCTCCGCCGCCACCTCCAAAGTTACTGCCACGTGGGCCCATTCCGCCTCCGCCGGAGCCGCTGCAAAGCAAGACACAGATTTATTGGACAATGTATCTCATTGGACATAAAAGTTCGAACATCAGTAACCAATCGGTGATCAATAGACCTAGATACCGTATTGTGTTCAATGAAAAATAAAAAAGGCAGGGATTAGACCTATTAGGAAAATTAAGATTACATATACATAGGGGTGTAAGGGTAGTGTTTTTTTGATTCGGGTAGTGGAAAAACCGCGGGTTTCGGGCGGGTTTTAGGAAAAACACTTTATTTCAACAGGTGCTTCAAGATTAGGCAGTTGTACAAGCAAATTCCAAGGTCTAGGACTTTTCTTATCTACTGGCTCCAGGCTAATATTGGCCTAGGCTTATTGAAGTGATCTATATTTGCTTCCAAATATAGATCTACATCTATATCCTCCTCACTCATCATGAGATAGATGTAGATGTAGCCTAGGCCTACGTGGTAAAAAAAAACAAGTTAACACAAATATACAACACCTGTCAACAAGATTTTGCCTCCATCTTTGTTTTCAAAGAGTCAAGTGACTTTGGAATCAAAGATATACGAACTATGTGCACGATGCTGCCCTCTACTCAACTCTTGAGAGACTTGCAGCAGTTGCTTGCAGTGGATCAGTCAACAAATGAAGTAAATGGCGCCAAAACCGCGCGATATACAAAAAAAACGATTTCAGTGTTACATGAGTGACAGATCGGGTCGGTCTCGGGCTGGGAAAAAAAAACGACCCGAAATTCCAGGAACCCGAACACCCCTACATATACAAAAAGTGGGAAAACACAGTATGCTCTACTGGTACTTATTTTAGCACACATATTGGATTCATTCTAAAATTCTCATTCTTTTTAATGTTGCTTAACCATCCCAACAACAGCTACATTATACACTGTACAGATAAACAGGTGATAGTGAAACGAAAATGATGATGGATGAATGAACATTTACAAATATCCATGTCTTGTGCGAGACTAGAACCAACGCCCGACCTGACTTCAGTTTTCCAACGCAGTGCCTTAACTTATTGAGTCATTAAAGTTCTGATTGACAAGTTATGTTATTACAAGTAGGCCTACCGTATGCCTATTGTTACTCGACAGAACATTGTTGCACTGAGAGCCACGACGATTCTAAATGATAGATGCAACAATGTGATACCTTACAAATTTTGAATGCAATGAAAAGAAAAAATATACACTATTTTTTACACGTCTCCAGTGCTGGCTGATGACTTCTTCAACATTGTCAGACAACGATTTTTCATCATTGTATTCTCAAGTTCCACTCCTACACACGAATTCCGCGTTACATATAATATGTTCAACCAAACAATGCTGCAATCACAAATAACAAATTACAAATACAAATAAAAAATAACAAAATGCACCCTGCAGTGAATGAACTGAATGTTTAATTGCATTGTCCTATAAGAATTTTTTCAATAATTAGTATTAAGACTTCATAATTCAAAATCGAAGAATAATGTCCCACCCTAGTAGGCCTACGTAAAAGCTCAACTGACTAGTCCAGGAAGGCACAATTCAATGTTGTGTCCCTTACCCTCTTGGACCTCCTGGTCCACCACCGCCGCCGCCACCGCCGCGACTTCCTCCTCCTCCGCCACCGCCTCCGCCGCCGAAGCGACCACCCCCGCCTCCACGGCCACCCATCGGAGGTGGTCCTCCCATTCCTCCGTGCATCGGGCCTCCACCGCCGCCCCCTCCTCCTCCGCGGCCGCCTTTATCGCCGCCACCTTGGTCACCGAAACCGCCATATTCCTGGACACGGAGAGAACATGTTGGTACACATCGTAATAATATATTTTGAGAAGAGGGGGTGCTGGTGCGCCTATTGTTTAGAATAAATAGGCCAACTTCTACAGCCTAAAGGATGAAGAGTTGACAAATTCCCAAAAAATCGAAACTACAAAATTAAATTTTGGTAGATTCCAAAATTACATAGAAAGTTGTACACACACCGTCTAATGCATAAGCCTACCTAATAGGCCTAACTACATCGAGGAAAATCTAGGACTGAATCAAGCTCAGTGCCAACTAGGTTGATTCATGACAGAAAATTAAAATTGCGGTTTAAATTTTACTTGCAATAAAAAAATACTGCAAAATTACGAATTGAAACACTTTAAGGCTGGCAAAGGGTGAAACGGGCATGTACAAACGTACGAGAACAGACCCTCTTTGATTCATATACGCTTCAAAATTGATGTGAAATACACTGCGTGGGGAAAACCGGCAAGTACTGTCGTCGCGCATGGCTCACCTGCGCGTAGAAGTCGTCGTAGTTGTGCGGGTCGTACGGATTGTTCACACCCTTGATCGGCGCGGTCTTGATCAGCTCGAGGATCTCGCGGATCGAGTCGATGCACGTCGATGCGCGGCCGGAGATCTGGCAGATGCGGTCCGTGCTCTGCGGGCAGCAGTGCGAGAAGATCTTGATACGCGCGCCCGTTTTCTGCGGAAATACAGGTCTTTGTAGTCCACATATTACTTATTACATTGTTCTACTTCTTCTACCTCTAGATTGCGTCTGAATACATTGAACCATTAACTATGATCGTTTGGCTTTTAGACCAATAGTTGAAGTTTCGTAACATGATACTGTATCTACTATCTAGTCAGAAGTATTGAGACATGAAATATCAAGTGGATGAAATTTGGAAAATGGGTGTCTGTGTGGCTAATGTATCAAGCTTGATAAGTACGGATGATATTGCAAATGATAATCAATATAGAATATAATTCGCTAGTAGCTTGCAATATGCGAAAGATTAATACAAGGCTAAAAGCTAATAAAAATTCTAAACATGTCGAAATATCTTTTAAACCACACCGAGAGAAATAATAATAATTAGTGCATGATACTAATATGTCAAGTATAGGCCTACATCACAATTACAATTTACAGAAGTGAATACTGTCTCAAAATAGGGTTACAGGTAGAGGCCTACAAAGCATAGTGTAATTAGATGAACATATTAATTACAGTATTATCAAAATACAGTCAGCAGTATACACTACAGTGAAAACTATCGATAATTTTTCGAAGGCCCAGAAAAAATTAATCATCAATGAAGGAAACCAATCTATTCAGGAAAATTATCATCGGTTATATGGGAGTGAGGTGAGACAAATCAAATTATAGAAGCGGGGAAAAGATAAGATGCGTTAAGAGGTTTCACTGTAAATACATCTCTTTCTGGGGCTTCAATTCTTTTCTTATAAAAAAAACAAAAAAAAAACAAAGAGAGAATAAAAGTGGCAGCCAAGTGCCAGCTTTCAAGCAGAAGCCTTCCATAAGGTTCTCTATAGAACCAACCCATATCTGTATTTAATACCCTTAGTAGGCCTATCATTTTATTTTCAATCGCTTCTACTGTACACCCTGCAATGGCTAATAAGCTTCTCCCAAGTTTTTCACCGTAATTAATAATAATACCTTAAATAAAAGGTGCACATCCAAATGGTCCCCTGAAAAGTGTACTAAAAGAGTAGCCACTGTAGCATTACCCAAACATCAACTATATATATGGCAGTACAGATCTATTATTAAACATCTCAATCATAAACAAAACACTGACAAATTAAGCAGAGAATCTGGCATCCGTCCAACTAGTCTACAAAGACTACCATCCACTTGCCCGTGTTATTAATATTCTATTCCCGACACAAGATGTGCACGCCACTTACGATACGAGATCAATAATACCAACTCGGCAAAGACAATCTTGACCAATTACTTGATGAGATTTGTTATGTTGACAAAATGCATACTTCCAGATTGAAATTGGAAACTAAGCGAATTTTTATAGTATTTAATTTAGTATTTATTTATATTTAATTAGTATTTACATTTATAATTGGGAGACATCACTGCATACCCCAAAATTAAGAAATTAAATCAGTATAGAAAACAATCTATTTCATACACTGGAAAAAATCGGGCTTGTATTTATGCTTTTTTTGCCCGTAGCATTCAGGTCGGACAAAGTAACCAATCGAATTGAAATTTTTTTCACGGACATTTATGTCGTACCAGAATAGAGAACTTTGAAATTTCAATTGAAAAGAATAGAATTTGAAAATCCCCAAGCAAGGGTATGGAGACTATGGAACTGTAATCCCAATACAGTAGGGCCAAACCATCGTTAACTCAAACTCTTGATCATTCCAATTTTGCCGTAATCCGAACAATTTGGTCCCTGAAGATCTTATAATTTCTTCAGCACTTGATTTGCATTGAAAATTGAAAAAATAAACGGATCCACTGATGCTGGTCATGATATACAAAATTGGAATACTTCCAAGCATGTTGCCTATTCTCATCATTTTCTTTAACCCGATGAAAGTTGACTAGGAAACCGATCCCTAGATGAAACGCGAGTCTTCATCTTAAGAACTGTCTTAACTCAGTTGCAACACAGGTCTGCAACCCTCGCCCCAACGCATCTCACAAGATGCGTCGAGATAGGGGTGAAGGTCACCCCCCCCCCCCCCCGTTCTTTGCAGTACCCACCACCGCTAGCAGCTATGTATTGCTATGCAGCGTTACTTATTGATTTACCTAAGACAGTCACACTCACCAAACATAGACCAGGCTCAAAACTAAACGTAAAATATTACAACTTCTCAATAAACAATACAAAAAACAACCATGTCCGCGGTGAAAATTCAGACGCTGAATCCATATTGAGGACGAGTCCAGCGGTAGGGTCTATTCGGGAAGGCAGCATAAGAGGTGTAAGCTAGGGGGTACACTAGTATATATTCACTTGCTTCGAGATATGCCTCGTTTCACTAGCAGGGAGCAGGGCAAAGGGTGGAGGGGGTTGTATTCCCCTATCTGTGATGTCACAGCTACACCACCTGACTGTTTCACGCTCAATGAATACCCCTAGCACAAACATCTGTTGGGAGGTTGGGGGCAGGAGGTGGGGAGGGGAAGGGAGGTCAAAGTGCCTTTTCAGTATGATTACGTACCTCTGTTAACAGGTAACAGTCTAATGGATTTTTCTTTGTGCAAAATTTTCCAAATAGATTTGAAATGATTAACTGGCATGTAATGTTGTTATATGCAAATGAAATGATAGTACAGATTGTGATACTGTGTATTCCCCAATACATCAATGTTTATTTATCTAGGGCCTGGGCTTACAAATCTATTCATTTGATGTTGTTATTCATCTCATTACATTCAAGTACGGTAACTAAAAATAATATTAATAACAATAATCTCAATATCGATTTCATAAATAATTATATACATTATTAGGTACCTCTTTACGGCATCTAGTATCTACCATATCAAATAGTACCAGTATGTTTGAAGAAACTAGGCTCCATTACACGCATCGTAGGGCCAACACGCAAATCGATACCAATTAAAATTGTCTTCAAGCTGGTACCTATATCTTACCTCTCTCAGATCTTTGATCTTCAGCCCGGCCTTGCCGATGATGCAACCCGCTTGGCTTTGGTGTACGAGAAGACGCAGATCGACATTCTCTTCATTGCGCGACTCCTGCCGCATAGACGCCTGCACAGAAACCAGCAATAATATACACGCGCACACACCATTTTCATTTCAAAGTTTACTTGTACAAAATGAAAACAGCTTGATATTGATATCTAGAATAACTGATGATAATATTTATTCAAACATAAAATGAAAAAATACCAGAATGCCGGCTGGTTCAGACTGAAATGAGCGGCAAAATTAATTCAACATCTATAATACAAAAACAGATACGATGAGATGTCACATTTATTTTTTAGAACTTGATACATCTCTTTTATTTCCTACACATTCACATGCTCTATCAATAAAAAAATCAAAAAAAATAGCAAAAAATCAAAAAAAATACAACCTCAAAAAATCAAACTCAAAAAATACTGTCAGAGAGTATCAACGAATAAGATTCACAGAAATGCCATTAGTACTCACATCTTCAACGTTCGGTATGATGTCGTTGACGACGAGCAGCACCGTCTCAAGGTCAGACGACACGGTCAGGATACTGGAAAACGAAATCACCTTTCAACGGACCTGACGACCTGTGCCACTCATTCTGCAGCCGACGCTGACACCACTAATCATTCGTCACAATAATTCCTCGGCTAAACCTACTGTTGACACGCATCCGAGTCACCCCGTCTTTTCCACACAGCAAGTCACCGGACAATCGCTAACAATCGTACAACATTCCAAGGAGGCGGTATGGGAGGGTGCGGCAACAGTCATCACGGGGTGGGTAATACAAGAGGAGGTTATTTTTCAGTTATTACTACCAGATTGTTTATTAGCACTAACCAATCAGGTTACCCACAGGTACAATATCTACTTTGTGTGAACTTTTGCACATAAGTAGTTTCAAGCGCCAATTGTGATGAGGTTTTTATTAATCAAGTAGGCCTAGCTCAAATTCAACTACCTGGTACCTGAATTATGTAGGATCTACATAAAGGATCCTCCAAGGATCTATACACTTTTTTACGAATTTCTAACAATATTTTAGGTTAGCTACTGCTAAATATTGACTTACACTTCACGATGCCCGTAAAGCCATTCGGCAATATCTGGGCACAGCTTAAATAAGTGTACCGGCAATTTTTGTAGTGGATCACGAAAAACTGGACTGTATACGTAACGAGGCATTGAAATATTAGAATCCCGGTATTTAGTTGGTTTCTTTCCTATTCTTATCCTCAGCAAGTCAAGTAAACCCAGTGGGTAAGAAGTATGCCCCAAGTCATTGGTCCCTGATTTGAATACACTGCCATGTTGGTGGTGTTCCACTTCAAATATTGGAATTGAATGCCGTTCTGTTCAACTATTAATATTAGGTAGCCTACGTTTAACTTAACAGTAAGGTGAACGATTTCAGGGCACTTACGTGTCACTTGGGATGGGACCAGTGTTGGGGCTGGGGGGGGGGGGAGGCAAGAAACAGGCTGGCGAGGAAATCATTTTAGTGGTTGGTGTGGCAACAAAAATGAAACGAGACTTGACAGACAAATTCTGACTTGGATTTGAAGTTGAGATGAAGCAACAATCCGCATATTTACTGAAACGCTTACATATTCAAACCTGACACGAAAATAACTTGACATGAAAAATGTTGAGTAGGCTACTCTAGGTTTATGATGAAGATTGAACAAAACGTCAATTTGTTAGTATTTGGTTAGCATTTTGCAGATTTGTTGGACCTATTTTTAGATCATTGAATGCTTCTTTTGTTGAACTAATTTAACAATTTTTAGAAAGAAATGTTCAAAATATCCGTCTGGCTGTCCGGTATCTCGACGAAGACAGATGGTGACGGAATGAGGTAATCATGAGTAACGGAATCTTATTCAGAAAACTAAAAACAAAATGTGTACATATGTATTTGTCAGGCCCGTTCCAGGTACATACAAAGTGTGTGAGTGAGTGAGTGAGGGAGAAAGAGAGAGAGAAAGATCTGTTTCACGTAAATAACAAAATTGAGAGAGAGAGAGAGAGAGAAATATAAAATCATGTGCTGGAATTACCGTTCTGGCCCGGGGCAATCGGGGACTGTTACCGAGGCCTTGTACTGCATTATCGGTGGTATGTTTCCATCAATCGGGGCGGGCGGGCGTGGGCGGGCAAATCCACGTGCGTGTCACCACGGGGGCACAGGCGGGCGGACATCGGACCAGGCAATGGGGCCAGTCGATGAACCATTCGGAGGGCAGGAGGAAAATGGGGGGCAAAACATGTTAACAAAAAGAGTTAGGTACTGAAAAAATGCCAAGGTGGTTTTGTTAAGTGACAGTTGTTTTGTAGTGTAGCCTCCAGATAAGTGATTTTATTCTCGCTGATATTCATCGAATACTGGGATTATATATGTATGGTTAACTTGGAGAAGACTAAATTCACGATTCAAGTATTAATAAACTATGTGAAATCCATACAAACAAAATTAATACAGTTATGAAATTGCAGTTGATTTTTAAAAAGCTCTAATTTGTATCAGGTACCATATCACAATAGATTTTCAAAATGCTCGATAGTCTCCTTGAGGTTGCAATATTTACGCACAGTGTACTGAAGTTTGTTCAAAGCCCACTAAACTGGTACGAAAGTTGACCAAGAGGTCCAATTAATTCATTGTAACACTGAAAAAAAAACTGCAAGAATCAAGAGTTGTCTAGGTAGGTCCTATATGACAGTTATCAATTTGATTTAAAAACTCCATGCCCATCTTTAATAAGGTATATCAAAAAATCAACCAAGAGACAGTCAACAGGCTGATTGGGCTAATGGTAGTCTATTTTTTTTAAATTGCATCATATCTGATGTCACATAACTCCAATTATTACTGTAAAAGATGGAAAGCAGCACTACTGATCACAACTATTATTAAACCTGTGTGGGGATAAACTTGGTTATTATTAGGGTAAGAGAGAATTTTTAAATTTTATAAAAAGTCAAGAAAATTGAACTACTGATCTGGACTATCAATATTCCCTCCTTTGTTTCAAATTCATCAGTTTCACAACAAGCTGGAAGGTCTATATGATGGGCTTATAATAATCTTCGAATCTAGAACACTTGGTAACAGCAAATTACTTGAAAATCCAGTAGGCAAATAACAACTTTAGTACTGTTTTACATCAATTTTTGGCATCAACTGTTTTATATCAATAGATTATTTAATGGACAACTACTCATTTTGGCTTTAAGAGAGTTTGTTAGGCCAATCTCGACGAAAGGCGTACATGATCGGAATGGAAGACCGTTACTCACCTCAGACCGCAATTTCGTGATGTTGTGACCTCCCTTGCCGATAATCGAACCGGCAGCCTGTGAACCGAACCAACCAACCAAATGTGAGAACGCGTTACATGTACATCGCTGGCCAATGCCAATACTATAGTTTAGTCTCCAGAGATATGAACAGTGTATGGCCAGTATCTTATCAGTAGCTATTCCAGGATGGTTTAAAAATATCTCACTTGGCTTCAGGGGGTGCACTTCAGTACGATTCAATCCATTTTAAGAGGGTTATTACCGGTTTTCAATACACGTTTAGTACAGGTTCAAGTTAAAACTGGGTTTATCATTTTACAGGGATGCCTCCCCAGGAGTTTCCTATTACGTACTATATTCTACAACACATTCTTATAAATACAAATACACAAATAGACAGATCACTTTAATAGCCCATATTACCCATGTTGAATCTTGATATAATTGATTGAGCATTAAAATTGTTAAAATAATTTATGCATTGAATAGGTTTAAATAAATTACATTATTGAAAACGAAAAGCATAATTTTTTCAAGTTTGTGCCAAGTAGTATGAGTAAGTAGGTATGACCAGCATCTGTATGGTCAGCAGGCTTACAGGTAAAGAAAAACAATACTTTTGCTAGTATGCTCTCTTGATGAAGTGGTGAAAAGATTTAAAAGACAAGTGTAATAATAATAGCAGTGTAGCATCAATGACCACAGCAATCCAAGCAACTGCATGAAACGACTTGACGACCCAGTTTAGACGTAGTTATTCGAAGCAAATAATCATGTCCAAAAAAATCGCAAAAAACCGCGTGATTGCCCAAAAGTCTCAAGCATGCGTACCGTCTCGACAGAGCATGCCTCATTTTGAATAAATGACTGAATGAATGACGCTAATATTGGGGATTCAAATTTGTGCGACGTCTACGACTCTGCCACTTTCAGCCCCCATTTAACAATTCCACTGTCATTTTACTGACCACTGGTGATGTCATATCAAGAGATACATTTCACAATGGTCAGTTGAGATGGTCAGCCCTTTGCAACCTCAACTTCCCCCCCCTCATTAAGGACACATTATCATGTCTTATTGAAAACATCATGTATATCGTGGAGGTCACATAAAATTTGATCCTGAAGAGAAATCGCACCAACGTTATACTCACTATTCCTGGCCGACAATGTAAACTCGCTATGTAACTCGAAATGTAAAGTTGCAATGGCTGACAATATAAAATCTATGAAAAAATCAGCAGTAACTATGCATTGATTTTATAAACATTTTATGTGACCGTAAGTGTACTTGAAAGGTATTGCACGGAAACGACAAAAGCTCGCGCATGTATTGATGCTATGACAAGGAGTGGTAGAAAGCACTTGATGCGACAGATATCACCAAGTTCCATGACCCCATGCCAGTCAACAACATATTGACATTTTACGCGCGGGTATTAATTACAAGGCAGAACAGCCTCCTGGTTGGTACCAAGAAAGAGAAATAAACTACGCACATTCCAACTGACTACATGAGAAATGATCTACGTCAATATTTGCTTCGAATTGCTTGTATCTACGATAGAACACATCATCTACCAGCTGAACAAACATCCCCGACTCACCGTTATAATCGTGTCGTTGCGGTTTTTTCATTTTTAAGTAGTGATTTTTTTTATGGTTACATGATGAGATGACACGATGACTGCATCTTTTAAAACCATTAAATCACGAAAGTTGCAGAGACACTGTGTATTTATCGAGGTTTTAAAAATTATTATCGGTAGACGGCCCTCTTCTTTCGCGTGGGGCAGGTACAACTATATAATGATAACGCTCGAGCTTCTTCGGCACGTTCGACTTTCTATACAGGTGTCAAACGTAAATCAATCAATTAGAGCAGCAGTTGGAGGTAATAAACAGGAACGATATCGTTGATCGCGCGTTAAGGAGAGGTGATACCCGTTTCTGTATACAAGTGCGGAAAAAGTACGCTGCAAGTACCGTCAGAAACGTCAACACATAAGTGTTTACTACCCTTTGAAAGATGGAGATGCGAAACAATTACTGCACTAATGTGAAGTTTTGAAGAAATTGTCGACGCTAAGCCAATTCGTTGGCTGAGAGTGAGGGGGGAAGCGCTAGTAGTGATCGACATCACGTCGAATTATTATTTTCTGCTTCTACAGCTGTCAAATGGGCCGCCCTCCATAGCTCAGTCGACTACAAGGCAAGCTTAAGAAACTGAAGCGACCGCCGGGCATGGATTCGAGTCCCGCATAGAGCATGGGTTTTTGTAAACGTCCTTTCACTTCTCATCACAACATGTAGCTTCATCACTTACTCGTTCGTGCCCCCAAATAACCTGACTGTTGGTGAGGTCGATAAGCAATCAATAAGCGTAACCCATAAAACATCATACTGACGTAGCAATAAGTCATGAACATAGTTTGGATTGGACATTTTTGTCGCTACATTGGACTCAGTCACTGAATATCGCCAACAATGACTGCCAAACAGAAAAAGGCTAACCGATATCTGATTGCAAATCGGTGTTAAACTGAGAAAGATGAATACCGAAAACGTTTCTAGAAAACAATGTATCTAGAACGATTCAAAACTATCTATTCGGTGCAATACATATTTAAAGTACAATACGGCATGGCTTTGCCAGTAGGTATAAAGCTTGTTTTAGATTTCGAAAATGTGTACTAATAATGTAGAACGAAAATCGCATGCCGATATAAGTTGAACTGATAAAATCATCAAATACCTTATAGCTAGCTCTGAGTTACAATGTGGAGCTAATCTCGCCAAGATCCCTACTCGACGCCTAGTACTATCCACTCTTTCACTGCTGGCCAAAAGCCATTCAAACTTGACTAGCCGAGATACTTATAGTACAACATACTGACCTAGACCAATCGACAAAGCCGTGATCCACACACTACATAGGCCACACAAATTACCGAAACACATGATTAAACCATTTGCGAAGTATTAATTAGTAGTATTAAACACAAAATCGTGTAATCGAAAAGCGAGGAGCTCGCGTCACGTCGGTTCGCCGGTCGACTGTTAACTGACTACCACTAGACACGATGTCAACCAACCCCTTCCCATCTGTGTTTCATCATTAGCAGTATATACATACAAGTATATACATACACACGCCTTTCAATAATAAATATATAATATGTAAAACTAGGTCTGATTAATATCAAATTACACAGTGGTTGTCCGTTACAACCGTGAAAAACAGTGGCAGCTGTCAAAGAGAGGGTGAACAATGGAGGAAAAACGGGATTTTTGACACGTACAGTTCGCGAAAGGAGAAAGTACCGAGCGACCGTCCCCCACTGTCATATGGCACTAACGCGCAGGTGGTTCGCGCCTTCGTAGCTTGCTATAAGAATTATAATTATAAGAACATATACACGGCACGGTGTTCGTGTGTGAAATGCGGTGGAACCGCGCGGCTCTGTGCGGCCAGCTGCCCGCCCAGCACAGCATGTTATTAAAATATCCTACTAAACAACACACGAGTAGCTGATGACCGAGAAACAACATCGCCAATCACTATTATTATAGATGTGGACGTTGGTTAACACTTTTATTATCCCCATCGGCACTGTCTGCACCTCGTGTTACGACTTGAGCAGTTTGACATCCAAGTTGAAATGTGGTCAAGAAACGCCTCATGAAGTGAACATATTTGTAGCTAGGTTATTTGGGGATACGGTGGGGATACGGGTGAGCGGATGAATGTTTATTACAAAAACACATTGCCTTATGCGGGATACGAACCCCCACCCAACTCAACGTCAATTCTAACGCATGGAGTGTTGACTGACTGGCGGGTGGCTGGTCACAATATTTCGATAGAAATATCTGAGAACGACAATTTTGGAAATTTCGAGGTCTTTCCCAAAGTGTAACGTAAAATGCACGATTTTTCCGGCCCCGTACATCACATGAACCATATAGAAAATCTACTGAGTTTGAAACCCCGATTTAAAAAAAAGCCCGCGCACGTGTAAAGGCTATGGGATGCAACAACGTATTTCATGTGATCTATGCTATCTATACAGTTTCCGTAATACCACGTCAAGCGAATCTTGAATGAATCAAGGCTACTCCTCCCCTTTCAAGTAGCCAATTACAGGGACGTCGTTAGGGGGTCCAAGGGGGGGCGCGCGCCCCCCCAATCGACATTTGCGCCCCCCCAATAATTTATCTTTCTTTGAAAAATCTAAATGTTGACCTGCGAATAAACACAATGAAATATTACTACTTATCAATATGAATTATGATAAATAATACATGGTTGGTTTCTACGAGAATGATTCTGAATCCCGGTGACACGTTCTTTCGAATTTTTCGATAATGATTCGATCATTAGGATGCAAAACTGATCAGAGAACGCAAAAATCATTTCGAAATTGTCTATATTTCCAAAAATTCCTTGCGGGGCTCTTGTGGTGGGCTCCCGCCCCACAGCCCCATTTTCGCGCACCTATATAATATCGAGCTTGGTGATACTTGAAATCTGCGCCCCCCCAATACAGAAATCCTAACGACGTCCCTGGCCAATTACAAGCGAAAAACGAATCGTCATAAACCTAACTTTCATCGCAAATAAGCAACTTGTTCAATTGAAGTTTTTCAAGGCGTCTCCAGTGTATACTCATTTTTCAGTGCAAAGTGCAAACATAAATGTTGGCTGAAAGCCAATGTCTATACATTCACTTTCGAATACTACAATTCTTTCAGGGCTGATGAAAATAACTGCTCTCATGATATGCAAACCTACACCCCTGACGGAAATGAAGCCAATAACGTCCACAAGTGCAAGCTGATAGCAGGGATGGCTCCCATTTCGCCCCGTAGGGAAATTTAAATGAATTAAAAAGAAATTGTATATATTTTTAATAACTATATATGCGTGCGATTATGTGCGAGAAATGCTATTCTGGGACAATTGTTCCGGATATTTTTTTGCGATTTTTTTTCTTGCGATGCATTAGGTACGGCTCGGGCCGACCCTGTGCGCACGCCTACTTACAAATTATACGTTTCGCCTACAGTGTCCTCACTTGAAATAATATCCCCTCCGGATGACATTTTCTCATCTCTCGTCTGGATGCGAGGTTTGGCGTGAGACTCTTACCTTACTCGGGATGAGAAGCCTCACTTCGGCATCGCCCCCACTCCGGGACCGTTTCATTGGAGAGCCCATATCGTCATCTGCTTCGCGCTTCATGCCTGCAACACAAGTGAAAAACGACACATCAGATGATAGCAATTACAAGAAGAGGGAGGCGGCAAAACAACGACGAAAACAACCGTCTCTACACGCCTCAGCACACTGAAAAATACTTCCTCAAAATACTGGTCAGTGAATCAAGACCACTTGACTCGGCCACCTATCATTCATTGACAACAGCAAATGTCGACAAAATTTTTGAATGAAAGTGGATATTTTTCAAAAGTAAACATTTGAAAAATTCCTCGACGAAAAATTTGAAAACAATGTCAACATAACATTTGAAAAAGTGTTCAACAAAATAAACTAATATTGTAATCGGGATAAACAAACTCTCTAACATTCAATATTTTGAGGCTACCAAAAACCAACACGGGGGTAGCGTTAGCCCTAGGGTACGTATTGTTATTTAATAATAAAAGAAAATGTGGAAACGCCAACTGGACTTCCTCCTACCTGGAACGCTTCGATAATTTCTACACGATTCACATTCAAATTTTAAAAAAGAACCCCTAGACCTTAAACGTTCAAATACTTCCGGATGTACAGCCAAGAGTGAAAACACTCGTGAACAGTGAACAGCCAAGAGTGAATGCCCAAATCCAAGCCGCCGTTCGGATTGGTACCTTACAATAGTGACAATCCTCTCTGTTCCTACACCGTCGCTTATATCTATATTCGCAGCGAACAACCGCCGCAGCCACGACGGCGTCACATGACCGACAATTGCCAGCCGTTGTGTCACCACACGCGATCCTGTCGACGCGGACACGCGATCCGCTGCGGCGAGGCGACGCGGAGGAGGACGACGACCGTATGTCTCCTCTTCTACAGTTAGGTTACTTGGGGGTACGAACGAAGGGATGATGGATGAAATTATGCTTACAAAAACTGATGCCCGAATCGACTTCCAGTTTTGAAGGCAGCGTATTGGGTAACATTACGGTATAGTATAGGGAGACGAATCAAAAGCCAATTCCACTTGTTTTCGACAGATTACTAGGGTATGGAAAAATAATTTAGATGACGAAAAGAACGAAATTGAATTTACAAGACTTGAAATGGGCCCCATAAGTACTAGAACCACCTTGCATCTATAAAGATCTGTTTCACTCGATACACTTACTTCATAATATTACGTGTCGTCTGATCTCGAAATGTACTGTTTGAAATTGTAATTTCTTTCTGCTACTGATGTGTCAATTTGTTGCGATCAACAAACTGATTATTATTAGGCAGTTGACCGCTTAGCAAAACTTCCGAGCTCATAAACAGATATTTTACGATACATAATGTAACTAATTAGATAAGTGCATTCTGATCTCGGGCACCCATTTTCCTTGCCATGATAACTCATTACGATCCAGGCCGACATGGTAGACCATTTAAAAATCGAAGAAAATAGGCCTACTCGACATAAAAATCACTATAGTGACGCTCGTCCCAATCAATTACTATTTTTTTTTTTTTTATATTGGGTTTAACGACGCACTGTAATGACAGCGAAGGTCTATTGGCGTCGGATGGATGATTAATGGGGTGATGGGATGATGAGATGAAGGTTTCCTGGTTAATGGGAAGGATAGTGAGAAGGAAGCGGTCGTGGCCGACTTATTGTGGGAGCCATCCCGGCATTAGCCTAGACTACCGAGGGAAACCGCGAAAAACCCCTGTAAAGATGGTCGGCGGCGGGGATCGAACTGGGTCCGAAGTTCCCGTCGCCTACCAGATCACAAGAAGCGAGCGTGCTAACCACTGCGCTAAATGTGCTGGTAATTACTATATTATATAGCTTACAAGGAACTAGGTATATTAGTCATATTACACAGCATTACAGAGAACTGGGGGATTGTCAAAGATTGTGTTTGGGTAACATCAACTGGTGGACGTTGTTGTCCTCTTTTTACAATGATAGATGCCATTAAACAGAGGCCTATTTAGTCAATAAAATTCATTATAAAAATATTTGTAATTAGTAATTACATAGCTATCAAATTATTATATACTCAATTCAATATTTATTATGAATGAATGAATATGAACTACGACACAAGTTCTCCATTTTTTTTTTTTTTTTTTTTTTCCGCGAACATTTTAAGTAAATGTCAGCGCAGCACCAAGCATGGAAACCGAAGTCGTCGTGGTTGTGCATGACGAATATATTAGAATCTAAAACATGAGATTTGCCCTGATGAGGCGATTCTGTCACACACCCTGAACTCCGGAAAATGTACTTTTAACACACGTAACTATGTATTATCAATAAATCCGGCCATTTCATTAGAAATACTAGTCAACACTTGTAGTTGTATCCACGAAAAAAAACAGGTCGTCCACGAAAATAACAAGCAATAATCATCATCGGGCAATTTAGTATACCTGTGGTATATTTTAGGTATTATGATTTTCCATGGCGAGGATTACAATAAGAAACGCAACTGCATCATCGAAAAACGTTAAACCCTCGACGCTACATAGGCCTATAATTACGTAATACGATAGAATTACCGAATTTTTTTACAATGCCTTGGTGGACGACCTCCTTTCGTGGATACAAGAATATATACAATTCGAGTATACCTCCCCCTCCATCCAAACAAGAAATATTCACATTAATTTACCGAAAAATACTTTCGCAAAACAGTGTATAACTATTATGTTTAGGCCCACTATAGACTACAATTACAAGATACTTATTTAAAGGAAACGCAGAAAGAAACAAAACAATTTTTAGCAAGAATTTTTCAACAGCAGCAACTAACGCGTGTTTTAGTCGTTAAAACGCAGTGAATTCATTACATAAAGCACACTCGCAAGGATTGCACGTAAATTATTCACCACTTTCCCACTCGGTCTTATCGAACTGTATTCGCTACTATTTTATAACTCTTTACCTCATAATTAAATTCGAGTTTATTTGTTAATGCAGATGATTTCCTATTGTTCAAAGTTATTACGACGCCGAGTAGTTCTATTAAAAGCAATTTAATTAATAAATCGATGTACGCAATGCAATCGCTAGACTGTAATAAAGTACAGAAACAAATCCTAATCATTTCTAAATGAGGCTATAAAGAGTCGCAACTTCCGGTCACCGCATGGCGATTCACGTGCCAATATTTCAACAACGTGTCTGACTGAATCAATATAACTCTTGTCAAGTCGGTCGCTCTGGTAATCCCTTTTGTCAACAGATGAGAACCGAACGATTGCTACGAGCAAGATAAGATGGACTAAATCTAACACTTTCACTTCCAGCAACTCACGTATTTCGAACTCGGAAGACGTCGTCCGATAGGAGATACACAAAACCTCAAGAGAATCGGGAGGAGTCGACTGTTTTAATACTCGATGTCTATAGTATGAATGTTGACTACTTCCCAAATCATTAACCAATATGCCTTCACGTCGATTTCACTACGAATTCGAGATAATATTCGTTGAAACCGCAGGTTTGAGGTTAGAATTCCGATCGACCACGATAGATGTGATCGAATCGTTCGTCGAGACAGACGTCGCCAGCGCCGTCCCGAATACCGAGTGACAATAATTCGGCGTCGATTCGACTCGCCAGGTGAGTGGTGCGTGTGCATGTGTGTCGACGCCGGCGTAACGTCGGGGGGAGGGGGGGTATAATATCAGCCCTCTATCCAACAACCCCACGCCCAAACTCCTACCACCCCCCTCCCCCCTTTCCATCCCACCCCCGAGAGACCGGATGCTAGGTATTGATCGTACAACCCGCCCCGCGACACGAGTCCCATATACATACACAATATTATCACCGGTCTGCGCAACGCGCGACTCGACGTTATACGAGTTATTGTTAGCGAAATTGATGGAAAGCCACACACACACAAATGTACGTACATGCGATTTTGGAAATTAGGGTGGAGATTACTCGTAATAATCCTAATCCTCTACAGGGTTGACGCTCGTTCCTTTTCGGGACACGAAAGCAGCCCATGAAAACACCGGTATAAACCCGGCACACATGGAAGTCGGTTATATGTAATAATGCACTAGGATACTCAGAAAATGAATATCTGACAAAATTATCCAAGCAACCTCTTCTTGTAGGCCCTATATTAATGACGCACGCCAAAAGGACGAACTTCTTCTACAGGTGGACATAAACGAGACATGCAATAGATCGAACACAAATCTATATATTCATGCAAGTAAAAAGTAAAACTTAATCGGAACAGTATCATGTATAAAGTGAAATTTCTGCACGCAGATTGAATTCGTGAATTAGTTGAATGCGACTAGGACATTTCAGACGGTGACAAATGGGATCGAACGCGAAGCAAAGTGAAACCACAAACTAATGTCAAAGCAATCAGCTAAGTGGGATGAGAGCGGCGGATTGACAAAACCGTTGAACCTATTTGACCCGATCCAACAGTGAGAGGTAATTGATTTTCAGTCCGAAGTCTACATATATATACACAAAACAAGTTACAAATTAGATCAAAGGTCATCGCGCACACGACTTCCAAGTATATTCGTGGATATTTCCATCCGAAAGTGAAAAAAACTACGTAAACGAACACCATATTAAAAAAAAAAACTATAGAAAGGAGTCAAATGAATTATAATGGAAACAAGTGTGCATACCTCGCTAACCCCACCTTGAATACGAACTATACACGACAACACACGCACTAGTATGTCGTAATTGAGTCGAAAGAGGACACGCACGTCAGCGACGAATGTGCTAGACGAGCCAACGGGCGATCCTCGTCGTCGCGACGACGATCAACGACTGCTGGAGAGCAGAGCACACAGGACAGGGCGCCGAGATGCGTGTGCCCTACGAGGGGTGAAGATGGCGGAGGGGTGAAGATGACGAAGGGCTGGGGGGAAGGGGGTTATCGAACACGTACGAGAATGACGAGAGTGCAGTGCTAGGCAAACGTGGTCAAGAAACTGCGGGAAACCGAGCAGTTGGTTTTACGATTTTGAGGGCGAAGCTATTTTTGAAAATATTTCATCCATTACAGAGTCAAGACTCTTTTTTCGAAGATTACATTTATTGTACTGCTAATGGACGTTTTAAATATTAACGCGATCCATTTCCTCCACAATTTGCATGACGTTTCAGTCTATGACGAACAAAAACCGGAGTACAAATGAAAAATACAAGAATACAAATCTGTGAGAATATGGATCGGACTGCCAGAAAATGAGATATTCATAATTTGACAGGGACTAACAGAACAGTTATAGCCTACAGTCGGAGCAGTTCGCAAAACAACATGAATCATCACATAGAAAGGTAAATCACATTAGGCATGCTACCGCTCAAGTCGAGCAACTCGCACAGGAACCGTCCGTCTAAAACTGGGATAATCGGGACTCCAGGATATTATTCCAGGTGGCAATGAAAGAAACGCGTGCCCACACGTACCAACTCCACGTCAAACACACAAACAGAGTGACGGAAACTCGTAATACTTGAAGCAAGTGTGATTTACAAGAGAGATGGGATCCAACCAGTCATGTGTACAAGTTCAACAGCGTGAGAGGGTGTCGGTAAGTAAAATAAACTTCCCGAGTTCGATCGTGGGGGCCTCGGAAGTTCGCGGCGAGTGTATAGCGCGGCTACACAGGGAAGGAAGTGAAAGTGGGACTAATCCGTTCGAGAACAAAGCAAATATTGGGATTCTTGGCTCAAAGTTGAGCTTATCCCCCCCCCCTCCCCTTACGCAGTCCTGTATACGTCACTTAAGAGAAGTGCTCGACGACATCATTTAGGATGACGGCGACGACAGTGGAGGAAAGGTCCATGGACTCAAACTATAAGTTTTGATGAACTGCGATCTAGATAAACCTAGAGCAATTAGAGCGCTGAGCTATTATAGAAAATTTATATAGGCCTACATGCATACAATAACCAAATTACTCGTCACATATGGTCCACCCGTCTCAGTAGAGTGAATGTAAAATGTAGATCAGTAGACAATAAACGCGTGCATATGGTCGAGTGACTAGCCCACTATACTGTTTTCCGTGGTTGCCCTCTTGTCGTCCGCGTTAATACTGTGCTGGATCGTCAACAGTCACGACCGACTGCTATCCACTATCCAAAAACACG
The DNA here is from genome assembly GCA_907164805.1 of Brachyptera putata. Classification (NCBI taxonomy): domain Eukaryota; kingdom Metazoa; phylum Arthropoda; class Insecta; order Plecoptera; family Taeniopterygidae; genus Brachyptera; species Brachyptera putata. Next base: position 14,941,613 of record OU015462.1, on the reverse strand, counting down.
TAGAGAAATAACGTTTTATCTCATTCATTATTCACTGACGCCAATAGTGATCAGTGCAGAGCGTCTTTAAATCCAATATTCAAAAAAATCAAAAAGAGAATGTAAACACACTTCTTGCGTCACCGTTTAGGCAGGGGGCCGACATCGACAACTTCGCGTTATTAACGGTGCACAGCCGGTGCCTTGTTTTCGAGCTCGCCAAGAAGGCGTGCGGAGAGAAACTTAATGGCGCCAACCACGCGGCAAAGTGCAAACAAACATAAAACATAGATGATACAGCCAGATTCTTGCAAGCGCGGTTCGGCAGCCATTTGACTTGACGCCGAGTTCGGCTGTGTTCGGCCGTGCTTCGTATAACTTCCGACTAGCCGACGTGAATCACGTCGAATTTACTGTGTCGCGTTAGCTCAGTGGTCAAGCCATTACATTTGCTAATAGGCTGTACCTACGTGGATCAAATCTTATTATGGGCTAAATTTATGCAATTGAATCGAGTGTATCAAAATTTAACAACATTATATTGGAACATTTTTTTTTTATAACCCAAAAATGGAAAATTATTTTGTATCGTAACTTATACGCCGAATTAAACGATCCCCTGAACGAGGCAACTAGCTCCTGACCCGTTAGTCTCATGTAAGTACCAATGCCCAAAGACTTACCAATAATTTGCACAGGTTAGTAATTTGGAAACTGGTGAGTGAAGGTGTAGAACGGTAGAATATCGCGCGGTGTCTGCAACAGAAAGCGAACATACATATTAATTACAAAACATTGTGCACTCGGTACCTAAAATACTGACTAGTTGTCACTTGTCACCCAACTATGGATTAATTAGGGTGCTCCGATGGACCCAAATAGACATTACTCGCAGATTTGTGGAAAATAAAAACAGGAACGTGATGCCCAGAAAAGAACTCATTACATTGCCCAATTATACCAAATTACAACAATACAAACTCAGCAACGTTGAATAATACGTAGGGCCTAATTCCATTCCCAATCAAGTTTGAAGAAATTGTAAATTAACCCCCAAATCAGCACTACCTATCAGCTACATAAAGGAACATGTCTTGACAAAACTTGGAGTAACCAATTGAATTACTCGGGCATCAGTAACCGGACTAACGAGCATCAAAAAAAAATATCTCCCGATCATAAATATGAACCATAAATGAATAGATCTACCGAACGGTGATTTATCAAGTCGTACCTTTGTACGACGAGAACATTATAGAAGGAAAAAATAACCCCTAGCACATGCCTAGCAAAAGACAAGTAATTCGTTACGTGATGAAAAAGTATACATCGAAATCCGAAATGGAATTAGTTTTCCACCTACAATTCCGAATAAATCCAACCCCCCAACAAAGTGACTTTAACGTATCGATTTCAAATCGTTCATCATTCCACTAGTCCGTCTAACGTATATATACGCCTACAATCATTCTGTCTTCCAACTAATTTTATCCGCACAGCCCGATTCCCTCAAATCAAGTTTCACAAAGAGAAAACAGATTTCAAATCGCTTTCTGCTCCACTAATCTGCCAGCCGCGAGCACGACGTTACGAGTGTGTGTGTTCAGGATCGACCAATCACGGTACGACGGCGGAACCATCAGGGTAACGCGGGCGAGAAACGAGAAGAAGAGTTCCGGTACGCGTCTCAGGAGGCGCCGCGGCGGGCGTCGCTAGCAATCACGGCTACCATCAATCCGCCTACTTGCCTACGTCAGAGCGACCGACGAGAGAGATAACCCCGTGGACTTTTATTTCGCCCCGGCTTTTATGTAGAAAACGTGGGGGTCAAACCACACGCACGCACACACACACACACACACACACAGAGCGAAATACGATCAGTCAGTGGCCATTGTAAGGTCAAATAGGGGCGGGTGTGGGATGGCTAGGGTTGGAGGGAAGAGGTTTCGGCCACAGAAAAACATCGCTCGATTGCTTCTTCAAGCTTTTCCAAACAAGAAAGAACGCCAATCAATCAAACAACACAGAAAGAGAGTGTGTTTTTTCCACGCTGAGGAAGAGCCATGATCTCTTTTCTCTGACTACAGTTTGAAGTAGAAAAGAGAAAAAAAAAAACGAAGGAAGAGAGTATACCTAATAACTCGTGAATATAATTGGAGATTAATTGACAAAATAAAATGGATGAAAGCAACGATATTAGTGTAAACAAAAAGATGACTTCACGTAAATAATTGACGGAGGGATTAATAACAATCCTGAACCTTTCCACAACATCCGCGTGCAGTCAGTGACACACTATAAATGAAATAAAATGTTGTTCAGTATTCATTAAACATTATACATGGTATAAACGCTATCAAACTATAAGATGAATAAATGATAATATATAAATTTATAAACTTGAATATTCAAATTAATATCCAACATGTGGTCAGAAGAAGCAGAATCACGAATAGAAAGATAGAAGGCTTTTCCACGTTAAGAGGCCTCACCTAAAACCACCGGCAACAGCGACCAACGACAATCACCATGTTCCGTACCACCAGAACACACTGTGTGTACGATGTCGTCCTCTCACCTCGAGCTCGCCGACACTACTGACACCACTACCACATCGTCGACGACCACCTTACCAGAACCACCCCGGCATTGTGCCAAGACGCGATTGGTCGCCGCGACCACCCTCGTCACCCGATTGGCCGCGTACCACGTCACAATGTTTAGCGCGGACCGTCGTCATGGTGACGGAATTGAACCGATTCAAAACAAATCCGTAATAAACGTGGCCTGATCGACCGAACTGTATGCATCACATATTTATGGAACAAAGTTTAAAGCTATTATACAGACGGTGAAATGAATCTTTTATGAAACGTTTGAAAGAGACAGTTTTCGGGAATTTGGTTTATTAATGCGGGGTAAACTAGCTATTAGTTTCAAATGTATTGAAATATATAGGCCTACACGTGCGTCTTCACGGCACGAACGGTGGCACGCCCATCACAACAAACTGACCTCAAAACTAAAAGCATTGAAAAGTAACACTTTATTTTGATGTATAAGAATATTGTGATATTGTAATAATATACGTTATATTCTAACATAGACCCTACTTCAATTTCAAACTTTTGTCCTCACTCGAATCGTCCGCGAGGCCGTAACGCCCGTGATATTCACATTGTTGCAACTTCCAACAATGCCCATCCAATGTCAAACAACACTAAATTAGCCACGAACTGCTGGCAACGCCCCAAACGCGACAGAGAACCCAACTAAGATGTTATTCATTTCCGCTCGTCTAATAGCACGGCGACTCGTCATTACCGGCAGTCGACAATAATCGTTTCTCACTTGGGAGTCATTGTACAACAAACAAACCAGCCGAGTACTGGATCGGCGTACGTTAGCCGGAGGTGGAAAAGAAGCAGTGTCTGAATTCCAACCACACCTGCGGCCTGGAAAGCAATCGAACGGAAATGCCAATCATTTAGCAAAGAAGAAGAAGACACGTAAACGGAGAGTTGCCTAGCTACTCGGGGCGACGTCGTCACCGCCTCTTCCTCGCATCGGCATAGACGGAAACCGAAGATCAATACCAAACCAACCACCGGATATGATCAACAGTCATTTCTTCATCGATATAGGCCGATACACACACACACACACACACACACACACACACATATATATATATTATATATATATATATATATATATATATATATATATATATATATATATATATATATTATATATACATTGGGAATACTTGATCAGACAAACATCACCTTGACGACACCACTCGGTAAGACAGATATCCGAGCAACATGTCCCCCCTCCCCCACTCACTCTCCAAACCAGAGACATCAGGTTGACATCACTTCGACAGACGCACACAATTACGAGAGAGAAAGGAATTCCCTGGAATATTCTTTTCAGAAACACTCTTCATCCTGTGACGTAACGAAAACTCCAGCGAGGTGGGGGGAGGGGGGTGGTTCATGGGAAGACGGAGAGGAGAGGGGAGATGGAGAGCGAGAGACAAGTTGCGAGAGTGGGGAATATGTGCAAAACAAAACGTAGTTTGTCATATATACTTGTAAGCAGGAACGAAGAAGATGGTCTACAAACAGAATAATTTGGCCGAGATCGATTCCTAAAAGTGCAACACACTCCAAGTATAAAGTCTGAGAAAAAATGGCGATTAAATGTGTGTAGATTTCATTTCAATTAAAATATCAATTTCGGCGAAAGCCACATTATGTGACCGCAATAGTACATATAGACTACGGTATTTTAAATTATATACAATGAACTTTGACGCCAGAACTGCGCAGTATGTGGCATGCAATTTCATAATTGTGTATATTCTCAACTATTCTTACTAATGAACTAATTTCCCATGCCTAGCCGAGAAGTGAATCGAGCAATAGGTGACCCTATACGTGTCAACGGTCCCCCGCCTACGTTGCGAAACGCCGTTCATGTCAAATATACGAGGGTGGGGGTGGGGGGGTGTCGACGGACACTTCCTTGGACATGTGGACAGCCACTCGTCACAATCCCACGGATTCATTACCAGTATCATACGAATGACAACCGCATGATTATAGCCTCCAATCGCAGCACGTGATGCGTGAAGTGGCTCATTACACGGGCGGCACCGGTACTTACTGGAACTCGACAATGTTATCCAGTACCATATGTCATTTATTGTACCGTTCAGGTAACCATTAATTATTCAACTTACAATATCATGAAATATACATCAACCGCATGCAATGTTAAATTTAAATTAGAAGCTAAGTACTTATGACAATATTATAGTCACAAAGTAGACAATTATACGCTGGATATATATACGTTAGTATCGAAATAATAAGATCTCCCATTTTTATTACGTCACACATGTGGCCTACGCTGTTATTCTTTGGAACGTTATAATAGGTCAAAATGCCCTTTAATCAACGGACAATGAATACAACTAGAAACGAAATTATGTTTTCACGAAAACGCAAGTATACTTGAATAGGGAAAAAACGATGAAAAGGAGGACGGTAGAACTATACAAATAATGAATAGTTTTTCGGTAAACTATAGAAGGTAGAAAGTAGGCCTACAACATACTGCATGTCGTTATCGTTGATATTTCATAGTACGAACAGAAACCACAGTATCCGAAGTGATCATGAGAAATTGGTGGAAGTGCCGGGTTTCACTTTCCTTTCTCTTTGTCTTTGTCTAGTCGATTCGACTACAGCAGAACTTTCAGCTGCGCTCTTACCTAATAAGCTTACAATAGATCAATTTTAGCTTCGGTTCTCCATGCACCCTTACGTCACCTCACTAAAGGCCCATTCACAATGCGACGCTAACTTAAACTTATAGCGTAAGCGTTAACTTATAAAATGTTTGGCTTAGGGAAAGTGACTTGCCTATCCACAATGCATGTCGCTAACTTATTATCGTAAACTGTTAACTTGTAAGCTACCAAGGTCCAAGCTTTCGCGTTACAAGTCAACGTTCAACGTAAGAAGCAACCAATCAGAAAGCCGAATCGATCGACCTCGAAGAAGGGCGCGAAAACTGGAGAAACCGACAACAGAACAGAAATTATGATTGGTTTAAATTCGAAATTGTGATTGGTTGGTTTTTCGCGTATGGTTACTTGTTGGTCTATTGTGAATAGAGACTTCAAATATTACGATATCTACTTGAGTTAAGGACTACGTATACGTATAAGTTTAAATTAGCAGCGCATTGTGAATGGTCCTTTACGGCATTCTCCACGTAAGGGGCAGATCGCAACGACAATACGGGGGTTTTCGACCATGCAAGTAGATATAGACAAGTAGAGGGCGAACGAAACCAATGCTGAAACTGTGTTTGGAGAACATAACTTATCACAACAACAAAGTGTTCTGACATTACTCGAAAGAAGCCTACAAATTGGATGCAACATTTCATTACACGGCATCTCATCAAGCATCATCAAGAACACACACTGTCAACTAACCATACCTGCACTGTGTCAAGTTACTACCCTAGTTCCCACAAGAAAACATTACTATGCCAACCGATTCGATTACGAACACCATGAGTGGTCAGCAAAATCGGGCGGGAGAGCGCAGAATTTCATTTCATTGGGGAGAAAAATGTAGACATCCTTTTTGGACTCTGGCAACTTCCACGGATGGTACTAGACGCCAAAGAGTGGAAACTGAAGATTGAAATGACCAGAAAACGCAATCTGAAATAGTGTGGTTAAAGTTCAACAAACAAGTATATCGATAGTATAAAACAGATAAATCAATTGTTTTCTTACATTGGGTTTTAACGATACACTGCAATGATAACTTACATCTATTGATGTCGGATGAATGATTATTGAGATGATGGGATTATAAATGAAGATATAAACCAAGTTTTTCAGTTTCAGTTCACAGAGCTAGAATTCCCTATAGAACTAATTTGAATGAATTATAAGGTTTCAATGGACCTTCAAGATATCGATCAGTTTTCAAACACAGCGTTTGGTTTCCGTTGTCGAATAAAAATAAATTAATCCTTTCCCGTACGCTCCAGACAACATTTATATACTGATACATATAATTTCAATGTATTTCAATTTATTTCAAATGTAAATATTCAATTTCGAACATCTACAAGTGTGAGCTAGAACAATACTTGCTGGTGGGTCAGGGGATGTTACCCAATTTTCTAGTGCGAAATATCTCAGATTCGGGTTTTCCCAGCACGCCGCATATCGAGCAATGACTAAACGAGCCCTTCAACATACGTCTCACTATCCAAAATAAAAACAGAAACATAGAGAAGTGCATACATATTTCATGTAGGCTTGTAGGTAGCGCCTGAACGACGTGAGTTTACTTATTCAATTATGTGACAGCAAATAACCAATAATAAGAGGGTTGCAAATGATTGATCCTCGCTCGGAAGTGAATTGAAAACATGAAACTAATAACTGGGAATTTGAATTTTAAAAGTTCTACTCATGCATAGCCTCAAAAGTGAATAACAGACTCCAGAATCAACACCGATCGATTAAATGTGGTCAGTCAATCTTTGTGTGACTTATATAATTTATAAAAGTTCTCACTAACGTCCAGTCTCTTCGCACAAACAAACACCCCAGTCCCATAAATTAGCATTCACTTCACGCGGCAAATGGCCGGGGCACGACTCGCTGATGCACGGACAAAGGTAGCATGCAGTCAGGTATACAAGTGAAACACGGGCGACGCGGCGTGCAGTCAGCACGGCGCCCGCCGGCGTCGTTCGTCACGCGACGCCGGCGTGGCATTGATCGACGGCCGCACGTGCATGGCGACCGATGCACGATCGCGCCTAATTCAAGTGGAAAATTTTATTTACTGTAAATAATGATTGATATTTCACGTATATGATACATTTTCATGTAACGACAGAATTTTTCTGTAAGCATAAGCCTATAGTTATATATATATATATAGGCCTAATATTATTACAATTATCTACCGGTAGCTATACTGCATTCATCTTTTCCCGGTATTTAAGGAAGTTGGTGACACTAAACAGCATTTGTAACCACGGTGATGGCCGGTTTCAATTCCCAGTTGGAGCTACTCCCACGCAAGTGATTCGAACACTTGGTATAATATACTAATTGCAGAAATTACCCCTCCTCCCCCTCCGCCGGGAAAGTAGCTCGAACTGGCAGTTAAAAGTTGTCATAACACATGTTATTCATTTCCACCAAGGGCCGGTCTTACCAACGTGAGAGTAGCTCCAACTGGCAGTTTGAAGTTGTTATCGCCATGGTTACCCATGCTATTTGTTTGCACCAATGTTGGGAAAAAAGTAAAGGAAAAAAACAGTTGCGGTCAACTTAGTTGGATGGTCCGATTGCCTGCCCCCTTTATCAATTATAAGCTCTATTGATCGGGCCAACTAAACTGATGCCAAGTATAATATACAGAATAGCCCATTAGTAAATTACTCCAAATCATAGGTACTCAACAAAGTGAAAGACCTACATGTACACACGGCTACTTATAGGCCTTACGTCACGAATAAAGATAGGCCTCCTAATTGGGACAATGAGCTAATTAAAAAGAAAAGTATACGCAGTATTCAACGTAAATAGTCGGATGACGACAAACAAAAACCAAATGTTCTAGTGCAGCCTCTGAAATGATTAAATACAACATACAACGATTGTCAATAATTATGTATTTTTTTAATGCTGCTTAACGACCCCACCAACAGCTGGGTTATACGGGGGTACGAATGAGCGGGTGATAATGAAACGATGAAGTGATGATGAATGAAAGGAAGTTTACAAAAACCCCTGCCTTTGTGGGATTCGAACCCACGCCCAACCTGACTACAATTCCTAACGCAGTGCCATAGTTGACTGAACAATGGCGGCGGCCGTCAATTATATCAGACGTGGTTGTCTACCACCCTAACAAACACAATTATGAATTGTCACACCGATTATGTAGCGGTGGTATTCAAAGCATGGACCAAAGAATACGAATTTGGTCTATGTTTGAGGGTGGTGACTTTTTCCATGAGATTTACAACTGGGAACACAGTTACATCTTTGAAAGGCATTTTTTTAATTGTTCAATTTGCAGATAAGTTTTACAAGTATTCACTACTATTTCGTGGGTGCGTACATAATGTGCACCGAAATGACGCCGAAATAGTACGCCCAAATATCCTAGCGGTTGGTAGGGTTGTTCAGCAAATAATTATTACATTGACATGTTTCAGTCATAGTATTCATATTACTATTAACGTTTCCAAAGACTGTTCTATTGCCTTGAATAAATTACCATTTTTCCATTCCATTCCGATCAATTAATTATTGGTATCTTATTACTCAATGGTCACGCGGTAGCTGTGTTTTATTTAAATTTGAATTTCTTAAAAAACATTTGTGGCCGCAAGTGTACTATGTCGTCGCCTCATAACATGTCGAATCGAAAAAGACTTCAGCATAAGGGTTTAGCAGTACAGTGGCCAATTGCAAGGGACGTGCGACCAATGCAATCGTGCCAACTGTGATCAGGGAAAGCGGAGGTACCAACATAGTGCGGTGTTTCTCAGAAACGACACCATAATGACGCCACTAAGTCGAGGTAAGAAATAATAATTGTACTATACTACAAAGTCACACGTTTCACACTTTCAAATTGTAGTCAAGTAAGAGTTTAAGTACATGCAATAGTTCGGATCAGGAAACGGAGATAGGACGTACATAATAGCTATAAGAATAATAAGTGCTTGTATAATTCAACTTTTCAAGTACGATGACTATTTTTCGATCAGCGACGAATGGCCTGGTAATGGATGAATGAAGTTGGCCAAAACCCATACCCTCTGCGGGAATCACACCCGCCGTGCAACGTTCCTGTGAATGACATCACTTGAAAGAAACATATAGAGTGAAAATCAATGCAAAAGGGCTTCTGCCAAGTGCCGTCTCATTGAAAAAGACGGAAAACCGAGGGGTTAACAACTCCTGAAATCAGGTGTACATTTGCCATGAAATTCCCTGTAATCAGTATGAAATCTCTTGAAATCCTCTAAAATCTCTTGAAACCCTCTGAAATCTATTGAAATATCTAAAATCAGCTGAAATCAGGTGTACACCAAATTTGCGAGTTGTAAACCCCTACATGACAACAATATCCTCCAACTGATATTTAACAACATCAATTTGATAGTTTCCCAGTTCACTGTGCTGCTATGGTAAAGATTGTTTGTCATTCATTACTAGACACGAGCCTAACTATCGAACCTACTACGCACTACAATGCATCTATAATAAACCACCATTAGACCTACATAAACACAGCCACCACAACGAATCTCACCGACTGGAAAACAGGCAAATCTCATCATTATTTGAAGAAGAAATGAGAATACACACTCTCTCGCCTCCATCACCCCGCCGACCACCCTCAAACCAACCCAGAGAATACTAGTATCCATGAAACACGTACGAGCGAACCATCGGCTCGTTACTGCTGTGAGATACGCGAGACTGTAGGTCGAAACCTTCTTCTTTCGTCGATACGACATAGCCTATACGACGACGGCGACGGGAGAAGAGACGGCGCAGACATGCGAACGTGTACATCCTCGAGAGATCAAAGCGAGCAATGTGGCAGTGACAGACAGAGACAAACATAGAGATCCCTTTGAAAGTTCGCACACACAGAGGAGCGCCAACGATGCAGATAATTCCATAAATCAAGTCGATTTCCCGCGCCTCAAGTAGATCATGATTCACGGCCGAGGGCACTTGGACGCGATCTGCGGTTGACGTTGACATGATTGCAGTAATATCCACTCATTCCATTGTCAGACAGCAATTACATCAACTAGCATTTGGGTTCAATTTATAATCGCACACCGATCAACAGCCCAACAGGCCTAAATATGGGCCTATTGAAACTGATCATGTTAAACTTTGAACTGAAGCCAAGGATCGAACCAGGGCCGCCAGTATAGTATGCGACCGTGTCGTTATACCGGCATTAAAACATTGGCATTTAGATCTACAAGGATCAATACAGAATATGTAGGTTTAATTTGTCGAGACACAATTTGCCAGGCTACATTGCGGGTAGACCTATAGATTGTGTTAGGTTGGGGCCAGCCTGGCAAATTATCCGCTACTCAAACATCAGCATACGGTAGTACATAAATAATGAGTAGTAATAATTCAGGGGAGGGGGTTCGACTCCAGGACCCCTTTTCCTGAGATAAATGAGATGTGAGAAAAATCAGTGAGAAAACTATCTCATATAATAATGACATATTTCATCTCATATTTTATGTGAGATACTCGTTTTCTAACTCATTTTTATTTTTCTCACATCTCATTTATCTCAGGAAACTATCTCATATAATAATGCCATATTTCATATCATATTTTATGTGAGATACTCGTTTTCTCACTCATTTTTATTTTCTCACATCTCATATATCTCAGGAATAGGGGTCCAGTCCGTTACTGGTCGACAATCTTGCATTAGTATTTCTGCGGTGTCCCTCAGACGTGGGAAGGTAAGATTGAGACACAGATTAGCCCTACACTGGCCAATCAACTAGGTCCATAATAAAGCGATTTTTAAATCGGTAAGATTTTCTATCGGCATTGGTAAATGTAACGAATACCAATAATAGTTATATTTCAATCCAGGTACAAGAGATACTCGACAAGCAGTGCTTGACACGTATTGGAGCAAACTGATTCGTATTGCCTGGCACAGCGTACCCCTTGAACGGAAGCTGTCATGGTCTGCCACAATAAATATCATAATATGAAGTCGAGTAGTCCTCACCGATTCATAAAAAAAACGATACTAAAACATGCTATACATGTATCCACGAGAGAACAATCCGAGCGACCGTCCCGCTCATGCAGCACCACTATAGTGCACGGATGGTTTGCGCCTTCTTTCGTGGATATACAAGTATAAATATGTATGATGCTTACACGGAGACGCCCCTAGGTGAATTTGTATAATACGATATGTCACTGCGACATTTACTCTTCATCCACACGATGCTATACCAATAAGAGTGGGTAGGTGTGACGACGAACTCGAACGTTCGCATAATCCATCACGCGCAGAGTTCAGAATGTGTGTTTTATCACAATTCTGAATTGGCGTAATCCCAGGATTTTTATTCAGTGACATAATGGAGAACAAATCAATTTGATATTATGACAACTACGGTAATGAGACTACACCTCGTAAAAGCTTAAATTCTTGGGACTTGTAATGCTAAAAAAGGCACACGGAACGAAACCAGACGTTTTCGTATAGTCTGTCGCGCAATTGGTTGAATATATTCATATTATCATTGAGATACTCACAATTCTGTATATTGCCCTGAACCTAGAAATTAGAATTTGTCATGAAACAAAAACAAATTTGAAATTTAAAAAAATATTGTCATGAGCGTTCGTCGCCTATATAGCAGACGCATATACGAACCTACAAAATACGATCCAACATCACCAAGTGTAGTATAATTCATACAATATCGAGCATAGGCCTAATATATCTGGCAAAACTTTTTGTCACCGCGGGATTTAAACCCTGACTATACTAATAGAAACACAAATCATTACGGATAAACCAACATACATGGGAAGTTCCGCGAAGCGAACTTTTCACTTCACAGTTTCAACTTTTCGGGAAGTGGCCTGTTATTAGATTTTGAATAAATGAAACATACATCAAGATGCTTAACGACCCCACTAGCAGCTAAGTTATGCAGGGATACGAATGAGCGGGTGGAAAAAAAAAGATTAAGCGACAGGCGAAAAGGACTTTTACTTACAAAAAACAGTTTCTCTAACGGGAAAAAAAACCGCGCCCGTCTACCTTCAGATTTCAAAGAATGCCTCGACTGTCTTGAGCCAAACGAATGGC
>OU015462.1:14619167-14926667 GCA_907164805.1 Brachyptera putata | reverse complement strand
ATATATGTCTTGAAAATTAACTTCAAGTAGCCGATACATAACCTTGAATCAAATTCCAGTGAAACTTCTTTTGTCGAGTTCCCAGGAGATGAATATTCCGTTTAGCTGACAATGGGCAGGGAAAACGCATCGGGAACTGATGAGAGGCCTACCTATGCAAGTACGTTAGCATTGGAAACAATGTACTGGTCTACATAATTTCTATCCTCAGAAACATGTTGCACCAATAGTAGTAGCAGTGTATCACTGCTACTGGTTAGAGTAATTTATTTGAACGTTTCCTGCTGAAATTCGCGAGTTTCATACAAATCTAAATTCTAGTAACAAATAAACATAGATATGAAAAAAAAACTTCCCATAGACCTATCCCATCATCTACTGTAACATGTAGAAATGTCTGTGACTGCATGCTACTTATTACCATCAGCAAAAATTTTATATGTTGCATGTTTCAATGCAACATGAACTTGCATTGTTTCGAGGCGATTAGAAAGTTCAACATTTTCAATTCAATAGTTTACTTTATTTGCATCGAGTGAAATTTTGATTTTGCATTGAAAGTTGAAGCGTTGCTGTTTAAAATAAATACTTGAGCAAATTTCCACAATTGTCAGTGTTTTAAAATGTGCGTACGCAAAATACAAATTGTGCATCTGCTGAACGTGACTTAGTTTGAACGATATGACGGAGAATATGTCACATGCAGCAAATACATTCAAAAGAATAATTCAAACCACTCACTACCAGTCTAAATACTGCACACGTATGTTGTCGGGCGCCGAAACTAGCCAAGTTATTAATTCCCATCTCTCACCACTGCTGACATTGTTGTGCTAGATAGACGCAAGCCTTGGCTATTCGTTGCGATTATTAACGATCCCACTGAAGACGAAGATGTTTGGGAATTGGCCAATAAGAATATAGGCTCACGGATGATGATGGAGGAAAGGCAGCGACTGAAACGAGACCATCCAGAGCTTACCACATGCAGACGATGAAAATTAGATGCCCAGGGCCCAGGGTTGTCACTTGAATATAGCCATATTCATCCACGCAAAAAACAGTGCATTTAAAAAAAACGAAAAACCTAGACGATGGAATTTTAAAATGACGAGTGATAAATGAAAACAGATATAGGGCTAATCGGAAAGTGGATTTTTTTTAATTCAATTTGGAAGTCATTCTGAATTTGTCGTTATCTAGAGGAGCATCAGTTAGTCTAAGCCATATAATATATAATGAATATATATATATATATATATATATATATATATATATATATATATATATATATATATAGGCCTAATATATATTAGGCCTATATAATATATAATGATAAATAATATTACGATATTAGGTCTATACATAAATACCATTCATTTATAAATCATAATATTTATATAACGTTATGATACATTTATATATTGAATATATATAATAATACAATAAAATAAATATAATAATCATTTTCCTTGTACCCGCATGGTACCAGTTCTTTTTATTACATGATATCCATTACATAAGTTCCCACTGTTAAACTAATCATAATCAATCTTCATACATATATTATATCGTTCGTTTGTTGTTTACCAATTGCGATTCAACAACAATTACCCAGCCATACACGATAGAAACATGAAATGGCCGTGTGTGAAGTACTTCTACGAGAAGGAAACTCGAAGCAAATGTCACTAGGTATGTCGTTAGTGGAGAGGTTGAATTAAAAATAAAATCAATATGTTCCCAACGGCCTAACTCATTACAATCGAACTGCTCCATGCAAGTTCGAGTAGGTTTGCAATTGCATCGCTGTCGCTCATACCAATGAATAATATGTGATCTAGTTAGGCCTCGAATAGGCCAACTCGCCTGCAGTAGACATTGACTTCGACCGATCGATACGCACAATGTGCACATGTATCCGCGAGATGAACGTTCCGATCGGTCTTCTTTCCTGTTGCACACCGCTAGCGCACGGGTGGTTCGCGCCGCCATCAATAGCGGCCACAAAATATAATACGACGGATTACAGATTATTGAATGTTTCATGATAAGATACATTGACCTCAGTCGAACGATAATCAACCGCCCCTGGAGACAATCAAGTCGATGGCTGATACATGGTAAAGGCCAAACATGAATATTATGTATTACCATGGTATTACGTGGATCAATTCGGAAATCCCCTCCCCACACTCGTCGGGTATTTGCCGGACACGGCCGACCCAACAAGGAAACTCCATCGTTGGAAAAATTTGTGTACGATAATTCTGATTGATAACACTATGGCAGATGTGATTATGTGATAGATACCACTAGGGCAGATAGGTAGCGTTAAGTGCTACATCACTGTGCTTAACCTACCAGTGTTGTTGAACTTGCTTTACTCTATTAGTATGAAGAACATTTGTATAATCTAGAATCGAATCCTATCACTGAATGAGGACCGAATACCTCAATATGATTCAGAGTGTTGGTCAAATTTTAAAATATTGTATATCGTCTGAGAAGTGTCGAAAATATAATTTATCTTATACGTCGGCAAATCCTATTTGTTAGGTAGGCCTACTTCGACGGTTTACAACTCGCAAATTTGGTGTACACCTGATATCAGATTTCAGGTGATTTCAAGAGATTCACTTCAAGTGAAACTTCAATGGGTTACAGACATTTCAATTTTTAGTATGCACAACAAATAATCCATAAAGTATGAATATTTCCGCATTCCTTCTGCGTAGAGACACCAAAGTTGAAATCATTTTATTGGTTCCCCTGGTTAACAAATCAAATTGTAACAATCAACTGTCTGCCATGTTCTAGCAAGTACTAAGGAATGCTTACGGAGATATTGCCAGGTCAAGAGCATGACGAACTTCTCACCATGTAGTAACAGCAGCTTACAGCGTTTTTTCAATTTCAAGCAACAACCTAAATCCCAATTCTATATTTACACATATACCTCAAACTCTCAAATTTATTGTAAAAAATAATGATCTATCATAGTCAAGCAAGAGATTTGGTCATGAGAGGTACGTAGCCGTAGACCAATGAGTGGTCCGACAATGATTGTATTTAGGTGATTAATCTAATACAATAATGGCATAGCGGTCACGCGTTGTGACAGTTGGGGACTATCGACATCAGAGGAAAAACTCCGCATTGTCGATACTTTGTGGTGGCAACCGCTGTAGCTAGGCAACGGTTTGTTTACTTCAATACCAGTAAAGGAAACCCAATAGTAGGCTGTTGAATACGCCCACACAGCCACACAATTCTCATGCTCGAAAAGACTTCGAAGAAGTCCTTTGGGGGTTAATTATGAATATTTCATATCATAGTCAAACTTCGTTTTATCAAGTAATTACAGTCCCCCATTCATGTATAGGCCTAAAGATAAATTAAATTCATTACCTAACCGAGACAAGTTGTCGAGTGGCTAGCACAGTGAACCGTCATCCAGGAGACCGGGGTTCGATTCCCGCCATGGTCGTCCATTCTAACAAGTTTCTTTTTGCTTTCCCACAGTTGTCATTCTGGTCAATACTGGGATGGTTCCCGGTATTGACCGACTCCACCCCACTCCCAAAACATCTAATAAAATGATTTTTCACCTCATCGTCCCATATAATTATCATTCACCGACGCCAATAGATCTTCGTCATCAGCAAGTTACAGAGCGTAGGTAAACCCAATATATATATATATATATATATATATATATATATATATATATATATATATATATATATATATATATAATTGATCAATTTCATCTTCTGGTCCACTTTCATATAGGCCTATAAAAATAACCTTCAAATTTAAATAAACGTAATGAACATTAACGAACATAATATTATGAACATCATTAGGCCTATTAACGAAAAATACAAATAAGTCTAACATCGTGACTTGCAGTTTTGACCACACAACAAGTAGGCCTAGGTAGGGCCAATGGTAGGGCCATGCCGTGAAGGTAAGATTAAAAGTATGCACGGTCAATATTTGCTTCCAGAAAGTTGTAGGCCCTATCTATGACGAGATCAGATAAGGACAACCGGAAAAGAAACGAAATTAATGTTGTTGATACAATACTGTATGTCTAGGCAGAAATGACTAACTACATACCATTAGCATACTTGATGCCGGTAGTACACCTATGACTGCGACTAAGAAACAGTGTTGAAAAATTATCACAGCCTGTTCAGCTTGATTAGGCATATTAAAAATCTCAAGAACAAAATATATTGACTGTTTTGACTCTTTTTATGAACGGAGTTAGCTCAGCAAGTCAGCATAAGAAAATCGGAAACACCGAACGGCCATCCATTTCTAGATGGACATCCTATTTTAGAACCCGACTCGGAGGCTTTCCCGCGGCAGAGAATACAGAATATCATGCAATTCATAATAGAGGCGACTATGCCGTCTAGCGAAGAGCAACGCTCGGAAAAAAAGCAAAAAATGACATTGCGCTCCGTTAGTATCATGCTGTAATGCAGAGAGATAATGAATGGCTCAAGAGCTGTCGAAAAGGCATGAAAATTCATAGGGAATTCGTAGGTCTCAGCTAGTCATAGGCCTAGGCAAATAACATTTCAATACATTCTCATTAGGCCTACATAATGTTCGCTCGAGGAATGACGTAACATGTAAACCACTTTGAGGGAGACTTATTTCCTTAAGATATATCAACAACAATTTCTATCAGGCCTAGATGTTTCAGTAATTACAAAAAACTTGTAGCCTAGCTGTCCTTGAAAAATGCGTTAGCACACGCCCGCCTTGATCAATGCTTTAATCAATACTTTGAAGAAAAACATTGCTATGTAAGTATAACGTAAAACCCTTGTAGCAGAATGGATTATATATTATTAGTTGAAAAGAATAATTCTTACCAAGTAGATATCTCGTTGTAAGGTCGAAAGCTGAATTTATTCAAGAAAACAAACTTTACACAGCACGGCACGCAAGTCCAAACAATATGGCGGAATCAGGAAGATGAAGAATCGAATCGATGTAGAATGCGCTAGTGTTCCTTGCCGGTGTCTCCACTGCCTTGTAAATCTTTGCTTTTTCTGTTCATCATTTTTATTGCGGGATATTTATAAAATGTACGACACTTTATGGGAAAACACTACCGCTATCGTCAAATTCAACAATAAACGGGAGACATGGATTCATAATGAATAAGATAAGGGAAATGTGTGTTCTGACACTTTCGCGCCTTCAAAATACAATATCAGTTTTGATTATGACAATAATTCAAAATTATGAGATACAAAAAACAAGCAAATACAAATATTTTCTACTCCACGACTTTGTCATAAACCGTTGGTTACTACAAATTGCAGGGAATGAGCAAAATAAAAAATATTGATATTATTAATATCAACACTCGTTATACCTAGGAAAACGCAGTATATTACACGTTGTAAGATGAGTGAGATATTTATATGGAATCTATTCGAAAGTTATATATACACACACGCTGATTTTGTAATTTCAAGCTAATATCCTTCGTTATTGTATTGAACCTGTTGATTTCATTCTCAAACTCAAACTCAGTCTGTTGTTTATTCAATATAATAATTTATTTCAACAAAAATGACAAAGTTTAACACTCTTTAAATTCAATAGAACAAGTGATGAAACAATATTAATATTCTGTAAAAAATTCAAGTGAAACGAATAAAATTGAAAAAGAGAAAATCTAAAAGTACTATTGTCGTGGATGTTTGTAATTTTCCAATTAATTCCCAAGTAAACTTCTTATCGAATTTGCTCAGAAACAATCATAAACTATCCTGGTGCAACATCAGTGTCTAGTAAAAGGTTTTGAAAATGTAATTTTATAATTTTTTTCTTTTCAACATTATTTTTTAGTAATTTATTTCAATATTTAGGAATACCGGAACATGGATTATAACTGGAAATTGGAGGCATAAACTACGGTAAAAACTTACCGTTTGAGCTTCAAACATAATTATTATATTGCTACTCATATCGTTGAAAGAAGTAGGTCTACATTCAAAACTACTGGCAGCCAGTAACAAATATTTATACTGGGACATAGACGTGCGCAGGTCATTTCAATTGGTATGGCCATTGAATTTAAATTCAATGGTATGGCCATTGAATTTAAATTCAATGGTATGGCACATTACAGAAATTGAAAAAATATTTTCTAACAAAGTTATTAATTATCAGTATGCAAAATATCCATAGTTAGGCTAGATTGTAGCAGTTCTGGTAGATTGGCTTTGAAGACAGTGAAATTAATGCACTCTGCTGAAAGTTACTTTCAACCAGATAGGCCTACGAATCGATTGTGATCAATTGTTTCCTAATTTCTGCATGTTGTCATAAAAATGTGACAACCTATTTTTTTAACACATATTTTTAACAATAGTCTGTGACTTATGACTAATTTATTTATACATTGTAAATTGCGTGGATAGTGTTTAATGAGCGTTTATATCTTCACAGAACGTGGGTAGGAAATTTTTTCGCTCACAGTAGTCTCAACTCATTCAATCTGATATCTTTGCTCGTTTTTCCACAATGTTTAACTAGAACCAGTGTTGGTAGGAATTTGATGAAAGGAACACATTCCTTTTTCGGAAACTTTAAAGGGAACACGATCATATTATGAAGCAGCAAGTTTGATGTAAGTAATCACTTACTTTTTATTGGTAACGAGGAACAAAATTCACGGTCTTTCTAAAGTTGCTTGTGAACAGATTGTACTTCAAGAATACATAACGCAACGTGGAACGGATCGCCTATCTGTAAGATGGAAGATTTTAGCCTAATCCCCCATCCTCTATCTTATTATTTCCAGACCCAATTCACGGTATTTCCCTGTCTACTACTTTTCATACTATCTTTTTGTACGTTGCCATAGTTGATGGCTTCAATTAAGTGTGAGAAGTTAGGGAAAAATGTCAATTATAACCATCAATATCTGCATACCCAGCAAATGCATTTCAAGAAAACCAACACTATCTGGTGACAACACCAATAGCCAATTAGAATTAAATAATTTATATGAAGCGTATAGGGAGATTTGTGTGAATACAAGAGACCTTTCTCCCTTCAGTGTTCCATCTCGAACTTTGAAGTTCTTTTTTTCCTGAGAAACTGTAATGGTAACTAGTTCCTTTTTGGATTGAGTAACGTGAATTGGAAATAGTTTTAGTTCTTGCTATTTGAGAAACTTACCCAACGCTGCGTAGAGCCGAACTTATAATTTTAATCAGATTCTCAAGGTAAGCTTGCTTGTTGATAGCTAGCCCACAATGCTTGAATGCGATGTTCGTTCTTGAAATTCGTAACTATTAGCTGATATGAAACTAGCATACCTTCCAGTGGAAAAATATAGGATTACAATTTGTAGATTCCGCGTAATATTGATTCAAATTTTAAAATGTATGACATTTTGAAAATTATCCATCACAGCTGTCAACAACTTATAGCTTCAATGAAAAAAATGTAATCTATTTTTTCTTTACAATCGAATGGGTTGTTTAGTGCAGAACGACTTTAGTGGTGGTTAGTATTTAGTGTTGTTGGGGAGGGGTAATGAAAATCGTTTGTAAGCAGGTACCATCTACCAAGGAAACCATAGACATTTGACCATTCTCACTATCTGAGCTGCAGAACGCAGCACGGGCAGCCTTGAGAGAGCTTGAAACCGACATAGCAGGGGATAGTCAGGTATGAAACCATGTGACAGGGAGATGGGCAAGCCGCTCCAGCTATATTAGTATGGTTATATACACTGATCACCGCACAACACAGCTACATTTTGATCCTCCGAGGATACTGAATACAAAAACGTGGGTGTCACATAAAGTCATATGAATATATGTTGATTATCATAAATCTATTTCTCAGCAGAATTGCCCCATCAGTCATAACAATCAATTAATAAAGTCATTTATTTGGTCTGACTCGGAGCTCAGCTATAAGAATAACATGTAACGAAATATTCCCAGTCAGGCTAGTATCACCGCAACCCAAGACTTACTCCCACCCCGCAGACCCCGCGCCACCAAGCATGTTCACATTATCTATGCACCCTCTACTAGGTTTTAAGCTCTATGAAGGAAACGCAGGGATTTACAGAAATCAATCAGTCAGAAGGGAAATAGCGGCCTACACCGGTATTGTGTACATACTTATATTTGCAATACCAGCAGTGCTGTGACTAATCTGGATTTGTTCATCTTCTATCTCATATAGATATATTTTTTTGCACATGAGGGATGCCTTTATCTAGATAATAATGTCGTTATTTCAAGGCATTTGTCAAGCTACCTAGTTAATTAAACCAGAAAGTAAAAACCAAATATTATTACGTTCTGTGTTGAGATTCAGAAAAAACAGCTTGGAGAATGATACGTGCGGTTATTCTGTGAATTCGTCAGTTCTTAGGCTCGGGCTTGGGTAACGGTTTGAGAGAATTATCTTCAATCTATAAGAAGTAATCTAAAGAATTACTTTTTATCTCCATCTTTATGTAGGAAATTTTTTTCTGAATACATATTTATCTTATATATGTAAAAAAACTAATTCATCTTTATCTAGACTATGAAATTTGAATTTAATTTTTATTGGATAACGAAGCACCGACACAATTTCATCCCACTAAAAAGAAACGAACATGTCTTGTTTTTTTTATTGTGTTTTGGCGTGCCACAGGTCAAACGAAATCACTCGTTTTGTTGAAAATTAATGCCAATAATGCACTGTATGCCAATAATACCAAAAATTACACAGATGTAGTAAAACTCGTATTGCAGTGATACAACAAAAATGAATTAAGAAGCTTCGCAAGTTGCTCCACTGCTATACGATACTCCTTATTTGTTCTCTTTCTTCAATTCACCGGTGCCGGATTGCTCACTGTCAATGCCATACCTGGTGGGTCTCTGTGGCAAATGAATATCAAAATGGGCCGGTCACCCGAGAACATATTTTGCTGCATTCTGTTGTTTCACTTCAACATTTCACTTTCATCAAAGGTTTTACTTAACTGGTAATATCTAGTGGAACAACTTTAGTTTAAGTAAAACTGACCTTAGTAAAGTTTTTTATAAATTTTTAAATATAATTATATTATTTTGAATATGAAATTTTTGTATCTACAACAGTCTGTTATCAAAATCTATTTTATAGTTACTTATTAGTAAATATAGCATTTTTGGAAAAGGTACCAGTAAACCCCATTGAATGAGTATTTTCATGATATTGTTGTTTAATCAAATCAAACATCAAAATACATTCATTTATTTGTAATGAGCTTGTAGTAAAACTATTTTGACTTCGCTATTCAAGCACATCGAGAGATTTCCCTAAGTCAAATTAAAAAGAAATATAAATCTATGATTGTGCCTGGGTGTGAGACTCGAGATATTGCCAAAAGTATTGATTACTTTTCATTAGGAAAAGGACAAAATAACACGACAACGACAGACTCGAAGCAAGCAACGACAGGAGAAAAAGTTTGTGACACTAAGTAATTCTCAATTCCATTGAAGAAACAAACATAATAACTCACTTAAATGGAAATTCATTCAGCAGTGACTTGGCAGGATTTAGTTGGTTGCATAAAGCATAAGTAGGTACCACTGTTTACCACTAACAGTGTACCTGCAACTTTTTCTGTTGAATTGAGTACATATATACATGCAAATGTCTGTAGAGTTTTTGATTATACTTCATTAAAATATCTCGCTCAACTTGCAACTCATATGCTGTGTTTGCCTGATAAAAATAATAGGCCTGCCCATTTTAAACCATGATTGCCTAAAACCCGTGAAAAACAAAAATTGAAAATATACGTCAATTTACAGAAACAGAAGTGCGACTTGCTCGCTCTCCCTTTGTGGGCCGCTTTCTTATTTTTGCCCAGGCCGGTTGATGGGTGCCAGTTCGGCACTCCAATCAACCATCACAGATCCTTGCCTTGATCGTTGGGTATAATCAGTGTCTCGGACAGATCATCCCATTGGTGGAAGTCATCGGCATTAGTGAATACACGCGGGTAATAAATAATATTTTGATGGCAGATTGGATAAATTTAAGGATTTTTATAATAACACTTTTAACATCAATCAGCTTGGAGTATCCAGGCATGGTTCTAGACCAAATATTTTCGGGCGACCCAAAACAGGGCAGGTGACTAGTGCTACAATATGACATGGTAAATCAGTTACAATATGTCATAATCTTATAATAATGAATATCTCATATTAGGGTTGCAAAAGCCTTAACATCCTATGATGTGGTATGATATTGAGAACTTTTTTCAAGAAAGTCAGCCTGGTTGAGAAGAAAGAATTGTATCAGAACTGCCACCATTCATTCATTCTCCTAGTTCTGAGACAGTTCTTTCTTTTGAACCTGACTGACTTTTCGAAAAGGGATTCAATTTGGAGGCGTAAACGTTGGAGATCTCTAGACAACGTTGAAGAAGCAACGAATCTACCATTGTGACCGTTGTTGAGATGATAGTTGACAGGAATTACATAGTACGAGAATTCTATTGGTAATTCTACTGGTAGAATTCGAAATTACTTTTGTTTTTGTTGAGAAGGGGGAGGAAATCTAGTCACAAAATTAATAATATCTAGAACTATAGTTTCATATAGGCTTGCATTATAACCTTATTTATTTAGGCCTAACATGACATGACAAGATGTCAGAACTCAGAACTACTTCATGTACTCGATACCATCATGTTACAAACTCAATGCCGATACCCATCATGAGAAAATAAACATCAAACGATACATTACTTGATGAATCAAGCCCTAGCTCATTTGTCAAAAAATTGTTTTTTTACGTAGTTCTTATAATTTGGGGTGAATATAATATGAAAAGTTCAGAACAATAGAATGCGCAATTTTCGAGAGTAATATAATCATCCATGATCCGTTATTATATTTTCATTCATTGAGAATAATTCATGGTCTTCGTTATCATTTCATTAATTTTGATAGTTAAATTTTTCAAATTTAGTACCGTAGCAAATTTAGCGCAAGCTGGTAGTCCAAAGTAGTTCCCATATGTGTACAACTGTATATGAGTGGAACATCTTCAATTTTTAAGTGCTCGAATGTTGTGACCCACTATAACCACGTGTTGGACCTATTTTGTAAATCGGGAAGACGGGAACTGTCAGTGTAATTTTAGCAATATTTTTTACAATGCGTGGTATGGATGTCTCGGGTGGAGAATCTTCGGAAAATTATTTCACTAGCTATGAAGACCTCGAAGTAAGCAATGTTTCATTATAATTAATAACCCCACTGTCCCCACATATCTTTTCAATTTTATTTATTATTTGAGGACCGGTAAGTTTTTGAAGGTTATGTTTGTCATATTGCATTGGCCCATTTAGCATTTGGTCAGTTCAGTGGCATCAGTTATAGGTCTAGACCTATCATGAAGGCTAGAACCTAGTCTACACCATTCCCATTTGTATGCCTACATGTTGCCACACTTTAAATTTACTTCTACTTCTATTCATATTCTGCAGATACATCGTTTAATGTTGGATGACAAACCGAGAACAGAAGCTTATAGAAGCGCTATTAAACAACAAGCTCATCTCTTCAAAGATAAAGTGGTGATGGATGTTGGTGCTGGTACTGGAATCCTTTCAGTATTCTGTGCTCAAGCAGGTGCGAAGAAGGTGTATGCTGTCGAAGCAAGTGGACTAGCCAAATTGATCCCGAAAGTGGTTGAAGAAAACAAGCTTTCACATGTTATAGAGGTATGTGACTGTCATCATTCCAGCTAGATTTAACATTATTTTCGTATGAAATACAATTTATTTTAATCAATCATCTATTCCTACAAGGTGATCCACAAACGAGTTGAAGATGTTGTTCTTCCAGCTGACGAAAAAGTTGACATTATCGTTTCTGAGTGGATGGGCTTTTACTTGTTACATGAAGCTATGCTTGACTCTGTGATAGTTGCTCGAGATCATCATTTAAAGAGTAATGGAATCATGTTCCCAGAAACTGCCTTGCTTTGGGCATCGGCGTGTAGTCTCCCATCGCTATTTGACTATTGGGAAGATGTTTACGGTGTTAAAATGCAAGCAGTTGGTATTGCAGAAAGAAGTATGCAAGCAAGTGTGCCTAAAGTTATTGAAATAAAATCAGAAGACATATTAACAGAACCTAATCTTGTCTGTAATTTAAACTTGAAAACATTAGCAGTTACTGATCTGGATCGGATATCTAAACGCGTTCTTGTCCCAGCAGTTCGAGACGGAAAATATCAGGGTATTTCCATTTGGTTTACATGTACGTTTCCTGTTGAGGACAAGGATTCCGAACCTATCATCCTTTCTACTGCACCAATGGCACCCCTTACACATTGGAAACAAACCGTAATCGTCTTACAACAAGAGTTGGAAGTCGAGGAAGGTTATCCACTCTCATGGGAATTGAATCTTAACCGAAATGCAGCAAACTCTCGACATTACGACTTGCAACTGGAAATGCTTGACCCTGACAAAGAGAAACATCCAGTGCCATGTGGATGTCACATGACCAAATGCATTGTTATCAGAGCGTTTCTCGCACAGGCTGACGAAGAGCCAGATATGAGTGACGAAGAGCCAGATATGAGTGATCAGAGTGAAGATCATAAAAGCGAAGATGAACAAGAAGTTAAAGAATAATGTGCAATTGGATACATGTCCAGCTTACCTCGTAGAGGAACAGCATACTACCGGTAGCTGCAGGGTTTCAATGAGTGACTCCAATGATGATTTGCCGCATTTTATACAATTGATTTCATATACTAATTGATTTTTGATTATTGAGTAGTGATTAACCTATTATTTAGCGTATGGTATCAAGTCAACTATCAAGTCGTGCATAGTAATGTTATTTTGTGTTTTTTAAGGAAATAAAACAAATAAAAGACATTGATTACTGGTCATTGATTATTGTGACGAGTATGTTAATTGCACTTGATAATATATAATAGTGTAGATGTTATGTGGTACCAGTAGCCCAAGTAATTTTTCTAATTTGTGTAACACTTTAATGAAGAAAAACTATTTGGAGCATAATACATAATATCTGTTTCCAATTTCTTTAGGCCTGTATAGATTGGTTCTATTTTATATCACCATTTACTGCCATTTACCTGTCTAAAAGCTAAGATTGTAACGTTGGGTGAAAAAGATTAGTCTTGTATGATTGATACTAGTTTGATTTCAACCTGATACAATAGAAAAATAGAACCTGTAGATTGACACCAGTATTATTTTTACATACGCCGAAAAGTAAGCAACACGCCTTGCAATCCTGTTTCGTAAGTTGCCATCTTACCAGGGGACATAGTTTGAGCTTTCAAATCTTTCTACAACTAGACACATACAGAAAAGAACTAAATATTGAGACTGGCGCCGTTACTAGCGCGCTGAACCGTCATTCAAGAGACCGGGGTTCGAATCTTGTCATGTCCGATCATTCTAACGGTGGTTTTTTAAGTTATTCTCTGTCGTTAAAGTGAGTACTGGGATGGTTCCTCAATTTTGAGCCACATCGTGTATTTCATTCCAATCATTTACCAAATGGCTTAGCACTAGGCGGCCTAGGCCTACACTGATGTATTAAGTACAATAAAAATAAATGTCTTGATTTAGCTAATCCTCCGTTATTTCAACCGTACAACTTTTGTATAAAATATATGTTCATATCTGGCGAAATGGATATTGAAACTTGTACAAGAATTAACGAAAGCGTGAATTTCTTTTGCAACACTTCTATCACTTTGTTAACGTGAACGATAAATGAAGAGATTCGTTCATTATTATCTATTCAATGAATGAAGGCGATTAATAAAACACTAAAATAAAACCTATTGAACTTGATCTCTTATTCATGAGTGCCTACAAATCAGAACACTAAGCGGGTCTTCTCTACACACTATAGTATTAAATAAATGTGATGCAGAATATTTCAATTATTCATTTCGTACAACTTCTTAGCGAATAGTAATGAATAGTGAAATGGATGGAATGGACTTAGTTTATTATTTTACTCTGTATTTAATTATTATTATTTTGATATTATTTAGAATTAGGACTTCTTTGCCGCCTGTACATTGTGCAAACTGTAAAGATAATAAACAATCAACCAAATAGTTTGAAAACACGCGCCTGGCAAATTGTCTTCCCCCCACAACTCTGTCTGGCAAATTGTCCTAACCCCATAGTCAAGCCTGGCAAATTGCCCTTAAAACAAAATACTCATCGTGAATAAAATAATATCTCGAAATTTAACTGGAATATATATAGGGCCTAAGTAGCGTTTGTTTCATACAGGTAATACACTTGAAAAGCAATTGGGATTTTCACTTTCAATTACATAAATAACATCACAAAAACACAATCATAAAATAAGAGCTATAGTAAGAATTTTCAACTAATACTAATATACGTCTACATAGGCCTTATAAGATGTACCAATACCTGCTATTTATTATGTATATTTCTCCTAAATTTTTTTTTGTGTATAGGCTTAGTTAGAGCTTCGAATACCAAGTTTGGCAAAGCATTCCAGTCCTCGGTCGTTCTATTCAAAAATGAAAACTTCCCTATTTTAGGCAGTATTTTACATGTATGATCTTTTTTGGAGCAATATGTTCCAGCTTTAATTTTTCTGTTCATTCCTCTCCATGCTTCAACCTCATGGTAGAATATCAAAAGAACGATATGACTATAACCCTTAAGCAGTAGGTCTACTTCAGGAACATTTTCGTGAAAAATAAATAAAAAAGAATGCTGTATGAGTAAAACAAGAAAATTTTTATTGTTGACAAATGTATAAATAGGCCTACCTAATATTTATGTCCATTTTGGATTTATTTTTAGTATCAGGATGATAGTTGTCTATGTGCCAAATTTAAGGTGTATACAATCAATATTAACAAAGATATGATTTTCACCTGAGTCCCCCCTTATAGAATGATGATGTTGTATTCAAAATAAAATATAGTCTAGTCCAACCGTAGGTTATATAATAAGGTCTTTGGTCTAGTCGCTTGTAAATTACCTATATTCGTCTTATCTACTTTTTGGGACCGTATCCGTATTTAGTATTTAACGGACAACGTCACAACTTCAATACATGAGTGCACTGTATATTTCCACTAAATGATGAGTCCAGATGAGTCGATACAAATACGATACAATCAGTCGACAAAAGCTTCGTTAGTCTTCATCAGGAATAAGAAAACATAAGCCAGCCAAAAAGGATATTTGTCCATCCACCAGTAAAATGGTGAGAACTAGTCATTCAGAATCCAGTCCTTCTTTCACTGCCATCTGGAATACTTTATTTAATATTTACAATTCAAGTATTGCAGATTTCACATTATGATAATGTCCGCTTGGCGTCTCTCTAGTCGACTATTCCACAAAGTGGTAACACGTGGTAGAATTTACATATATAATAAATATACTTTGTCTTTATTGTAAATGTTTTAGCTTGTTCTGTCATTTGCCAGACGTCCGATGATCGCTATCTAAACTGGAGCTCTGGTCTCTCCACTGGACTGGCTTTTATAAAAGCAATTTGACTGTTCTTGTAGTAAAATATAATTCAATTCGAGTAGTTACTTGAAAAGTGTTGGTAAAAAGCTTACAGTTCTGTTGGAATTAATTGAGTATACGTTTTATACAGGGTTGTCCATCTCTCGTTTCGTTTCTTGGCCGTTATATTCTGCAACCAATACTAAATGGAAGCGGTTTTCTCCGGACTTTCCTTTCTGATGATTCCGTATAAATGGGCTCTGACACTTTCGTCGCTCTTTAACTCGTTTGCAATTATATAATATAATATAGGCAGTATAGGTAATTCAAGCTATATACAGTATGGACCAAATACTTTGGTATACTAAGTTATATCAGTTATATCAAGTTTGGTTGTGACCAAAACTAGTCACTGAATAGACATTTCGTATAACCCTTATATTAATAAATTATTCACCCTGAATTTCATTATCACTCATTCTTACGTTTTTAATAAAGCTTGATGCTTTATTCAACTCAGAACTACTCTATGGGGTTACCAAGTGAAGACGCTTGACTCCGGCGCGGCTCAGTCTGCTCAGACATTCTCTTGAGGAAACTGAGGCTAAATTGTGTGTGGAGATTTTTGTAAACACAATTTGTTTTCTATCATTCGTGCCCCCAAATAAACCGCCTGTTGGTGGGATCGTTAGGTAAACAGTGATCAGTTCGTGAGCGTTATCTAAAGGCGTTCAACGGCTGGTCTACTCTCAACGTAAAAAGGGACATTTTTGTAAATCATAAAATTGAATAGGCCTATAAGTATAGATGAAATCAAGTATAGGTCCACGGGTATCACACAATTTAAATTAAATTCAAATCAACACCCGTCGCTTCGTAACAAGTACCATTGCCTGGATGTTATGCATGTTAGTAGGTATATAAGTAAGTATAATATAATGAGCCGAAATGTAATCGTCACCGAAAAGAATTGGCTGTTGGACATCCCTGACTTGAATTACTAATAAAAAGTTGAAAGTTTAACTGTCAATGACCCAGAACTTCCTATGCAATCTAAATCCTCCTAGAGAACAATGTTTTATCGTGCTTGTTTTGTTAATTCCGATATCTATTCTCAGTTCTTACTTGGGTATCACTTTGTTGACGCTTGACTATAGACTTTATATGCATGTACTTACTATGAATACCCTTGATATTGAAACTAATTAATAACGTCGAAAAGTAATAGTATCAAATTGAATTTATTATAATTATATGATTCCATTATTTTACAAATCTGTGAAACTTTCTTGTGCGTTGTAATTTGAAAGGATTACGAAATAATAAAATAAATGTAGCACAAACCGAGAAAAATTGAAATGCATCTATCAAGTTTTTGCTTCAAATGTTAGTACATCGCATACCACATTATATGCTGTTGATTTATTTACTATCAATCATTTCGTAAGCAATATCTTTTGACAATTAATACTCAAATCTTCATTTAGCTGGACCCTATAGTGGTCAATTACTTTAGTGTAAATCAGCCGGAATCATAGTGACCTTTTCTCTCGTGTTTTTGTTTGACATGCATTTTTACTATACTTATATATTATAGTGTTTTGCTCTCCACAAATCATAGTATTGCTTTGCGGGGTACAATATGTATTCATGAGTTATTATTGACTTTGAAGTTGTATTTTTATTTATTTCAAATTCCTTTCGTTTCTGCACGCTTTTGATGTAGGCGCCTATTTCTAATTTCAACGTATATACATAGACCTACATGCTGAAGATGAAATAAATAGGATTTACAATCGACTTTACCAATTCAATCATATTTTTTCTTAGCATTTATAAAGTGAACATTGAAAAAATCTTTAACTTCAATTGTTTCAATCACAGTTATAAAGTTGACCCATTCCATATTATTCCCGCAACCTGTTTCAAAAAGATCTATATAATTAATTATTATATTTTTATCAATCGACGAAAATAAATTTGTTATCTCATTAAGACTAAGGATGACAAGGTAGGATCGTTCGGACGGTGTACCACAATTAATTACAACGATACTTATTTTCCATACCTAAGTGTAAATAATAATAAACTCATGGATAACGAACAATTCAAACGTTTGTATTGGATAAAAGAAATCCGCGATCTTTTCACAATGATCTCTAGGCTCATTGTATAACATAATGAACCAAAATGTTTTCGAATTTTCTTCTATTCATCTTTTTCATATCTCCTTCCCAATTTACCATAACATTTGTCATAATTTTGGTTTTTAGTACGAATATCAATCTTTATTTATTTATTCTGTCGCTTTGATTAAACATTTCGATATCCGATACCTTTGTTTAGGGAAACTATAAGGAAATTAGGATTTAAAAGAAATTCAATACTGGAAATGTATGAAGATTGTATGATTCCCAATTTTGAGGATGTTTCTCTAGGATCTAGGATCAAGTATCTATATTTTACTCTAAAGATTTTTATTTTCGTATAAAAACGGTACATCGTTCAACACTTGTCTATATCACTGAAAATGGTCAAAACCTGTCACCTTCTCGATTCTACTTTTTAATCGAAAAGTTATTCTCAGTGAAAAAATGTTGACATTTCAACATGAAGAATATATAGTGAACATTTTCTGAGCTTTTATGAACGGTCATGCTTCTAGATGTAGATTTTTTCGCTTACATTATTACAATGGTTTCGTTATTATCAAGGTACATTGTAGGTATACATATTTGTCATGCATGGTCATCTAGAAAGCCGTGACTACAACAATCGACATATTGGCGGCATTATTGTAGACGCGTCGCATACTTCAATCTCCAAAAAAAATAGGGTAATCTACCAACATAACAAACACAAACACAAATCTCATGGTTAGATCGGAATACATTCCTTATGTTTCAGCTCTAGATTTACAATTATAAACACATCTACATCTTTTAAAACGATAAAATGTTTGAAGCTGTAGTGAGTTTTGGTATACAATTACCGAAGTGTTTGTAAACATTTATATATCGTTGGTAGACGACCTTCTTCTTTCGTGAATGCAAGGATATCAATCGAGGAATTTGTTCTTTTTTAATTGGCTGTAGAACATAATCGACATTTCAAACAGAGAAGCACTCACTCTCATCTCCCCTCCGCTCTCCCCTCCCTTCCTCTCTCCATCTCACGCTTTCTTTCTCTCTCAAAGTCTTTTTGAAATATCTTGAAAATAAAGCAAAAAATGATGTTGTATATCTATCTATCTTTGGTCTTCGGCATGCGTGCTGTTATGGCCCCATATGGCGCCGATCTTGTATGAGAACTTGCAGTGCTGGTAACGTTACAAAACAAAATTGTAAAACTATAGTGGTCGAAAGTGTTGAAAATCATATAGTTTTCCGTAGAGCCATTACCTTGAAAATGATTCAAAATACGTTTATTTGACTATTTTTTGTTTGTCTATAAACCAATCTGATAACATTTTATTTGAATATTCTTTCTCTATTGTGAAGCTAATGAATCATAAAGTTTGGGTGGTCATTCGGTGACCATAGTGGCTACCACATGACAATCAATAGCCGACTTACAGTATCACCTAAACTAACATTTACAATTATCATGCGTATGCCGTATACCTACAATAGGCCTACAATAGTTCAAAGTTTATACACTTTTTCCACAAACAATAATAATATTAAGATAAATATTATGCACAGTATTTTAAAGTTGAGTTATTTTGCTATTCTCGAAATACATTTTCGTTCATTTTACATTCAGTAATGCTTTTTTTCCATTATTTTCAGTTTATTCTTCATCCCTGTTCTATTATTGTATAATCTATTCTCTCCTTATACACTTTTTCTATATCAGTTTCCTTCGGTTTCAATAGTTTTAGTCCTCGTAATAACGTATTTTCAATAAGGACGGCACTTTATTTTATGAAAAAATATTCGACTTCCATCCTTTTTCTCGGCTCGAAACTTGTTGTTCAACTCCCGTACCATTACTCCCAACCAAGCCGCTCGTTCTCTCACGAGTGTACCTACTTTTGCCGGTAGCTGTACAAGAAGTTTTTCTCATCGGTCCGTGCAACTCGATGGTTTTGCCTCCGCCTGTACCTGTCTCCAGAGGTGATGTCTCTATTTTCTCGATCTTCAGCCCGTATGGGTCGAGATAATAACACAGAGAGGAACTGAGGCTGGCTATAACCTTGGAGCATTGACTCTCGACGCGAACAGTGGCGGTGCCAGTGGTGAGAAGTGGTCTTATAGTGGGTATGAATCAAATCGACAACCGGGACAACCGGGCAAATTTTATTTCTCGCTGGTATTTCTTGTTGTTATGTTGCTGAAAGTGTAGTCAAGATTAATACTAACAAAAACCCGGCACCTCCACCAAATCTGTTTTATGATGAGAAACAGGAACGGAAAAATATTCAGCGGAGTACAAATAAATAGAGTTGCGTCCAAACTCGAATCATTCCAAACACGACTCATTAATTGAAAATCAGGTAACACAGCAAAAATGAGCTTATAGAAAGAGACGAGCATTGTGGATTAACCTTATATTCTGAAAGATATGAAATTATCATAATTGTGTAGTAATTGTTATAATACGATATAATTTATGTAATTAATTTGTATTACGAATATAACATGATTTAATGTACGAGTGCTTATATACTGCAGTTTTTCTGTCCAAATATTCTGCAATCTATACGGAGCTATCAAGAAAGTGGACATTCTGGATACATTCTGGATCTTTGATTTTACCTCACCTTCTAAACCACAGAATATTGATTTATGAAGACGTGGAGAGTACATGTTTAGTAAATGGTGACGTAGCTTCAGTATCTAATTCACGCATATATAGCAGAGTAAAATCTACGTGATGTATTTTATATTTATTAGAATTACTCCACTAATATTACAACATACATTTCACTCTCCAGTCTCTCCTAACTTATATATCAGTAAATAGGAAATTAATGATAAGCCAGTTGAGTAAAGTTCAGTTACAACAGTCCCAATCTACAGGAATGATACCTTTCTTGCCGTTGTATTACAATAAGTTACTTGGATAACAAAAATAATAATAAAAAACGATAACAACAATGATAAGTTTCGTGGCTTCCAGTGGTAGATAACTGTTGGTTGCCACGCCACTGTATCTCAATCAAGTGTAGAGGAGGAAGTTTATTTCGATTGGGGTGTTGTTGGTAGGTACGTGGTTCCTTCGATTGACCAATGGTCGGCGCGATCTTACATCTAACCCCCACCATCCCACCACCCCCTCCTCATAGAAAACATCTTTAGTCGGTGAGAAACAGGCGATGATTGAGTAAAACATTAACTCAATCGTAAAGCGCGAGATGATGCCGTTTTTTTTTTATTTTAAAAATAATCATAAAAATTCGAAGTTTCAAGTTAATGTCGGGTTTAATAGATCCGGTCCTTTACCGACATGCCCAATCGGAATATGAATTTCTGAGCGTCCCAGCGGGATTATTATTATTAATGGTTAATAATGGTGAAGTACGAAAATGTGATATCTAGTTTGTATACTCCGGTCACTTCGGTTAAACTAATTCTTTGTACAATCGAAAGTTAGTTAAGATTCGCTTTTGAGCCGGCCGTTAAGAGTCTTGTTACGTTTTATTCGGCAGTGAAATTAACAATAGAATGCGCCTCTTAGATGAAATACGGCCAACGAAAATGTAATATAACAAAACTATCAACAGTGGGATGGGGCATTTCGAACAGAATCACTTGTTGCAATAAGTTCTCTAGTTGAACATCAGCAGCAACATATATTATAAAATATTATAACATATATTACTCCGTAATAATCAGCAGCGTACCTGCAACGTTTACTGGTGAATATTGGTTGGAATGGATCATCCTGAAACTTTATTCAGGCTCTACGTGTCGATTGAAGACATATTTTCTGAAACTTCAGTCGAACTAAAACGTGTGAAGAAAATATTTCGAGTATGAATTCAATTATCATCAATTGATCAGATTAATCAAGTTGAAGTTATTTATTTGGTTTTTGAATTTTTGAATTATAAAATAGCTCCTATAGGCTTCTGTCATTGGACGTGTATTATTGGACCTTTATTCTCAATAACTCAATAGCCAAAGTATTATCTTATTGACTCATCTTTTCTACATTGTTGATGGCTACATGACAAAAATTCTATCTTCCTAATGGAAATGTATTAAATGTAATATTTATTTAATAATCCAAATAACATTTTTTTTCATGGTATGTCCTTCATTGTTTAATTACTTCTGAAGTTTTACTAGCTAGCACCATAGATTACTCTACTGTATAACCACACCACAATTCAATTAAGAACGACGATTTGATTATTGATATAATATTAAACATAAACAATAACCAATTTCCTTGCAGTCTTTTGTGTGGAGCTTTTTATTTTCACCCAATTATATATATATATATATATATAATAATAATAATAATAATAATAATGTTTATTGTCATTTTTGATCATACAGTGTTGATATCATGACAGTCATAACCTAATTATATTTACATTTGTTGAGGAATAATTGTGATCATGATAAAAATGTACAGATTAAAAGGTTGTCAAATTAGACTATTAAAAAGATAAAATTCTTCTACATCGGTTTCAAAATGAATCTCAATCTATTCCCTTGCGTCGTAAAATTTAACCCACATGAATCCCAATAAAATAAATAACCCAATGTACTAAAATGCTTACAGTTAGATGAAGTTGTTGAAGTTAAAAAGTAGATTAAGTTGGAATTACATGCATTAAACTCATACAGTAGTATACAATTCATTCACTGAATAAAAACAAGACTCAATTAAAAACAACTTTAAACATTTCTTAAAGTCAGTACCTACTTTACATTTTAAAATCGAGGGCAAGGCATTATACAGTTTAGACCCCTGATAGGTAGGGGATGTCTCATAAAGCATAAGTCTGTGCTTTTGTAAAATATAGTTAGCTTTATTCCTAGTTTTGTAGTTGTGTTCAAATGAGTTTAGAGTTGGTAATTGATTATTATCTATGACGAAAAGAATGCAATTATAGATGTACAGGCTAGGGATGGTCATAATTTTAAAATGTTTGAAGAGAGGTCTGCAGGAGTCCTTAAAGTATATATCTGCGCAGGGATTGCAACTGGCTCCCGCTATTGTCCGTACGGCTCGTTTTTGAAGGGTAAAAAGTCTCTTTGTCGCTGCTGAGTGGCCCCATAGAACTATCCCATAGTTTAAATGAGATTGGATGAATGCGAAATAGGCCATCTTGACAGAGCTCAGTGTTGTGATGTCTACGAGTTTACTGATCAAAAAGCAGCCTGAGGCCACGCGAGCACTTATCATTTTGATGTGACTGCTCCAATCCAGTGTGCAGTTGAGCTGAACACCCAGAAACTTCGTGGTTTCAGCCTCCGCAATGCTGACTCCTTCAAGTCTAATCAGTAGACTGTCGTCTCTTTTCTTCTGTTTAGTGTTGAATTGTAGAAATACAGTTTTCTTTTTATTGAGGATCATATAATTGGCAGCGCTCCACTCCTCTATTTGCTTGGCTGCTTCATTGGATAAGCTACCCAGGGAGTCAGAGTCTGTCGTAATCAGCTGATTCGTGTCGTCCGCAAACAGTGTCAGGTTGCCTGCTGTTACGTTAACGGGTAAATCATTGGTGAACAGGATGAATAAGTAAGGAGATAATACTGAGCCTTGTGGCATTCCGACGTTTATTCTAAGTCCGTCTGATAGGTGCGATCCGTTCTTTCCTGCGATGAACACTCTTTGTTCTCTGTTCAGAAGATAAGATCTTATCCAATCATTTGCTGCTCCGCGAATTCCTAGTAGATTCAGTTTATGCAATAATAGTGAATGGTTGATGGTATCAAACGCCTTACTAAAATCATAGAATATCCCAACGCTGTCTTCGCTGTTGTCAAGGGCTTTCAGGATGCCTTCTATGAAACTGGCAAGAGCAGTTACAGTTGATCTACCTTTGATGAATCCATGCTGGTTGTTATTGAGGAGAGAAAATTTATTGATGAATGACACTAGCCTAAGAGAGAGTGCTGTTTCTAGTAGCTTGGAGAAGACTGACAGAAGTGCGATTGGACGGTAGTTTACAAGTTTTTCTCGATCCCCGGACTTGAAAATAGGTATGATCTTGAAAGTTTTGAGGCTTGATGGGAATGCTCCTTGTTCGAAGGAGCAGTTTACAATGTGAACCAGTGGTTCTTTAAGGAAGTGAATCACGTGTTTGATGATATTGCAGGGAATTTCATCAATACCGGCTGATTTCTTGGATGTTATTTTGTCGATGATCTCGTAGTACTCTTTAGCAGTGAGAGGAAACAAAAATATTACCTCTTTGCTGGTCGGCCGCTGCGTCGGCTGTGATCGAGTAGTAGTCGGACGGGACGCAAGCAACGTCGCTGCTGCGTTTTGGAAGTGTTTATTAAAAAGAGCTGCTACTTCTTGCTGTGTAGATATTTTTTCTTCCGAGACTTGCAAAGTGATGTCGATGTTGGCCCGATTTGTTTTACCGTAGTGGTTAGCGTTTACAATACTCCATGCTGTCTTCATCTTATTTGACGATGTTTGGATTTCCAGGTCGTTTGTTGCTTTCTTCGCGCTTGAGATCATGTTTTTATATGTTCGTTTTAAAGCTGTGTATTTAGTTTTGTCGAGAGAGTATCCAGATTTTCTTGCGGCATGATACGCCTTTTTTACGGTCAAGGACATGTTGCGGAGCTCCTGGGAAAACCAAGAATTTCTTGTTTTGTTTCGCTTTATATTTATTTTCTTGACTTTCTTAGGGAATGCGTCGTCGAATACTCCATAGAAGATTCGTAGAAACTCATCGTATTTGTCATCTAACGTTGACTTCAGGTAGACGGAGTCCCATATGACTTTACTGATCTCCAGCGTAAAGAAGTCTATCTGACTCGCTTTGTAGGTCCTTGATTCAATTTCGACTATCTTTGTATCCGGTTTCACGTCGATTGTAAAAGCTTGGAAGAAGTGGTCGGATAGTTCAGGGTCGAACACATAGCAGGCGGCATTATAAGCAGAACTATCTGTAAATATATTATCGATTCTGGTGCAGGATGTTGTGGTAATGCGCGTCGGCTCTTTTACCATTTCGCGAAGGTTGTATGATAGCAGCAGGTCTTCCAGCGTGTCTTTTATACTACTTTCTTCCATGAAGTTAACGTTGAAATCTCCGCAAAGGATAATAGTGGCTGGTTTTTTTGAAGAAATAATTTCTAGCAAACAGTGAATATTCTTGAAAAATATATCAACGTCACCACACGGAGCCCTGTAGACACAGGCAATTGCAGTCTTTCCGTCGTTGCTGTCAAGTAGGATGGACGCCGATTCGAAATGTTTCTCGATATTCAAGGTGCTTGCGTCAGTAACTTCTGTAGCTGCCAAGTTAGATTTTATGTAGATTAAGGCGCCTCCATGAGTGAACGCTGATCTACAGAACGCATCGGCGATAACATAGCCTGGGAGGTGGGCGCTGCTCAGTTCTTCTTTAACTAGCCAATGTTCTGTCAAGCAAATTACGTCCGGTGATATATCTTGAAGTGCCAGTTGTAGGGTGGTCAGTTTACGTCTTAGGCTTTGTATGTTACCATGAACCATGAGGTGACGTTGGGATTTACTATTCGTTGTGGGATTTAGAATGTTATTATCGGTATTGGTCGAGGGTGCACTGATATTGTATGTTAATTGCTAATCGTAGTTAATTCGACTCTTCCTTATTGACTCCACTCTCATCCTCGAGGGGCAAGTCCTGCTCCTAGCATCATGGGCTGAGTTTTTAGCGTTGCCATGCTCCACATTCTTATAACAG
Organism: Brachyptera putata; assembly: GCA_907164805.1. Lineage (NCBI taxonomy): Eukaryota > Metazoa > Arthropoda > Insecta > Plecoptera > Taeniopterygidae > Brachyptera > Brachyptera putata. Next base: position 14,901,231 of record OU015462.1, on the reverse strand, counting down.
TTAACGCACCTTAGTTCAGTGCTGCGGCATTCATCTTCGTGCTGTTTGTCACCGCATTTGTAGCATACTTTCGCGTGTTTGCAGTCTTTGCTGTGATGATTAAAGCCCCAACAATTGTAGCACTGTGTTATGTTTACATGGTCGAATATTTTGTATCTGCGCCATCCAAAGTTGAAGCGACCTTCTCTGAGCAGTGCCCTACGGGACGTTGCATCGACCTCAATGACGACAAACGACGAGCTTTCACGCTTTACGACTGTAATTAGTTTTAGTGTAAAGTGTGCGTTTGTCGAATCTAAGTTGTTTTGCACTATGCTAGCTTTGCAGAACTCCTCATCGGGTGTCTCATTCAGTTCATTATTATTAATGGTTAATAATGGTGAAGTACGAAAATGTGATATCTAGTTTGTATACTCCGGTCACTTCGGTTAAACTAATTCTTTGTACAATCGAAAGTTAGTTAAGATTCGCTTTTGAGCCGGCCGTTAAGAGTCTTGTTACGTTTTATTCGGCAGTGAAATTAACAATAGAATGCGCCTCTTAGATGAAATACGGCCAACGAAAATGTAATATAACAAAACTATCAACAGTGGGATGGGGCATTTCGAACAGAATCACTTGTTGCAATAAGTTCTCTAGTTGAACATCAGCAGCAACATATATTATAAAATATTATAACATATATTACTCCGTAATAATCAGCAGCGTACCTGCAACGTTTACTGGTGAATATTGGTTGGAATGGATCATCCTGAAACTTTATTCAGGCTCTACGTGTCGATTGAAGACATATTTTCTGAAACTTCAGTCGAACTAAAACGTGTGAAGAAAATATTTCGAGTATGAATTCAATTATCATCAATTGATCAGATTAATCAAGTTGAAGTTATTATTTGGTTTTTGAATTTTTGAATTATAAAATAGCTCCTATAGGCTTCTGTCATTGGACGTGTATTATTGGACCTTTATTCTCAATAACTCAATAGCCAAAGTATTATCTTATTGACTCATCTTTTCTACATTGTTGATGGCTACATGACAAAAATTCTATCTTCCTAATGGAAATGTATTAAATGTAATATTTATTTAATAATCCAAATAACATTTTTTTTCATGGTATGTCCTTCATTGTTTAATTACTTCTGAAGTTTTACTAGCTAGCACCATAGATTACTCTACTGTATAACCACACCACAATTCAATTAAGAACGACGATTTGATTATTGATATAATATTAAACATAAACAATAACCAATTTCCTTGCAGTCTTTTGTGTGGAGCTTTTTATTTTCACCCAATTATATATATATATATATATATATATATATATATATATATATATATATATATATATATATATATATTCATATGTGTGTGTTTTGTTTTTTGGAAGTTATTCGATATTGTGTTTCTGCTTTCTTTGTTCCAAAATTAATTTTCGATTGCTTTACATGTTGATCTTACAGAACGTTGACTATACACAACCGTGGATGAGAATTGTTTTTTGTTGGTCCTAAAAGAATGAGCCGTAAAATAAAAATCTACTTTTTAGCTTTTGACGACTTCCCTAGGATACGCCATGAGATTCTTTTCTACGAGCAAAAACATAATAAGCATATACGATTCATGAAAAGTTAATTCGATATACCTTTTTACATCCTCAGCCGGTAGTGAGACTTTTTTTTCAGTAAAGAGCATCCTATGAGACTATAATTTGTCTATTTTACACGACGTGGATGTAAAAAATTATATAAGTATATAAACCAAAAAAAGTTATGGTGGTCAAGTTGGGTTAGGTAAATTGGTCATTTCGGAATAGTTTGTTTTAGGTTCAATAAAATTTTAGCATAGTGTAGCATGGACTTGGCTCTACACTAATTTATTGAATCTTTTTGCTGGTCAAATGCTCGCATACCGGTAGTGGTGCAATTAAGTTTGGATTTTACTTTTATGATAGGTAGATTGTAATATAGCAATCAGAATGTGCGTGCATATAATTTACTCGCGAAGTTCTGCTGTTCTCTTTCTTTACAGAGATAAAATTAGTCAAATTACTGTAATATATAATGTAGGTCTACTGTATAACATGTAAAAAATGTAGCTTTGCAGTCAGTAATTATTTCAAGTCTATCAGAAATAATAAATATTTACAACTAGGAAAACGACATATATGCGTTGTTAGACGAGCGAATAATAATAGTATGGGTAAAAATGGGTAAAAACTGCTTCGAGTGGTACCAATTTAGCACATTTTATGTTTTTTCTTCAAAGTGGCTGATCAAGCTGAAAATTTCCAGAAATGTGTATCAAAATGTAATTCAACTTCATGCAAAATTTCATTTTTTAGGAAAATAGTTAATATTTTTTTATTTTTTTATCCGTTGTGTTATTCTAATGGGTATTTTTGAAATTTCTAAAATTCATTAAAAAAAAGTTACCACCCGATAATGCCACAAAACTATACAGAAGTTAGATTGAGGACCTTGTTAGATTGAAGTGAGACTGAGTTAGATTGAGGCAACTAAGTTAGATGAGGAAGTTTGAAGTTGATAGCTGTATTGACATGTGGAGAACCAACAAAAAAACAAAAAAAAAAATATATAAAAACGAACACCAATTTTTTTCAGTATGTCAAATTGAATCCTCGCTAAAGCTCGTCTAATTATTAACTGAATCAAGTATTCAATATTATGGTTCGTCGTTGCCATGGAAATCAACCAAAATGAACCAATCATATCAATCCCTGAGATAAAATTACAATCATACCCGGTAAATCACCCAGGCTTCTCCAAGCTCACATCTGAGAATTCATTTGCTTCTTCACAGCTTACACCTCACAGCTTCTCCGCTCACATTTGTTACTGAATGTTGCTTGCTCTAAACGAACTCTAGAAATAGTGAAAAGATTCATTTTAATTCTTTAAGAATTGAGAAAAAAGGAAATTATATCACTATATTTTGAAAAAATGTTGAATTTCAAAAATATATATTTTTTGAAACTGATTCTTAATTTTAAAATTAGTGTATTGAAATGCCCCGTAGTTATGAGAAGACATGTGAACTTTATCATTATTCATTCATATTGATCATCCAATTTTTTGTGGAACTTTTTTGAAATTAATTTTCTAATTTCATTATAATTGTTCCAACTTCTGAGTGAGAAGAAACGTCAAACTTTAATTAGCTACACATTTCTATATGCGGCGGGTCTGAAGGAGGGTAACATATGGAATGGATACATCGTCTCGTTGCCTGTCCAAGTCCTTCTTCCCCCTCTAACTTTCTAAACTCACCCCCTTCCCACGGTCACATATAACACATAACAAGCAGACTGATGAACTAAAAGATTGAAAATAAGATTCATCTTCAAACGACAAACTGAAAAAAAACGCAGATTCACACTTGTCTATACTATTTTCTCACAACAAAACATCCAAGATTCTTGTATACCTTTGTTCCTCGAAGAGTTATTATAATCGTTCCGATCGATCGTCTCCCCTATGTATCAGCAGCGTCAGTCGTGAGTTTCGACTCGCCAAAACTTGAGTTGTTGAAGTTCAAGACAATAAAGCTATCCAAGCGATGCTCGGACTGATGTTATCGGTAACATGATTGAGAGCTGCTTAGGACGCTGGAAGAACAGAAATAGAAGCAAAAGTACAGTATCGGACCAACGTTACACACGGAGAATTCCAGTTGTCGCAATCGCCAATTGGCGTGGTCAAGTAGTCATACATATAAATTGGTCCTGTGAACCTGTCGCCAACTCGATCGCTGTTGACTGGATCGAGTCAATAGCTCTTGGTGAGGATAGAGATAACTTCTGAAGCACGATATACACGAACAACTCCAGTTCTTAATTTGCCAACTGGTTTAACCAACTAGCCTGAAATTGTTCGTGTGAACATAAAAATAATAAGACAATTTCATCGCTGTTGACTGGAAGTTGGCTAGGTGACAACAGAGAGAGAGCTTCTAAAAACGCCGATTCAATCGGCCGACTAGCGGACAACAACCAATGAGAATGTAGTCAATGTATGACTTCAAAAACTAAAAACAAAAACTAATAGTGAAATTGTGATTGGAGAACACAATTTGGGGGAGACTACTGTCCACTTATTACAACAATGTGTGACATCACTTTGAAAGAAGCCTGCATACATTTTGAAATTCGGTGTCCTTGTGTGATTTCCGAACGCTCGTCGGTGTACCGTAACCAGTTTAGTAGCTTGAAAATGCACTACGACTACTAAAACTAGTGCAATGAAGGTAACAACAAGAGAACATTATAATATAAAAAAACACTGCCGAGTGGATACACACGTTCTCTCACGCCCGGCCCGTTTGTGACATCTCAACACCACTGGACTGGCGAACAAAGACGTCCACAAAGCCGTGGACACGGCGACGGGGCTTACATACTCGAAAACAGCACTCTTTTTATACTCTTCCACTTGGATTAATAGGCGATTAACATCTCTGGTTTACATTTTGACGGCTCGTTTATTCGGTTGACTAGTTTCATAACTTAAATCTGGTTTATTTGATCTCTATAATGCGGTTTTCATATTTCTTTGTCTAGTGAATTCGACAGTTTTACATTTTAAATTAATTAATCTGTGGTCAAAAAAGTTGACGTTGAGACGGATCGACTTATTTAATAATTGAGTCGGCAATCAATTCATATTTTTATCAACTCCGTGCAACGAAGAGTGAGGTTTATACTTAGCAGATAGACGACAGCAGTGCAATGAAATGCCATAATAATTCCTATTCCTACGACACTAAAAGTAATTACAGAATGCTCATCCGAATGCATTATGGCGGCGAAAGATTACCAAAACAATATGCAGTGTTTAATAAATGTCAGCATTGAATATATTTATAAATATGCTCGAGCTTTATTTTGCAACTTTGTAAAAGTTGCACTGTTTACCACCTGGCACCTACACGCATTTTTTTCATTTTTCGCTGCTATGATGCATTGTTGAAATTAGAAATAATTTCGTAACTTGTAGATAAAGTGATACTCTGTCCAAATCGAACACGTTCATAACATAATATTTCTTCGTAAAGTCCAAATGCTTCCTTTAATCCTGGATTGTGGGTTTCATGAATTCTGTGTCAAGTTATCAATGTATTAATTATACATTATATAGTCTAATTAACAATACAAGTTTTCAATGGCTTATTAAATTTGATTGTTCGCTCACCACATGCGTAACGAGACATGCAGGAATCACTTGGCAGTGGCTAGAAAGTAACCCATCAACCCGGGTTAAATCATGGGACGGTGGGGATTGAAACATAAAGGGTAATTGGAGTGGAATTGTGGTCGAAGGGGGCGGTGAGAAGAGTGCATCAACAGGTTGCAGACATGTGGTAAGACGTTAGCAGAAAGTATAACTGGCATTCTGTTATTAGGCTGCCAGAGGAACCGTCATGGTAGAATGAAATGGACTTGAATAGCGTGGGAGAGGGGGAGGGTTGTGAGCGTTGAGAGATTAGATACAGATGACAGAAGAAATCTGTCAAACTACCAAAAAATTCAATAGAACAACTTGGTGCTATGTTTGGAGATTGAAAATATATATTTGATTTGAAATCACCTATTTTGGCTGAATGTAGGCGTATATACGAAGTGACAAGTACGGTGTTACGGACAAATACGGCGGTAATTGAATATAATAATAACGTATTCGTATACATATTGAAATAAATAGTAGGAAAAGAAGTTCGTCTACTAAGTATAAATAATGGTAAAATATTCGGGAATTACATTTTTCTTGCTGTAATTTCAAGGATTTAACGCTTTTTGAAGATGCGTTAGGTTAGGTTAGGTTAGATTAGGTTAGGTTTGTAAATCTCGTCCTGAAAATTGAAAAATCATAATATATCTCAATAGTATAACAGCAAATGTATACAAATATAACGGTGATCATATTTGGGTTTGTTACGTTGGCAGACAACTTTCTTCTTTCGTTGATACGAGCATAGTTCTAATCAAAACTTGGTCTCTTGTAAGCCATACACAACGATCTGTTTTTGAATTTGTAATTGTAACTTGTGTTAATAATCGATTTTATACAATTTCTTTGTAAAAATCGATGTAAATTAAGCGTAAACCGTGGATAATATATCCTTAAAAGCCTCTTACACCCAAATGGCCAAGTCTTACACACCGACACTCTCGGGCGCTAGTGTGCCTGAATAGCAAAAACACCCGATCAAACCGCCAATAGTCTCAGATCCCAATTCAGCAACGAGAGGTGTAAAAATGGTTGAACTCTGCAGCCCGAATGGTCGATGTGGCGGTCACGCTTATATACCGCCGTCCATCTTGTCAACAAGTAGGGGCATTCTGCCCCTAGGCGCCGGCAAACAACCGACAAACAAAAGTCGGGTCCGGATTACGGAGCGCGGCACTCGAAAGAGATTCGAGGAGTCTCGTATACAATGTCTTGATTCCGTGCCGGAGGCGGAGGAGAACCGCTAAGACACAGGAACTTTCTTAATAGGGGGATGCAATTAGTCGGATTAACACGAACCAACACCTTTACGAATAGGTTTTTGACCAATTAGATACGTGCGTGGTGAAGTATGCAAGGAGAATGGATGTTGACGGATATTTTTTAAGCTAATTATATTTGATACTAAACGAAATGAGGACTGAAATATCAGCATGAAACAAACTGTGGCGCAACCATCATTCAACCCCCCTTCCCTCCCCCCACTCGAGAGATTATTTCAGACATCTTATTCTTACGACTGCTAAAGAGTTCATGTGTAGATACTTCTTTCCAGATTAAAGATCAACAAAATGAATTGTTGAAAAAAGGTAATATATTTTTCACTTATTGCCTGAATTACACGTGGGAGTATAGCTATAGCTGGGACTTCAAAGTTGTTACGACCATCGTAACCCATACTATTTGCTTTCACCAAACCTTTCAGGCAAACTGAACTTGGTAATACCACTTCTCTATGGTAATACGGGCCCTTGAATTCGAAATGTCAATCAAAAAATACATGACAAATTATAATTTTCGGGACCAGTTTTCCCCGGCCACTCTCTCCTCTCCGCTACTTTGGCCCCGTTGTTTCATATTTATGTCACTGGGAAACAACTGAAAATCCTACAATTTTTCTGTTGAATGTAAAAAAGGTGGATGATAGATAGGTAAGCGTCAATACTCTAGCTTTGAGAATGAAAGACGTTGTACACATAAATGTTCCCACATTTCGGTCTATATGAGGTTATTGTTGAATATTATGAGAACTATTTGGACTTGATTTGTTTGAGAGTAAAAATTATAAAAAATAGAAATGAATTAATTAATGAATTTTAAATTAGCTCAAAAACAAAAAAATAGCAACGCTATACTTTGTTTGTAATATTCAATAGCTGCATATAATCAAAACACGGCACTTCCACCTGTACTACGTTACTATACCTGCATGATCTGTCGCATCATATACATACTATAGGCCCTACCTGTCGCATCATTTTCCTCGTCTTCATCCTCGTTTTCACTTTCTTCTTCGATTTCCAATATTCGACATGCTGTCCGTTCTTTTCACTATCTTTCCTCTTCCACATCTTTCCACAATGGGCAACAGATCGAGCGTTACTCATAAACCCACAAAAATCAATCTTGCTCTTGCTGGGTACAGATGCACAGAGAAGTAAGATGTTACAAGATTTCCAAGTATCTGTGAACAATATCGCCCTACCCGTTGCAGAACATGCGAGAAATCTGGGACTGACAATAGACAAGAAACTCAATTTCACAAATCACATTCACAACATTCGCAAGTCCAGTTATCACAAACTCAGATTACTACGGCCATTCAAGTCTCTTCTTCCACCTTCCGCAAAATTAACTTTAACTGAAGCTTTAATTATCTCCAAGCTTGACTATTGTGACACAGTATATGGTCCTAACCTGAGCTGCGAGGATGAGAATGAGGTACAAAAAATTCAGAATGCTTGTATTAGATACTCATACAGCCACATTAAACAGAGAGACCACGTCACCCCAGCAATCATAAAAGCAGGTTGGCTCAAAATGAAAGAAAGGAGACAGCTTCACATTATTAATACCTCCCACAAAATACTAAACACTAATATACCATCTTATCTGAGAACGAAATTAGTGCGATGGGGTGAAATTCATTCAAGACTTACCAGAAACAACAATCACCTCAGTATTACTACGCACAAAACAACCAAATTTAAGTCTTCCTTCAAATACAATGCCACTATGCTATACAACGCAGTTCCTGAACAGTTCAAGACATTAAGCTAAAATGCATTCAAAGCTGCAGTGAAAAGACTATATACCGTACACAATAACACAAAGATCGGATCAGAAGGATAGCCATCAGTTCTAATTATACATCGTATTTCATTCTGTTTTATCATAATATTGTTTGTATCCATTATATCATTTAGTTCTTATTCTTAGTTATAAGTTAAAATAGTATTGGTTATATGGAAGAGCAGAATAATTTAGCAATGCTAATATCTGAATATCGCCATTTTTATCGGAAAAATAAAGACAATTGAATTAATATGCTTCCTCTTCCCTTCACGCTTCCACTTGCCGGCTGGCCAATCCTGTCGTATCATCATCCTCATCCTCGTCTTCCTCCTCTTTTTCAGTTTCTCCTTCTATATCTATACTATATCTTCTATACTACTATACTCTCTCTCTCTCTCTCTCTCTCTCTCTCTCTCTCTCGATATATATATATATATATATGTATGTATACATTGGCGTCGGAACCGGGGGGGGGGGGGGGGGGGGCAGGGGGGGCAATGCCCCCCCCCAACTTTTGGCCGAGGGGGGGCAAGGGGGGGCAAGAAAAAGGTCTTGCAAGACACAATTTGAAAAGACGAGAAATAGAAAAGACGAAAAAAAGAAGGAAGAGAGAAGGAAAGAAAGAAAAAAAAAGAAAGAGAAGGAACGAAAGATGTAGGCCTATAGATAGATAAAATCGTACATAGATTCATATCTCACATTGCATAGAAAATCAAACATCAGATGGGTACCTTCAGTTTTAGGAGAAAATTGATTTTTGCATCTAAATCTCATCTGAAACACGTTGAACCATATTAAAAAAAGTGTGTTCAGAGGAATTTTATTTACTGTTTCGAAATGACAGTTCTGGTAAGTAGTTTATGACTTATGAGTTAGCAGAAATCAACAAACAAACCTATGCTTCTTCCAGATGTAAATTATTCATTACAATTTTTGTAAATTTTGTAAATTTCCAAAATTCCAACAGTCTTAACAATGACAATGAAGTGAAATGGAGAAAGGAAACTTCCAATGGGTCGTTTCTAGGGGGGGCAAAGAGCGTGACTGCCAGGGGCGTCAAATTTATGGGGCTCTATCGGCGCACATTTGTAACATACTATTAATAACAATATTCCATAAATCATATTCTATTTTACTTATGCATTATTGGTGAAAGTAAATGTTATTATTCGAACAGCATTGTTTTCGAATGATATAGATGAATTTAGCGTTTAATTTTCTTGGATGAGCCATTCAGCAAAACTAGCTCTCACCACACTAAAGAATTCATGAATTCCAGAAATTTCGTGTAGTTCCCAAACCCGTAGAAACGTACTTAAAAAGATGAATTTTCTAAAATTATCCTGCGGGGCTTGATTCCTCCCTTACTTGCATTCACTTTCACTATGCGCATACAGTTTTTGGGGCTCATAATTGAGTCCTTGCCCATGGCGCTAAAATGAGCCAGAACGACCCTGCAGTTACAATAACTATGATCGGCAAATATCAGTTGGGCACCTATAGTTCTTCAAAACAATACATTTTGTCATCTAAATCGTATCTGAAACACGTTAAATCGTGTTAAAAAAGGGGTAATTTGAAAAAATTCCCTGTGGGGCCAGAAGAGTCCTTCTCCCCTTGGGGCCTTGCCCCCCGCGGGTCGCAGGCTTCACGTTAACTGGCCTTTGTACAACTGTTCTTATATGGCTTTTTCTTTTCCAAACTGTGATCCCCTCCACCCATCTTGGTTTTATCAGTATTTTTTCCTTCTGTCCCAAATGAAAAATGAAAAATACCCAAATGTTATTGAATACGTGGCACCCCATACTTCCTTCCTCCGCGGGTCGCAATTTTTGAGCTTGCCCCCCCAACTTTGAAAACGTTCCGACGCCCCTGTATGTATATTTTCTATTTATATCATCGTTAATTTCAACTTTTTCCACAGTAGGCTATAATATTTTCTTGAATTTTATAATTATTGACAAATAAGATCAATAACAACCTGGCAATGAAACGACTGACATAATTGCTGTTGTCTTTCGGCTATCAACAAATTGATCATTATATTTGTCATTTCACCCTGCAGTCCAGTCGGCCGTGATTCCCACGGCAAGCCGAACATGAACGATGGAGAGTGATCCAGCAGGCCAGGCCGTGTTCTGTGCTGAGAGCTGAGATGACAGACATCTCAATCAGCGTACCTACATCGTACGTGCACGGCTCCGATCTCGTTCTTGCCAAAAGCCATCGTTTCGACTAACTAGCATACCAATCAAATAATAAACATGTAGCCACTGGCGGGGACACAAAAAACATACATATGTGTGCGTGTTTTTCAAAACTTTTATTAGCCATAAATGGAATGAAATGGTGACGAAAAGAAATTTCACGAAAATAAACCGGTATATAAATGTCCTTGTTGGCGGTTGTTGGCGGTTTTGAGTTTCGAAGTTTCTTCCCGTCAATGATGTAGTGAATGAAGGGGTTTACTGTATACAATATTTCAAATAATTAGAGTTTTCGGTTTTCACCAACACAGGAAAACTAAATGTTCTCATAGAGATATAATTTCACCTATTTATTCATTATATTTCTATATACGGGTGCATGAACACGGCACATAACACATATATTAATATATATATATATATATATATATATATATATATATATATATATATATATATATATATATATATATATATATATAGGCCTATATATATATATATATATATATATATATATATATATATATATATATATATATCCCACTTCTCTATAGCACATGCAACTGGTACTTTTATTTCTCCTCTTATGTGTATAGCGAGTATCCTCTGTCAAAACAATAATGCTGCTTAACGACCCCACCAACAGCAAGGTTATACGGAGGTACGAATGAGCGGGTGAAAATGAAACGATGAAGTGATGATAGGTGAAAGTACGTTTACAAAAACCCATGTCTTATGCGGGACTCGAACCCACGCCCAACGGTGACTTCAGTTACTCCCGCTAGCGATAATGGACTCTCCTCTGTCTCTTACGGCTTAGGCCTACCTATACATACTGTATATATTTTAATATCAATTATAAAGACATTAAAGTGTATATATTGAATATAAAATCGATGAGTTTAAATAATTTATCAACTTGAAAAATGGAATGTTTTTCATTCAGTCAGTATTTATGTTTTTATTTTATACTTATTTTGATTCTCAAAATACTGACTGCTTTGGCTGGGGATGGGGATCATTCATCAATATACAGCAACCCCCCCCCCCCCTCTTCGTCAACACGATGATTGTTGTAATGGCAGGAGATGAGGTAGTGTGGAGAGAGGGGGAGATAATTGGAGACGCCAACACAGATAGTGTGTAGAAAAGCTCATCTACTTTGCATTCAATGCTCAATTAATATGTACATACGTTTATATGAGAGTGTGTAAATTATACTCACGAGTTCTTCGTATATGAAGGTGGTGTGGATGTATAAACGTACCCGCAAAATAAGTTGGCTGTCTACCAACCTAACAAACACAAATATCACCGTTAGATTTGTATAGCTATGGTATTTTATAGATATTATATGATTTTTTGAAACGAAGTTTACTATAAGAAACGCAACCGCATCTTTCAAATGCGTTAAATCCTTCACGCTACATCGAGATTAATCAATTACTGAAATTTTTACATTCATGCTGTTGGTACACGTCCTTCTTCTTTCGCAGTTACAAGTATATATATACATATATATCGTGTTTTTTTTACGTTTACAACATTACGATTGCAGTTGGCGGTTATAAAGTTCAGACTCTTTTGTAATGTCGTTTTGTGCGAGAGCTCTAAACAATGTTAATCAAATGTTCGTGTTATATGTTTGCAACATAGGTATATACATATTTATATACGTATAATATACGTAATTACAGCATCAAAATAGTTGAGGATAAAATTGTTGTTCAGCCCACTTCTATATAGGCCTAATAACCCCCTATTACCACCCTCCTCCTCCCTTTACAAGAAAGATTTGGATATCTATCTTCTGAACTACTATTTCCTACGCTTTGTAACTTGAACTTAAATCGGAAGTGCCAGAAACCCAGAGGTGTATTTCGAAATAATTTTGAATATCTTTAAAAAAAATGTTCGTTGGTATCGGGTATTTTTATGGAAAATAGTCGGAAATATAAATCGCATTGAAGCTTCGTGGAAAAATAGTTCTATGAGGTAAATTTATATTTAATCTAGGTATAAGATCGTCCGTGCTTTCGATTTGGCGAAATCTCATTTTTTGTGATAGCATTTGAACGGTTTGGGATATCAAAATTCTAATAGAGTAGAAACATATAAATTTTAATACATTCAAAATGATGTGAAATAAAATTATTCTATTATAATTTTTTTATTTTAATTTTTATAATCATTTCAACACTGTCACAGCTATATACAGCTGAAAATTGTGTGTTTTTCACTGTACCTGTTCAGATTAGGCGAAATCAATTTTTTTAGATTTTACTCGTACCATCTTGAGTTGAAGGCACACAAAATATCTGTGCTCCTCCATATCAGAATTTTGTTATCTTATACCATTCAAATCTTATCGATTAAAAACTGATATTTTGCTAACGATTCCCATACCCTCTTAATTGGGGAACAATACCTTTGTGTCAAGTTTTGAATGTTAGAAAATATGATTAATTTAAATATTTGTTCAGAGGTTGATCAGTTCCGTTTTGTAACTAATAAACATCATTATTCAACGAGGTGCGGATAACGGCTGTATGCAGATTGGCAGCATGGTATGTAGACCTAATGGGCGTAACACAATTTACCCTCGCACTTAATGAGTAATACATTAACTCACATCGGATAATTAAAACCTCCGATCAAAAATCTGTCCGCCGAACTGGTTTGATTATTCTCCTTCTAGAAATTACATAACTCACAAAACGTTATCAAAAGTTAATGGATTTAATATAAAAAACGACCAACACATAAATTAAATTTTGATTGGCGCGTAACTCGTAAACAAAGTCCATGGCCTCAGCTATGAATTAAGGCAAATCTTCATATATTATATACATAAAAAATATCTTGATAAGTTTCTCTTACATCTCGGAGAGATTTTTTGTACATATCAAATCTGCGATGAAATTATTTATTGATGTGATGACGTATTCTGAAACTGGTTTCTAGAAAAACTAAACTTTTTCCCGCCAGAACGACTACGACCACATCACATTTTTAATCATTGAACGTATGAAATGTGATACGTTACTACTGATATGCTCCATTAACCGTAGATTAAATTACAAAAAAATAATCAAACATACTAGCGGCTAATTTTAAACTCTGTTTAAATCAGGTTTTCTTGATTAAGACATATAAAAGCAGTAAATGTAGGGTATGTGTAAGTCCATACATGCGCCAGAGGAAGGCCATGGATAATGCACGCTTGGAAAATACCGATCACGACTAGGTACAGTGCGAATGTGCTACGTTACATGCATACAGTTGTTGTAGTAGATGTTCAATTAGTAATATATGATACTGATTTACAAGATATCACCATTTTATTCGCTCTGCTCAGTCGACGAGCCAGCAGTAAAAGGTAGAGAGATTACGGTATACTGTAAAGGTATATTGTCGCACGTTTGCGTATAGGAATTATAGATTATAACTGATTCACATGAAAGTATTGAGGATGATTGTTAACTCCATTAAATAAATATACTATTTGAGGGTACGAATAAGCTGATGATATGATGAATGATGTTCATTAAAACCCAATAAAAAGACTCGAACATACGCCCGACTTGACTTCAGTTTTGGGTACTTTGCTAATACTAACTGAATCAAAAGAGCGGGTTACATATTCTGACTGAAGTCAATAGGACTAGCATCTAAATTTGTTAACTGAAAGTTTCAACTTTCAAGTATTTCTAAAATTGAATTGATTTCGTACAAGCGCCTACAGAAATGAATTTGGGTCACGAATAGTTTTTGAGTACATAGCTCAGTTCGATTCCGGACTTCATTAATTATTATACTAGTTATACTATTATAGTAGTTTAAACTACGGTAGTAAGTTTATGGTAGTTTATAGTATTATACAAGTTAACAAAATATTACTTTTCAATTTGTAATAATCCTGAATCCAACTATTTCATTATGTTGGGTTCATCACTATGTTTTTTCTTTAGTGGATGATTGTTCCCAATTTTTGGATTTGTTCTGCTATTCTGAAAGACATCTAACAGGGACGTCGGTAGGGGGTCCAAGGTGGGGCGCGCGCCCCACTAATCGTCATTTGCGCCCCACCAATAATTCATCCTTGTACAAAAAAAATATATATAGGCCTATGTATGTTGACTCGTGTTGACCTACGAAAACACACAATGAAATATTTTGCTGGGAGATATCACGAAAATAACTTCGAAAATGTCCAGAATGCTAACATATTGATTGTAAATAGCTTCGGAAATGTCCATAATGGTTCAATTATTACCCTCTGAAACTGCTTGTAGATCGCCACAATCACTTAAAAAATACCATATTTCAAAAAATTCCCTGCGGGGCTTTGATGAGGAGGGATAAATCGCAAAATGACTAAAAAATCTGCATGATTCAATTATTGAAAATAACTTCGAGAATATACATATTGATTCAATTATTTGCCTCCGGAATTGCTTGTAAATCGACAAAATCACTTCAAAAATGGTACAAAAAATTCACTGTGGGGCTCCAGACCCCATTTTAGCGCGCGTCTAGTGCCCAACCTGCGCCTCCCCCCCAATACATAAATCCTAACGACGTCCCTGATCCGAAGGAACTGGCACCACGCGTGTTGTCTGTGACCATCTATCCACTACTGCTTACCCAGTGTCGAAATAAAATTTCGTTCCCCGACAATCACGATTTGGAGTTCGCTTATGAGGTATACAATGTTTAAAAAAATGACAAATGACAATGTGATTTTTTGCTCTAGCACAAAATCTAACCATACGATCCGAACGAAACTTGGACAAGAAGGTGTATTTAGTAAACTTCTATCAGCCATTGTTGACCCGGTGTCGATCCAACGATTCGTTCTCCGGCAATCGCGTATATCAAATGTCATTAATGGGAAACAATGTAAACTTTTTGTTTCTGCCGCCGTGCAGGAACGGAGATTCACAAAGAGATAGGTGTAACGACGAAATGTTCGTCTCGTCAATACCTATCTGCTGGTACCAATCCGGTCTCGATCCGACTCGCCGTTCTCCCGTCATCGCTCTTAACCTAAGTAAGGCCATTGATTTTTGCAACTTCGGTCGATTGTGGTTTGGCTCTCGCGAGAGAACGTGAGCCTAATTCAGCCTAATTCAATTCCGGAGTCTAATTCAATTTGTATCTGTTTTTTAATTCTAATCGGTAGTCTTTAGACATTTTGTCACAATTTATTCAAAATAATGTCATTAAATAAACCTGAAATTTGAAAAGTACTTTGTTTTCATATCAACTTGGTTTTCGGCTTGAAGTATTTGTTTCTGGTTAGATTTAAGCGTTTTATATTAGTAAACAACCTTCAAAAACGTATTGAAGTATGTATATATATATTTTTTATTCAATTTGGATTGAAAATACCGTGTTTTACATAATGATTTTACACGGGGCGTTGCTGATCATGAAACTTTATTTGGAACTGAAAAAGAAGACCAATTCGTCACGAGAAGCGACTACCTGACAATTATGGAACATTCCATAACAAATGTTCAGCTATTCGATACGAAAAAAAACATACATAAAATGGAAAAGCCGAAAGGACTTTATACATTAATAGAGTAAGATATCTTCACCGCAGTTTCAATACACACAATACCACCGTAGGTAATATAACGCACGATCTACACACGGTTTTGTTATAAACTTTTATAATTTGATTTTAAATTTGTTGGAGAATTTTTAGATGTTCAAATACACAATTTCAAACTATAATTAAATTTATTTTTGATTTCGATCTACATTTTTGTTGGTTATTCAAAGTAATGGGTTACTAAACCAACATGTCACCCAAATTAACCAAAATGTTACTGATGTTGTTTGAGTTTCTAACTTTCAGAGGAGCCGTTAATTTTCTTCTTGTTAATTGAGGAACCATTAATTTTCTTCTTGTTAGCAATTGATGTGTTTTAGAAGTTCGCACACAGAAAATTAATGGGTTTAAGAAAGATTTTTGAATGTATTTCTGGAAAACATAAAAAAAAAGAAAACGTTTTGAACAATGCTCTGTCAAACATGGAATGAACTAATTGAACTATTGCCATTTCTAGTTATAATTTCATTAAATTTCCTCAATTGAAATTCCTCAATTTCACATATATTTCTTCAATTTTGTATAACCCTGATATTATAGAATATATATATATATATATATATATATATATATATATATATATATATATATATATATATATATATATGCACTTTTTGGCTTGAACACAAATACGTCACTGCCTTCCTGTTTTATTCGTGACTCATTTGAATCGTTTGATTGGTTAGACCTGTCGCTTGAATTTCCATTTTTTTTAATTGCTTAGATTATGATTTGCAAAAAATATATTATCATTTCTTCAATCAAAATGAACTTTGAAATAATAGGAATCATATGGATTCATGCGAAGCGAACATTTTCCCCTAATTTTCTTCTCACGGAGTTTTTTAAATCTTCGAAATGGGTTTTCTCAGAAGTGGTGCAACAGATTGCGCCTAAAAACTATATAGTACTATCGTTTCGTTTGATCTGTGGAGCGCGATAAGAAAAATATTCGGTTTTTTCGAGTATACAGTGAAATTGAGTCTTCGCTCGCTGATCCAACAAACCAATTTTATGACAGAAAACAAATTTGAAGGACGAACTTCGATGAACACTTTGATGAATGCATCCTCCAAAATTTACGAGCATCTTCTGAACTCTGGATTGGAACATACATTTGTCCTATATCTCCATCATAATTATGTTTCATATTCTAATCGTTTGCCCTTTGACATTAAAGTAATAAAGAACTCAAGTTTAATAGTTTTGTCCGTCTGTCTTCGTATTTGTCTTCCACAAAGTATGACATGATCATTATTTTTAATTTTAATTATCTTTCTTTGAATTAATAGAGACCTTATAGAGCTGGTTGTAAGAAACGCCATGTCATGCTCGAGTTACAGTACAATCCCCTATATAAGTTTTATTCTTGTTCAGTTGGCCATGCTGGGCGATAACGATGAAAAGGAGCTGAACAGCGAATGAAAAATATAGCTATATATATATATATATATATATATATATATATATATATATATATATATATATATATATATATATATATATATATATATATATATATATATATATACGTGTAATATGAACATTGCCCGCATTATGGGAGCATTTCATTTTGTCCGTTTCTCACGATGATTCGATTCGTTTATTATTTGATGGCATTGTGTACAGCATTTGGTTGTATTTCTTTATTTTTGTTAGGGAAAACCAAGTGTGGAATCGACTGATGATTTAAGGGGTTGGTTGAGTGTTTGTATCACGTTCTGAAATTGCAGTTCAACAGTAGGTGGATACCATGAAAGATAGAAACTTGGAAATATATCTTTTTGTAGGAGTTGAAAATGATTTGGATAGTATAATCATACAGTCTTATACAACAATTTTGTTTTCTTTTAGATATTGGCACTGTATTTTTTATTTAAATCTTCACGAATGTATTTGTCTTCTGTTGCAAACACTTTTTCTTTGTTTGTTCATTATTTAACGTGAATAATAATTCAGTTTTGATGTACCTTGTACATAATACATGAGCGTTATTTCTCACATATTATTTTGTTTTTTAATTCAACAATGTCCACACATTTATAGAACTATTATATCATCTATTCTTATGCAATAGATTTTCCAGGATGATAAAATGATTCTATACTATTGCTGCAGACAAAAATATCGATACTGGATGCAAATCGTGAAAATGAACAAATAAACCAGGGATTTAACCCATAGTTAGTTCTTCATTAGGGTTATACGAATGTCTATGGAATAAATTATGAAAAAGAGATTGGAATACAATCGTTTCGTACAGCTCATACGTATGTCAGTTATTGCTGGTCGAATGTTTGGTCAGACCGGGATGTAATGTCCACTCAGTATTTGAATCAACCATAATGTCATTTCTTATAATTGCTTATTTATGTTGTTTTGTTTTTATTTATTTATTGTATTGTTATGTTGTTTGATAGTCACTATGGCAACAAGACATAATTAAACATGTTGACAGATGGAATTAGAACCTTTTATGATACGAGATACAAT
Organism: Brachyptera putata; assembly: GCA_907164805.1. NCBI lineage: Eukaryota > Metazoa > Arthropoda > Insecta > Plecoptera > Taeniopterygidae > Brachyptera > Brachyptera putata. Next base: position 14,882,584 of record OU015462.1, on the reverse strand, counting down.
CCGGACAGCATCGAATAATTTCATTTCATCTAAAATCTTTTGGACTACAAAGTGCTATTAAAAAAGGCGTTGTTTGACTATAACTTATAATACCACCAATATATCGTTTTGGAGATATCGAACGATTGATGTTTCGATATGTTTTTCCATGTTTTTTTCACACCTAACGCCACCTATACTCTTTCCACGTGGGGTTCTGAATACTATTATTTGTGGTTCTTCTTTCTATTGTGTGTAAGCGTGTGTTGCTGTTGTCTGCAGTTTCTAACAGAGATATAACATTAAATCGGCAGCACTGGGGCACACCTCGTTGGGCGGGGTGAAACTGTCGCCCTATTCGATGCTGGGCTGCGTGCATGCATATCTTAAATACAGTCTTAGTGTTATCTTTGTCTGGGCTTAAGGTATTAAGATTTAAGAGGGATGTGGGGAGTGACATCTCATTGGTCTAGACCCTTTGGTTTTGAAAATCGGAGATCTGGGAGTGAACAGCAGTGTTAATTTATTAACTGTACGTTTCGTATTCAAGGAGTGACGATGACATCGGTGACTGAGATATTTTCCAAGTTGTGGGTTCTGACCAATATTATTTTCTTCAACATATTCCTGTTTATGTTTTATCGACGGTTTGATAAAGAAGTGTAACGGTTGGTATAGTGAGTGAGTGACTTTAATTATCAGTGGTGATTATTAAGTATTATTAAGTAAATGTTGCTTAGTAAGTGGGCTTAAGGGCTTAGATTTTTCAAATTGAATACATTTGAGACAATTGTCTTACATAATGTTTCTCAAAAATGGTCCTACCGATTCAACACAATAACTGTACTGTTCTAAGTTGGACAAGTCTGCTTTTACAGGAAAAGTTTCATGTTGATCAGTGAAACCCTTCGACCTGTGCAGTGGGTACATACAAACAAACAAAAAAACACACAGACACACTCCATAAGAGTGGGATGGATGTATTCGCTATCGCTCATCCAACTATACAACCATGTAGAAGCGGCACCTCTAGGTTGTTTCAAGACTTCGAGGCGGTCTTGTCACCAATAAATTATTTCAAATTGAAAAAAAAATTGAGAAAAATAATTAAATTGAATTAATAAATTCTAATAAAAATGCCAAAATTGACTCATAAAGAAGTTGAAATCCCAGAACATTGTTATTTCTTTTATTATCGCTCAGATCTTTCTGCCATGTCGTCAACACAAGTTCAGTCTCGTGTTTTGGTAGTTGGGAGTGGCACTATACCTTTAAGGTGGGCATAAGCATTTTATTGCGGTTATAATTTATGCCCTGGTTAGTTGAAAAGTGGCGCCAGTATTCTGTCACTCGTGTCATACATCAACATGTTCGTGTGAGGGGTGAAGGGAAAGAGGGGATGTAATGTTAATCATGTTGTAGAGGTTCATGTCACCCGCTTACATGCTCTTCAGCAGTTTGCATTGTATATTGTTTGATTAGGATTAGTGAAAAAAGTAACAGTTTTTTCGATTATGCCATATGTTTATATGTATAGGTCTAGCTACCATGGGTCGTAAACTAACGTTCACGCTTATGAGAATTTGCGGTTGAAAGATGAACATACGATTTAAAAAAGTGATGGATTGAATTATTTTATGAAATATTTTTGATTCAAAGATTTTTTTATATGTGTACGGGAGGGGAGGAGGGAGAGTCTATAGTTCTTTCTGTGGAAATCAAAATATTTCTGAAGTCCTCGTTTATTTACATGTACAGTTCTGATCGTGACATCGTCAATAGAACCGGGTAAGAATTGGTAATACTATTTGGTGTCAATGCTAGAGTTTAGTTCTGCTGGAGGAATGAGCGAATACGTATATCGTACGAATAAGTATGAGTATTATACTATAGTATCGTTTGCTCAACTACCCCACCAACAGAGATACTATTTTGGGGTTTTTGGTCCTGGTTATAATATACGTGTAAACCTGTATTTATTCATTAATGACGATTAGACTTTTTGAATGATTTTTACTCATTACTTAAAATTATTGTTCCACAATTTGTATTATATTTTTATTGAAAGTTTCAACACGTTACATTAAATAAACACATTTTCATAGCCCCACGAAGCCAGGGACGTTATTCTATAACTCTAAAACGAAACGAAATCAGGCCATCTTCGATTTGTCCCAACTATTTCATATACTTCAACACGGTGTATCATATGGGCTCTGACACTTTCGTCGTGCATCCATTTCGTTCACTCTTATAGAATAAGGGCTCTGAAGCGTAGCTTGTCTGTAGAGCTATTATATAACATAATTACAAACAATATCAAAAATATAATCAAGGCTATGGATGAAGGTTGAGATCGTTTGAACGGGGCACCACAAGGGCGATCTTACCACTCCAAAATATTAATAAAAACCATTCAAAACAAAACAAATAAAGTGTAACGTATATTCACCCTCAATCTGAGGGTAGCGGTAAACCTAGAATTAGCGAGAAATAATAACATTGGTCTCAAAGCTAATTACATATATTTCAAACCATAGCTTGAACTCCGGTTTTAGATAAACTTAATAGTTTGATATACAACCTAACTTAACGACTATAAGTAAATAACTTATACGATATACCAGAATGTACCAGTTCTATTATTTGCTTTTGATCGTACGAAACATAGAATCACATGCCTGTAAGCTGTTATCCAACAATACCAATATATACTTACGATGTAATTAAACCCTAATGCAGTCTTATATTACTCTGGTGCAACTCATCAAGCTGCGATGACTGGAACCTGATATCTCGTCCTTCATGCACTTTTCACCTGCACCTGTAGCTTCAACCGTTGAATATACCACTACATAAAACTTGTACAAGGGGCACACACAAAAAGGCCAAAAGGAGCAATTGGATGAGCGAGGGCGAAGATTGAATTTCACCGTACTAGAAAAAAACTTTTTTGCTCGCGTACTACATGCCAAACGAAAGAAAATATTTCGATGAAACTAGGCACGCAAGCACATGCAAGTATATCTGACTATACTGTCTAGTTTTGAGACACAATCTTGGGACTACTTTTGAGAGAAAAAAAAATCCGAAATTTTGAAAATCCCTTCAAGAATAACCCGGAGGAGAAAATATGAAAAGTTGGTCTCTCCAAAAAATTCGAATTTTCATGGAATTTAAGCACACACATGATGGGCCTACACATTATTGCAAAGTTTCACATAAATACGTTTTGAAGATGAAAAATATCATGTCCCACTATTTTTTTACATCAACTTATTCTAATAAGAAAACTAGTAAAAAAATGATCAACAGGTATAACCAATCGGATAGAAAAACTGTTGAAATTATCAGGTGGGCAGTCAGTTAAAAGATTCAAAATCAAGGTGTGTGGCTTTCCAATACATTTCATATAAAATATCGCTCATCTTACAATGCATGTACACTATGTTTTCTAGTTAATTAATATGTAACTCATTTAAAAAACATATTAATGAACTGATAAGTTCAGAAATAATCATTCGTGTTAGGGACTTCTATTATAGGGTATAGACAATTTATTCTAGTTACTTGCGTACAATGCATCATGTTGGGCCATGACTTGAAGTTGTGTACCCTATAATAATCTCCTCTTCTCTTCACTGTAGGCTAATTTGAAGATAGAAATGGTGTGGGCACACTAATCCCATACATGCAATCATTTCACATTTTTTAAGGTATTATTTAGAAATTAATTTAAAATTCGAAAATATAATTGAGAGATTATGAGTTACAGAATTAAATTGTCATCTCCGCATGAAAGAAAATATGATTCGTAACTTTTGTAAGTCAAGATTTTAATACATAAGTACATGGCTTTGCTACACAATTGCATGCATTACAATAGTAATTAAATAGTAATGCTGACTAGTTACGCCATAATTATTAGATGCCCATAAAATCTCTATGACGTTGTCGTGTAGTTTGTCGCAGTACAAGAAATGTAAGAATTTCAAAACTTTTAACAGAGAATTCCAAGGTATTTTGAACATGTTGACTTCCAAGATCAGTTGAGTTTTTTTGTATGATACTAGCGTTGATTATTAGTTTTGAACATTTATTATTCAATTGTTGTTATTCGCTCACTTTTTTATATATTGGGTTTAACGACGCACTGTAATGATAGTGAAGATCTATTGTCGTCGGATGGATGATTAATGAGATGGTGGGATGATGAGATGAAGGTTTCTTGGGTGATGGGAAGGAGAATAGTGGGAATAGGAGAATAGGAGAATATACCTTAGAGTGGGAATAGTGGGGAGACAGCGGTCGTGGCCTTTATTGTGAGAACCATCCCGTCATTATAGCCTAGCCAGACTATACAGAGGGAAACCACGGAAAACCCCTGACATTAGTGTTGACGGTTGCGTTTACATTTTACAGGTTCTCTCTCCTGAAGTTGGCTGTTAGATCGAGTTTGAGTATATAAAAATCCTATTGAAGTTCTAAAACACGAGGAGATTCCAGTAGGAATAAATGTCATATTGGCTAGCACTATGAACCGTCATTCAGAAAATCGGGGTTCAATTTCCGCCATAGTCGACCATCCTGGCAGGGGTCGTTCAGATTAATACTGAGTTTAGTGGCTTCTTAACAATAAACCACGACCGACTCCTTCCCATTAACCAAAAATATCGAATGAAATAACTTTCATCTCATCATTTCATAAATCATTCACCGACGCCAATAGCGTTAGACTTCAGTATAGTGCGTCGTTAAACCTGATATGAATAAATAAATAAATAATGGCGGCTTCGCAAAATGTCTAGACTATACATAAAGTGCCTCGTGATAAGCCACTGTGAATTAGTAAACTCACTCACTCATTCGACACCAAAAAACACGATGTGTGTTTCCCAGACACCACGAAGAACAAAATAAGAACACGATCATTGAAATAAATTGAAATTCACGCGCCTTCGTGTCGCCCATGCATGTAGTTGATATGCGACCTGCGACTTCGGTCGTATACATCCTCCTCTTCTCTCATGCAATCTCCTGCATGTCTGCCATTATGACGGTTATTATTACTCAATCTGTGTTGATCTATTACCAGTACTAATACTAAGTCCACACATGCAGTTTATCACACTCCTTATAAGATTGCATGGGAGTCGGATATCAGTTTTTTGGTGATAACTTTTTAGAGGTTTGAGATATCAACATTCTAATTACGGAGAAATACAGATTTTAGAATTAATATTATCAAAATGACGGGATATTTCAATCAAAAACATCAAAATGACTTCAGAATTATGTGATATGAAATGATTAACGTTGAATTCCAACATTTTCACAAGTACAGGCTTACAACTGAAAAAAGTGTTTCCCAGCTGTTTTTATAGCCAAAATTATTTGATACAAGTTGAATAGATTTCACTCGTACCTACCTCCTTCATGATAATCAACTCTCATGTGAGTAACATCCGTGGAATGATAACTTTTCCGAAGTGTCAGTCGAGAGTATTTTAATTAATTAATAATTATGACAATTATAAAAATAATTAATAGAAAAATATAAATCATTCTAACAAACTGTAGGCTATATAGTGAACTAACTGAATGTCAACAGTGAAGCTGTCTGATTTTGTGACATTGTCAGAGTTTTAGTTCTGACATTAACTGCTTGCTAAACTGTGTCTATCATGAACGTAACGAACCCGTGTGGACATATCATAATCCATCAGTTTTAATGGTCGAAACTTTGCATCGCCAATAATGAATCATAGAGCAACACCAGCGATCGAACCCGTATCTTATAATTGATATATGCCTGTCAAAGTGTTATTATTTATTCATTGCGGGATTTTAGGCCAGTTGAAATTACTCGAAACACAATGGCCAATTACATGAGCGCCAATCCTTGATTTATTCGCTCTACGACGCATGCGTGTAATGAATATATGAATATCCATTTATCGCGCGATGTTCTCCTAGTGGTTGACGTATCGAGGGTTATGTGAAGACGACTGCAGAGGTGGAAATAGTTTGATACGGATGAGAAAATGGTTGAAGATTTAAAATTACAAATTTGGGGTGGAATGATCACCTTGTAGTGCCCTAGCCGTACCTTGTCAATCCTTAGCCTTGATCTACGAACAATGATTGTGTGCTAAGATTTTGATGTTGATAAACAAAATATGTTGCATTGCCTATTTTTTCATCAACGTCAACAGCTGTTGATAGACCCAAATACAATTGGTAATGTACGTAAAGGAAATGGCATTATGTAGTTCCACTAACTACATAAATACTACATAAACTACACAATATATCCACTTGAGAAGAACCATGAGAATCTTAAGAAATCTTAAGAAGAATCTTAAAAAACATTTCCATAAACTTCGGTACCTAATGACATATCACGTAAAAAAATGTGCATAGGCCTTTCCATATATTTCATATATTTTTATAATTTGTCTAATCTTTGTATGTCAAATGTAATGTCATCATACAAGTAAACAGGTGTACCGCTGAAATACTGATAAAATACAATAGAATACAATACTTGTGTCCACGAAAGGAGTAGGATGTATACAAATACAAACATACAAAATATTATCGTTATGATTGTAAGGCTGTGGTATTATGAGGGTATAAGATTTTTCGTGACAAGATTTACAATTGGAAACACAACTGCATCTTTGAAACATCTTAAATAATTTAAGCTGCGGTGAATTTCACTATGGACCTAATTACTGAAGTTGTTACAATTATGTGTTTGCTAGACGATATTTCCTCTCTTGGATACATAAGCTTATATAAAATGTATACACTTACAATCAATACCAAATGAGGTGACTGAACTTTTCAACCTATAGGCCCTATATGCAACGGATAATTTTACTGGTGACTCCAAGTGAGTGTATAGGCCTAATTGAGAACAATTGGTAGATAATTGACGAAATCTACCCAATCATTACAGATTATTCATACTACGTCATCACTACATGTGGATTAACCGATCGGACCATATATGCGAATATAATTCATTGTGCAATTAATCTCTGCGCACACCACATTGTTTGCAGCAAGGTCTTCTAATACAACGGGCCGAGCGTGTGGAATTGCGTTTAGTGACGGGGAAATAACTTCGACGTATATTTTTCCTATTATCGTTTGAGCATGAGATGAAAACCAGGAAGTAAGACTGAGAAAAAGATGTTGAATACTGGAAAGATTTGTGTATACAATATTTAAAATTTATGACGTCAATTTTGCATCACATAGAAAAAATTGGATGATTTTCAGAGTATTCACGCAAAAATGTACTGAATTGGACATTTACAGACTTTTATCGATGAAACTGAAATTTTATGTAGGCCCTATTTTTGTTTTTTCAAAATTTTAAAAAGAAATAATAAAATTATAATCTCTCTTATTTATCATTTATGAGATTATTCTGTTTTCAAAACCAGATGACAACTCGACTTTATTTTTCAACCATCGTAACTTTTATATTGAAAAATCCTGAAATAACTTTTTGTAACAAAGTAATCAGGGTAATTATACAAGGCTTTGAAATTGTAAATTCTCAAAGTTTCTTATTATGTATATAGCAGCCAATCACTTTTGAACTGAAGGATTGAACAATAATAAATATACTGCACATAATAATTGGCTACATTGGTTTTAAAATACAATTCAAGACGATAGTCCCTCTGAGAAATATTTAAATGATGGAATCCTATATAATTATATTTATTTGTCAATTGCATATTTTAATTCCTGACATGGTTCTAATTCAATTATTTCAAATACAATTGAAAATATAATTATACTTTCAAATGTGTTCGAAATAACACAAAAAAGATTGCTCTACTATTAAGTTGAGTATAATTATACCGAAAATCCAAACATTCAAATAATTTTATTATTTTCAAAGTGAAATATACTTACACGGAATTTTGGAACAGTACATTTAAAATACGCGATTGCATCTCTCGTCTTCTTCTAATTTCAGTGTATACGCCCACCAGTCTGAAAAATCTTAATACAATTTCAAATCATTCTCAAAAATTGGTTCCCCGAACAAATCTTGGAGGACACTCATTTCAATTATTTTCAATGGTTTATTTCCAGAGAGAAATTCCTGTTAAATTATGACGTTACCTTTGGGGGTTAATAATTATAGTATATGTGATGCCTTATAAGGTGTAAGTCACTATACGCTCGATTCCGAGTTAGCTTATCTTTCTTACTAATACCATGTTCACGCATGATTAGGATTAAGGGTTTCCTTTTATTACAGATATATATGAAAAGTCGTGCTCACGAAAAACTAACTCTGGGATTAAAAACATTTCGTGTAATGGAGTGGAAATAAATGGTCTGCATTTCTTACGTCACAGCCTTTCCTCACGACATTTCCATTTGTACACTCATCGATGTAGAAAATGCAGTCGCTTTCAATCAGTTTCTGAGGAATACGATTTACCAAATTACAAAATAATAGCTTCGTACATCACAGGGATTACCACACTGCCCACCTGTTGAAATACTGCCAATATATATATATCTTCACCTGACCACACATAACCTTTCAAAGGTTGTCCGACACAGGTACCTCAGTGCTAAAGCGCTGGCTCCATGTGACCCAGGAGCGAATATTTATTTTTAGTAAACAGCAAATGAAAATGTTTCTCAAAATTTACTAGGTAAACGCAGCAAATACGTTGTGAGATGAGCGAGAATTTGTAAGAATTGTAATGGAAAAAATGGTGGAGGTGATAGCCAATTAGATGGTAACACGATTGAAATTATCACTAGATAAATCAGGTAGGTAATGAGTTAATTGATTCAAAATCAAAGTGTGTACATATGTACTGTACACACTTTGACAGAAAACTTTCACAACGTAAGATTTTCAATAAATGTCATTGATGAGATATGCGCGCGCTTTATTTTGTAACTTTTTCATAAGTTCCACTGTTTACCACCAACAGCATATCTGCAACATTTTCTGTCAAATTGTTCTCTTATCACCCCTAATGACCAACTGAATTGCCACTTCATAGTTTCATTATCAACGGCTAATTCGTACCCCCAAATAATCTAGTTATTTGTGGAGTCGTTAAGCAAATAATAATCATGATCGTTGTTAGCCCATCTCATGACTCTCATGGTCGCTATGGCAAAACGCTCGTGTCCGGAAGAAGCAATCCATCTCTTTTGGATGCGGAAAGACATAATATCCAACTCCAACTCCAATCACGGTCCACTGGACGGGTGGTCTTCATTCTACCCAACTGAGCCACCGAGTGTTTAATCGAACAAATAATAGAACCATGATTTTACGTCTCTCTAGCTCTCTCTCTCTCTCTCTGTCTCGCTACTCAGTGGCGTAACATCCCCTCCTCTCCTTCGTCATTACTTAAATTATGTATTAAGAAAATATTAGCTTAATTTTTTGCTATCTGTTTTAACTTTGATACATTCGTCGAATTATTATTTCAGTGGTAGGAGATCTGTCAAGTCTCAACTAAATTATGAGTGACCGTAAGTTTTCTTCATGTATGTTTTATAGACACACAAATAATTGAATCTCACTTATAATCTCCATAAAATCATAAAATTTACAAACGTTTATATTGATTTTTGTTAAATTTTGGATCGTACGCATTAGGCAGATTTATTATCCATTAGCGTATAATGCAAACAGGATCCCAATTTTTATATTATGTCGCTACAAAATGGTTCATAGTTTCACAATAATAAACTTTTCATGGAGTATAGACCTAATGTACAGCATTCTGATTTTGAAATTTTGAAGCATTCTGTATTCTGCATTCTGAAATTTACTACGTAGATTTTCAGTTTAATCCATCAGATTCAGAATTCTTTTCTAATATTTGAAAAATTATTCAAATTAATGACAAATGGAAAAATTAAATTCTACATCATTCAGACTCTAGTGAATCAATAGTTCTCATTCATCCAGCAATATAGAGAGATAGCATGTTTGTCAGATTATCTTTAGCAATTAATTGAACAATCTTGGGGAAAACAAACAAAATATCGAAGGTGTTATTGGAGAACACAATTATACACACTCCTCACACTTATTGGATGAGCGAAGCAGGGACTCAATTTTCCATACTCGGAAAAACGAATATGTTTTTTATCGCGCTTCACAGGTCAAACGAGAGAAAATATTTTGATGAAACCTGGCATACATTTTACACATGTTTCATATCAATCTGATTCGATACAGCATAGTTTTGAGACACAATGGGTTGAACTACTTCAGAGAGAAATCAAATCGAAGTTATGAAAACTCACATAAGAATAACCCTGAGAGGAAAATATGTAAAAAATTTAATATTTACTTGAAAATTCAAAATTTTTACGGAATTAAAGCACATGTATGATACACAGTATTTCAGAGTTCTAAATGGCTCGGATTTCAAAGATGATAATCAATATTTTTCATACCAATTAAGGAGCTCAACAGATGATCAACAAGTTGGACGAATTATTAGTCCGTAAACTGATTGAAATTATCAAGAAATAAATCATGTAGGCAGTGAGTTAATAGATCCAGAATCAAGGTGAGTATACGTTCACCATTTCTCCCAGTACATCTCATATAAAATCTCACTCATCCTACAACACATATGCTGCGTTTTCCTAGTCATCATTCTACCCTCTCCATCTTCTTCATCTCTTCACCTTCCTCAATTCTTCAGATTCTTTCCATCATCTCATTATTATAGATTATTGTGTGACATCATTTGAAAAAACTTATAAGTCCTTTCCTTCCCCCTTCCCCCACCACGTCGTTCTTTCTCAATTAACCCCTTAGTTACGCCACTGTGTATTCGCCTGGTTGGTCCATTCAACAATGACTGAATGAGCGATACGAGTGTTGGCGGGTCGAAACTCGAAATCGTTTCAGCTAATTGATAGTAAAGACGGGCGATCGGTACTACAAACAGCTAAAAGTCGTTATCATTTGAAGATCTCTCGCATAATGACAGAGTTTGGCGTACTCGACATGTACTAGATATATTACACGGTTGGTATGGGTGGGCGGTGGAGTTTTGTGCCCTCCCAGAAGTAATATCAGTAAGGATAGGAAAGAATAGATAAGCACTAAAATACTGTCAAATATGCACGCATATTTGCGTACTTGATCCATATAAAAATGAGAAAAATAACTTCTCATGACAAATTACTAAATTTTGAATCAACTAATGCAGAACAATTGAAGTGAATCTACCTTGACATTCTCTAAATTGTCCTTCATATTTTACAATTCTTATATAATGTATATAATTCAATCTCCAATTAAATGAATTAATGAATTAGTATAATGAGGTAGAAAACAAGTCAATTGATAATATGATAATATGTGAAAATGATACGGATGGTGTGAAAATGCATGCATAATCATTTTTATCAAGCATTATTCCTCTCCATAAATAAACTAAATTCACCGGGCAGCGAAGCTGGTTCTACTCAGATAGATTCATATTTGGGTCAACTTTCAACCACTGGTAGCAATAGAAAATAAAGTACTGAATACATGAATAAATAAGTACATGAATACAATACGAGCTACTGTTTTATAACCAAACGAAATCTTTACAGGAATTATCCTAATTGTGTTCGTGAATGAATCATTTTGCTGATACGGGACTTGAACCCACGCCTTGGAGGTGAATGTAGCGACTCGAAACATTGACGGGTCAATCGGATTTAGATCGCGGTCTAGTATCTGGGTGGCCGCGTGTAGAGTTGTGTTTTAACAATAACATTCGTTTGAAGGTCCAATTCGTGATGTCCGCTAATAACTCGATCGAATCGAGATATCGAGGTATCGAAATCGAATCGAGATGTCGAGAGATCGCAGCAAGATATGGAGATATCGAGTTTACGTGTTGATGACAGATGGGAATGATAATAGGCTTGTTTTAATTGAGTCTCCATGTATAGAATGGAGGATTACACGACCATTCGATTAGAAGTTGAAACATAAATCATCAACACTTTTGTCGAACTGATTATTTCTGTTGAAATATTGTACGTAGAACATGTTTATAGTAGATTATTTGATTTCACAGATTTTTACTGGAAGTAAATAATGAAAGTGTAAATGATAAAGACTAATCATAGTTTTTCAGTTGAAAAAAGTCTCCAAGTGACCAGAGAGGAAATTAAATATATGCATACAATCTATGATTATAGTTATCCCACCGATGGAGCTGTGAAACCAACAATATATTAAATTCAAAAAATGTATTTTTACCGCGGTACAAACTACACTTGTTTCTTGTATATTCCATTACGCATTCAATTACGTGTCAATAACGTATGGTTCAATAATGTTTGGTTGAAATTACACACTTTTCAACTTCTCCATTCATAAAAACAGAAAGGCAAATATACGCGTTCCCGTAATATTTTCACGCTGCATTTCTTCTGCGCACATTAAATAATACTCTGCTCGATCAAGAAAACAATAATCTGAGGATAACAAGGATCAAAGGATCAAGAATAATCTGATTCACAACAATATGATTTGAACTCTATTCACAACGTAGAACAGAAAAATCCAACAATTGCCCTCAGGTTTTCTTGGCTCTGGATTGAGTCCACATTAGGAAGAGCAAGATTTGCGTAAGCTATAGTTCAAGATACAATGTTGTATTTAATAACAATTGATTTGAAATTAAACAAAATCACACCTTTTCTTCAAAACACTCATGATGTGTAATTTGTTCCTGACCATGCTATAAGACATGGGTCCATCAATAATCATTAATTATCTTGTGGTTTTCTTCTGTCATTGAAGAGATTAATGGAATGGTTTCGTACCAATTCCAAAGCAAAAATATCTCCGGAAAAACAGTCCCTGGAAACTCGAAGAGTGAGGGTTTCTTGGAATTTGATTCAATGGGTTGTTATATAGACTAATAAAATTTAATTTTGAACATAGATCTGGATTGTGAAATTGAATATTATTCATGATGTTAACAATGAATAACAAATTAGACATAACTTGAGTAGTGTTTCAATCTTTCTTTATGGATAGGTTGGGGTAGTTTAGGTTTGGATAAGATCCCGTTCAGTTTGCTGCCGAGTCCTCACTTTGCTAGTTCAAAATTATCTATACAGGGGTTATTTTTCCCGATTTTTCCTGGGGATATTTCGTCCTGGAACACATTTTCCACTTAAAAGTTGTGAATAATTCTCCAGCCATATTTTTTTCGGAGATATTATCAGTATTTCGAAATGGTTTCATACCAGTAGGTCATTAACGCTTGACCTTCTCCCCGCCCCCTCATCCCTAACGCATGATCAATGACCATCCCCATCATGCTTGATATGAATACGATTTTTCGTTACGAGTAATACCTCGTCACAGGTATCCTCAAATACACATATAAGGTGATAGATCAGAACCAAAAACACATCTTAGTACACAAAATAAATATAACACATATTTTTTACATGAAGATAATGGCTTTCATACCGCTTGAATGAACATTTCAGACTCGCCATGTTTCCAACAGATTTCCCACACTTCAGATTCTTTGACAGAAAAAGTTGCAGGCACATTGTTAGTGTTAAAAAGCGAAACTTATGAAAAGTTACAAAATAGAGCGCGCACATATTTTCAACAATGACATAGATTGGAATATTATATTATTGACTATTTTTTTAACCATTCGTCGGTCATATACCATTTTGAAACGCATTCTGTTGTTACTTTTCATAACGAATACTACTAAGATGGATCGATACAGAGTTATATCAGACTCTCCTGCATGAGCTTCTTTAACTGAAGAGGTTGGTTGTTGTCTCGACGACAGATCGTCACCAGTCGTTGATGATGAAAATACCATGACATGTCGTGGAGCTCGGAGTTAAGCAAGCCGTTTGCTGCATTACTCTGGTGATCATTAAGAAACATTTAAGCTTCCTGTCGACCCGCGGCGACTCCCTTCCCTCGCCTCCACCCTCCTGATCATCAAGCTGCGGTTAACCCCACAGGGCTGGTTAGTGGGGGATGTAATTAGCTCATTGGAGTTATTAGCAGATATTAAATTTCGATTTTATTTATTTTTATTGTGTTTAACGACGCACTGTAATGATTACTAGGATGCCAATAGCCCTCAGTAAGATATATTGCCGTCGGTCGCGGTGAATGATGTCGAAAACTTGACGTAGATTGATATTGTTCCCCAATTACGGCTAAGGATGATAAGGTAGGATCGTTCGGATGGGGCACCACAAGGATGATTTTAACACAACAAAATAACAATTGATTATGAATTACAATATATGTGAATAAAGCCAATGAATAATGAATAGGAAACTTGGACTGTATGAAACGCAAATAGTTATTTTCTTGGGATTTTTAGATAGGATAATCGTGTTCTGCTCTGAGCGAACCATCCCAGTATCAACAGAAAGCAAGCCAAGAAAAACCTCAGTCAGGATGTTCGATCATGGCGAGAATCGAGCTTCGATCTCGTGAATGATGGTTCAGCGAGGTACCAAACAGCGACTGAGCTGCCGATATTTATTTACTTATCTGTAATATAAGTTGGTATAGTCCAGTCTGAGGGTTCACGAATGAATCTAATATACATATATTCACGAGAAATATTCTTGTCGTAGACGTCAAGTAAATGACAAGTTGCAGGTGCGTTACTAGAGGTAAACTGAAGAACTCATGGAAAGTAGTATAAAAGAAGGTGGCGCTAATTCCAACAATAACATTATTACAAATTTCCCATTTTTGGCAGTTTCCTTACCACATTTCGCTGGTCACATTGCATTTAGGAGGGTATTCCGTTGTTACTTTCACTGGCAAATACCAATAATTTCACAACTTTTGAAAATGGATTACTGAAATGTGAGAAAAAGTGTAATGATATAGTTTCAGAGTAGGTCCTATACATTATCTTTGAAATATGAAAATCTTAATAAAAATGTATAACATTTTATTTAATAAAACGTGGAGCAATATTCGACTTATTAGAGGGTACGTTATACAGGCTATTATATTTCACAGTAGCATAATGACAGATTTGTAATCACGGCATCATGTGAAGCCTTTCGTACAAAATGATCCAATCTATGCCACAGATCGTGGTAACTCAAGAGAGTGTAATGCATTGGTGATTTAGGCTTTGTACCGTGGTCCTTGAAACTATACAAGAAGAACCATACATGCACTGTGATTGTATAATCGGTTCAATCGGGCGTACTCTTATACCACCCTAGTTGCTGTAGCCACTCAAGATAAATCGGTTCGGTTCCTGTTCCCAGTCCTCAGGGAACTCTTGTCGGGTGCCACCCTAGTTGCTGTGAGAGAAATCTCATATATATATATATATATAATCCTAGATTTCAATAGCTTCCTGGTTGATATATAGCCAGCACTAGGTTATTTTAATGGTATGATTTTAAAACTGTTTAAAAATTACGGCTTTCTCCGGGAGTCGAGCTTGGGTCTGCAGATGGCCGGTCTGACCAATTCCGCCGAAGAGGAAGATCTTCTTGAACAGTTTTACTGTCTGATATCACAAATGGTGACAAATTCAACATATTTTTCAATTGTTATGTCAGTTTTGAAACATACCATTATATATATATATATATATATATATATATATATATATATATATATATATATATATATATATATGTTTTTAAACTTTCTTTTCCATGATGCGTATAATGGTTTAAAGACACATTTTGGGTATTTTCATGGATATCTTTTTTATTCACTGACCGACGTTTCGCCCAGATTGGTCTGGGCATCATCAGGGTCAAATTACAATATTATTTTAATAGAATGAAATGAAACTTAATCACTAACTATTTTCAAAGAAAATATCTAAATCTGTTCATATTGAAGAGACAATATAAAACAATATATATATATATATATATATATATATATATAAATAAATATAAATATATATCCATATATATATATATATATATATATATATATATATATATATATATATATATATATATATGGTAGTACAATTTTTGCGGTAATGCCACGCTGCTCACATTTTTCATGTCGACGTTTCGGCGGAATTTGCTCCGCCATCTTCAGGAAAGATCCAACTGGGTCGATGGTCAGCACTTGAAGTGCTGACCATCGACCCAGTTGGATCTTTCCTGAAGATGGCGGAGCAAATTCCGCCGAAACGTCGACATGAAAAATGTGAGCAGCGTGGCATTACCGCAAAAATTGTACTACCAACTACCATAGGCCACGAGAACCTACGTAAGCACATATATATATATATATATATATATGCACATGTACCCACGAAAGAACAAGGTCGTCTAAGAGCATAACAACACTAATACCACCATTGTATTTGTGTATAAGATGGTTGATATTTTCGCTTTTTTGTGATTTTTAGGACGAGGTTCACGGAGAAATTATATTTAATTAGCATTAGCTAATCATCCATGTTTTTACAATCATTCAGTTGGTAGACGTAGACGACCATCCTCCATTCTTCCTTGGATATAAGTATAGTGCCATTTACTAATGTAATTCGACTCATTGAGGTGGAACCTTCGAACTCAAGACCCAGTTTGCACCCCGATGATCCGACACTTTGTATTACTCGTACAGTCACGCTCCTCTACAACCCTCTAGTTCTCGTGAGAGATATGGACATAGAGTAATGAAGTTGACCTCCTTAATCTATGATATGGGCTTGTACCTTGAAGAAGGAACGAATATTCCTATTTCCTAATCGTTCCAGTTCGATTCCAGGTCAGTTCTTTGCAGATCACAATTATATTATCTTCTACATTCACATCACTCACGATTACATCATATTTTAGTTAAGTGGATGGCACGTAATATTGGGAAGAAACAAGAATAACTAACGAACAATTGGCTTCCTTACACATTGGCTTCCAGGACGTTTGTATACATGAATTTTTGTAATTATAATAATTTTTTGAGAATCTATTTTACCATTCGATTAGATTGGTCAGTGAGACCCAAGTACAATCAAATGATTTACTAATAAGATAACCTATAGGAATTAGGATAATAATAAAAATAATAATAATAATGATAATACAAATCTTATTGAAATGTGTAGATCCATTTCTCGAACGCTTGTGTGACCTGAAAGGATCGCGTTCATACTGTCCTGATCGATGATTATGCATGCACGCCAACCTAAGAAAATAAACTGTAGCAATTGTTCTTTATGTCAGTGGATCTTGTCAGATATCTTAGTTCGATTCCGGTCCGCCCTAGGTTAATGACCTGACCAGGGAACAACATCGGTTTTCTACTAAATAAATTCAATTCAGTGATAGTTCCTTTAATAATAGGTCACTACCATCTTCTTCGAACGAATCCAACATTCCTAATTAGTCATTTACATGATACTCGATGAACATCATTATTATAGTCATTCTAGATGTCAAATCTCACTGCTGATGGGTCGAAACCAGCTATCGTTAGTGGTAGTGAATACAGGAGATCATCAATCGGAACCCTACATACTCCTATAGTAACCTATATTATACCTTCATTAAAATTAAGAGGAAAAAAAATAAAACAGCACGCTATCCTTCAGTGTTTTTTTATTAGATAAAATCCTGTGTCTGTGAGACAGTCGTAGAATAACCTCGCCCACCTCAGCTTGACCCCGTTGACCATGGTGACCTGGGTGGGGGGGGGGGGCAACGAACACATGTAATATGAGAAAACACATTGTCAAGAGAGGAAGAGGTGACGAGGGTATCGGGAATTAGCATAGTGATGACTTGGAATGAAGGTAATGGTTGTGACAAAGATTTTGGGAATATTTCAAACAAGAAATTTGACGAGCTTTCGCTCTCAGTGGTTGATGGTGGTAAGTGGTTCATTCTTCGTGGTGTCCAATGGGGGATGGTCATCAGAACGGGTAGGGAGGATAGGGAATGAGAATGAGATTATTGCGATTAATGGGCGGAAATTATGGTTATAAGGTTGAGTCTAACATGTTAAGAATATTCTTCTGAAATTTGAAAAGTTTCTACAGTCTGTGGCCTTGTTGGTGATAAGGAGTTCACGGCGCCCAATAGGGGTTGTTAATAAAAATGGGACGAGAGGAAAGGGAATGAGGAGAACGATTGAGAAATATAGGTTTCAAATCACACAGTAGCTTGATGACAGCTCTGCTAACGGGAAGGGGGGGGGGGGACGTGTGTAGCACGGTGAGCACCCTCCCCGCGAGGTCAAAGGGGGTAGATTTGACACATGGCCGCTGTATGACCGGGACGGGAGGTCCTGTCGAATGTAGAGCAGTGGCCTGCTGTCCTGGGTAGCAGAGATAGATCGAGAGACAGCGATGTTTGGTTGCCGGCAAGTTGGGTGGTCCTTTAGGCCGAGGAATAGAAGAGAGGCCATCTCGAGAAGAAGGAACGAAGCAAGCGTCGTGTGTGGCAGTCACGTAACAGACTCTGCCGGCTTGAGGCTGCGCTCGAGAAACTCTTATATATATATATATATATATATATATATATACGGACATCATCGTCATCAACACATACATCTATCTATACCCGCACACACACACACATATATTTAGACACGAAATAGGACAAAACAAAACAAATTAGAAACTTTTATTGTTGTTGTTCGGTACCACCAACGTGACAACAATAGAGTGATTCAGTTGTAGGAGGTTAGTATCATGAAATTGCTTTCAGTGATTTTGGAGTCGAATTACATGAAATCACGAAGGAACATTGAAAAAACTAAATTGAAGTGTGGAATTAGTACAATTTGATTATCCCATAATTCATAGTTCCTAAAGAAGTTATTACCGGTAGTATTGTATTTCAATATCGTGGTATTTTTTATTATTCTTGAACTATAAAAAGTAAATATATATATATATATATATATATATATATATATATATATATATATATATATATATATATATATCTTTCTTTCAGATTTTAATCTTGTGATGTGTGGAGGAAGTTACAGTAGATAGTTCTACCGTTCTTTTTTTGTCTTCGAATTGTATTGATCATAATGACAAAAAAAGTTTCTACGTGGGTCGAGAGATTTTGCCCCTACTTTGGCTCGTGGCGATCTAGAGAGTGAAATGAACCTTGGAAATATTATCATACTAGGGCGTTTTATTTCTAGTATAAACTGGGAGTGTTGATTCTTGGCCAGTAATTGACATACAATTGTGATACAGTTTCATTCTCTGCAATAATTATTGTCTTGAAATATTTTCCAAACAACACTTCTAGAGTTGATTGTAGATAGATAATTCATTTCAACATTATAACTTCTACTTCACTTACATATAAGGCTTATATAAATGATGAATAGTAATTATATTGACTGTCATAATTAATATACCATAAAGCACATGGACGATAGAAAAATAGACAAGAAAATACAGACATGAAATAACAAAAATAATCATATTTATTCAGTAAATAATAGTAACCTTTTCTACATTTTTATACAGTTTCATAAACATATTTTACATATTATAATTGTTGATAAATACTAATAATTAAAATAACCAGGTATTTTTGCCTGGTATTGTTGTATAGGCAGTGCTAACTGCTGGGCTTTGGGATATCGTATTAGGCTAATAGTTTGTACACCTTAGGACTTGAACGAGATATATTACAATGTACAGACATTAAATTATGGTTGATGATGACTATTGACTATACAAATAAATACCAGGACTATTTCGATCAGAGGACAAGATATGAAGTACTATATGCTGAGTTTGTTATTTGCACATACTTGGGGTTCTTATGAAAAAAAGACCTAAAATAGATTCAATTCAAATGAATTATGATGAATGAATTTAAAATGTATTCAGACTGCTTGATTAACGATATATTAAGTATAATAGTTCAAAATCATTCGAATTTTCTGTAATTACTGAATACTGTAATAATGTCAAATATTGACTTCAGACTGAGTTTTGTCAAAATACTGACAATTTAATCAAATATTCAATACAAAATTAATTTATTAAATTTGAACAACATTTGAACATTCTTCAGTTCTCTATCAGGCCTATACATAAAAATATCATGGTTATTGGTGAATTTTGAACATTCAATTAGAAATTGATGATATCCTAGAAATTGAACCACCTAGTAGTAATGGATGTCTTGTTTTATATTATCTACTTACGCCTCATAAGTACCTTCGACATTCTTTGGTGTTATATTTAGAGCCACAATAGAGGGCCAACTGTAGAACTGTGGCTGGCTATACAAGTCTCACATGTTGACAGATGGAAACGTTTGAACTTTTAAAGTGCCATTTCGTAAAAACACCACACTGGGAGAAGAGAGAGAGAGAGAGACAGTAAAACAGAAAACACGCAAAACACTATTATTATACTTGAAAACTCACGAATGTTGATGATGTTGTACCAACCAAACGATATTAAAAATCCATGTTTTCATTGTTTTTTTCTCGTATGAGGAAGATCATAATAATGTTCTTATTAACACTTGAACTTGTTAAACGCTTATACATAGATATATAACCGTAATTTTCAAGTTTGTTTAGTTGGTAGACAAACACCAACATATGTGATACACTATTATTAAATCTCTTTCATGAATGTCTTCCATGTGTTCCTCTCCAACAATATTAGGTTCCTTCCAAACTTCAATTAATTCTTCTTGTACTATCTCGAGAATTGGCACAGTTTTGTATAGATTCGTTATCATCCTGTAAGCATTGAATACTGGTTGGCGTGATTTCGAGGTAGTTGTCGGTAAAACGGAGTAATATTACGTATTCTACATTACACGCATGTCCGTATGAGTAACGCGAGTACACCGAGCAGTGTGAAGTTCGGAATGAGATGGTAACTGTCACTTTTAGGGAGTTTTTTGGTCGTTTCGTTGTTAGTTTCAACCGGGTCAGGTTCTTCGCCTTCTTTTTGGAAACATAATCTCGCCATATTGGATTGTATTTTCTGACAGTCGTAATGTTTGCCGAAGTCCTCGTGTCCATCGCAACGGCACGTGTTGAGTTTGGCTGCTTTTTCCTGACGACGCAGGATCGAGATGCTGTTGTGACATCGATAAGAACATTTCTTACCTGAAAACACGAGAAAATAATTCATTAAATTGTTGAAAGTAGTTGATGAGGTAGTGAACGGTAAAAAAATGAAAATCATATATTTAATCGAGAATTTTCGTCTTTTGCCGACTACACAAAACATGGCGTCCAATCTAGGATGATATAGCCATAGCTTTCGTACCGATAATCCAATATCCCACTTGGCTAAACATCACTACTTGCATAGTTATTTGTCAGTCTACTCAAAATTGAGGAAACAACTTTCAAACTTTCCTACACAATCCCCGTAACAGGAAACAGTGTAGATATATATTATATCATACAACGGAATTTTGTTCCAGAAATGCGAATGAAACATTTCGGAACGGGAACTCTACATATTTAACAATCATTAAACACTTATTTATATTGCATGTTGCACACGAGACATACTATCAGAGGTATAATTAAAAATATAATTTTGAATACTTTAATTACTACGTCGTCGGTGGTACGACATTTAAAACTAGAATTATAATAATTACCTAATTAAAGGAGATGTATAATTATAGCTATTTCTACAGTATGTACATTTTACACTTTTATATATGGGTCTCATTTGTAGTTGATATATATACAAACCTTAAAGTTCGATTCTATTTGTCTTTTTTGTTTATATCAAGTGAAAACAGTGGCACCCGGTTTTAACAACGTCTAACAGTTATTAATATTGTTTTATCACCTTTGAATTGTGTTTGCCATAAACATTTAACTTGAGTTTCATGTATCTCACATTGTTTACTATAAAATATTGTTATGTAAACATATAGTAAGAAATGGCGCCAGTGTGGTCTCAAGACACAATGCAGCAAGCGGTTGATAGATCTGTTGTAATGGGTTGTAATATGTCCATTAAAATGTTTGGGTGTTGTTTAAGCGGAGCATGAAAGCAACTGCATGGTTTATTACTTTTTTTGTCAAAACAAGTCTAATATAGCTGAATAGTACTAGAAGTTATCCAACAAAGTAATTAAGTTGAAGTGAAGTTTTTCGTTAGGTTACATCAAGTGTCAAAACTGCTCAAAGATTTCCTCATCTGATTGCCAGCCTCTATTCACTAGACCATCGATGTGGCACACAATTTGCAGTTGAATCTCAAAACTGAAACCAATCTAAACCCTACTTCCGGTTGGCATCTGATTGACTTCGACTTTTGGAATTCCAACTTCACAAAAATTCACGAGAATCACATGCCACATTTGAAAAAAAAATGTATAACAATTTTCATTGTATTTTTATTTATTGTAGCTGAAATCAAGTCGAGCGTGAGGTCGAGTGCCGCACATAACATGAGTTTTTGTAAACATCATTCATCTATCTTCCACTTCGTTTATAGGCCCTACCCGCAAATAAGTTGGTGAAGTCCTTGAGAAAACTATAATCATCATTACTATCATTACCTGATTATCTCATTAAATGTATAATATATGTTATTGTTACGTCATTTGGTTTTACAAGATTCTTGAATGTTACTCATTCAGCACATAATTCTCATCATTGAGAACATAATTCTCAAAATATGATTCCACAAAAAGTGTTGACACTTCCCTGAAACACCTGAGTTAATTAATGTACCTGTTGCTCTCTTACCTTTGAACATTGACTTGCACAGCCGATGATAGTACTCGAGCGCCGTCGAGCACAGAGCGTCAGCTGCGCATATCCACTGCGCAACCTTACAGCTGACGACGGTCTCGTTACGCGTCGCGCTGACCACGTGTGGCCTGCACACCTCGACGCGTTTCTTCGTCTCCTCGCAGAAATCATCGTTACAGTCACACTGAAAGAAAATGGAAATAATTTAAATTATTACCGTTTGTTTCAAGGACGGATGGTTTCATTTGAAACGTGAATCGTGTGGTTCTATTCCAATTAGGCTCGCGGTAATATGAAGTCCAGTTAGTCTTTATCCAGAAGTTGGCGAAAACAAAGAAGATGCCAGTTGGAGCTACTTCAACGCCATTTAGAATCTAGTATATATATAAAAAAACTTAGTTTATAACGGACAAATGACACACGAACAATAATTATTCGAACATTATTCATACATTAGGGTTTCTGTCAGTTATATTTATTCATAGTGCTGTCAAAAATCTTCATGTAGTATTTAAAGTAAGTATATAGGGAACATTCATAAAACGAATGAAATATCAAGTTTCCAAACATATACAACTTGATAAATAATTTTCTAAAATATAGTATTTAATATAATATGTATGTTCTTCCACGTTTGATTTTACATTTCTGTGAAAGTAAAAATGTGATCAAACACTAGACCACCTCCCAATACTGACAAATCTAGCTAGCTATTAATTCTTTGACAAAACTGACCTTTGCAAGAGGAAGTATGAATAATTAATGGGATCAGCAATTAATACATACACATATTGAATAGTTCTAACAAAATTAAAAATAATCACTCCAAACGCGAAGAATATAAATTAGATAATCTTAACGGAGATGCGAACCTGGCTCTGCATGAAAATACATTTTGTAATTTTGTAATCATTTCCGCATTAAAATGTACACGTATATAGACTTATGCGAACATACATTTTACAGGACCTTAATAGGTTTTACTAGGTAAAAACCAGGGTTTATGTTAGATAAACACACAATTTTAATACATTCTTTTGGGGCGAAAAGATTGCCCGTTCGAACGACACTACCTAGCCACATTGACTCTAACTGGCAAATTATTACTTTATGACAAGTTTCCTATTTGGGATGCCATGGTATAATAATTAAAACTATATTCAAATACGAAATTTAGCATGGAATTCATGCTTCAATTACATCTGCTTATGTGAAACTATCTCTTTTCGATCACTTGATGTGAATAAGCTTAAATCTACCGAAAAATTATACAGTATTTTGTGTATGCAAGATTTCGATTTGATACGAAGACTTGTGCCTATGGGGCTTAAACGGATGGTTTAAAGTAGTCAAGCTAACATCTTACTAAGCCAACATTGTAATCATTACGGTCTACTGAACATGGTAGCAGATATGATCGGCCCCGCTGTAATTATAACCTTATCGTCTGAACTCGAAATGAGAAAAAAAGTTGTCCTGTTTTGTTATCTTTCAAAAACGTTGTTAACAATTAGCTCAGTTTTAATAAACTAAAGCATATGGTATGGAAATATTTTTTATTTATATCTCAATTTTCTCAATTGATAGGAGTTCAAACTTTGAGAATACTATTAAAAGAGTTGAAAATAAATTGGCATAGTTCGCCAAGAGGTCGAGTACAAATTGAATATTAATTCATTTCTAAGAATTCGACTGGTAAATAATGATTAAATCAATGAATGTTTATTGATGACAAGCGGAAATGAGATAGAAGATTTGATTTATCGCCTCGTTATATTTTATTTATTGTATTTGTTCGTGGTGTGTATGCATACACACACACACACACACACACATATATATATATATATATATATATATATAAATACATATATTAATTTTAAAAGATTTTATATCAGTCATCTGCAATTTTTAGCTATGAGTTTCAGCTCAAGAATGGAACTTGATCAAATCATTCACGACCAATCAGCTATGTTGAAACTAAGAAATCATCTATCATTTACACACATACTCACACCCTAAATGATAATCATTCAAGATGAACATTTTTGAAACCAAAATATACAAAAAAAAGGGCCCGATAGTCGTGTTCAAGACTCGTACGATCAGGTGGATGCATTTGGATTAGGGAATCGTCTAATTAATACACATTAACAATTCTCACTTCGCATCACATTGAATTAGTAGACAATCCTTGCGGTATTCAGTCTATTTGTTTCAATGGTGAAAAGTTTGAAATAAATACGAAAATCAGTTTATAGAAAAATATAAAAACTGAGACAA
Organism: Brachyptera putata; assembly: GCA_907164805.1. Lineage (NCBI taxonomy): Eukaryota > Metazoa > Arthropoda > Insecta > Plecoptera > Taeniopterygidae > Brachyptera > Brachyptera putata. The sequence goes on along the minus strand of OU015462.1, from coordinate 14,857,566 downwards.
TAATGTATGATTCTTATATTTATATATTTTTTTAAAATTCTTATAATAATAATTATTATATCAAGTACCATTTGAGATGATCAATGATCATCATCAGTACATGATCTCTGTAGGCCTATACTCTTAGGAACCTGGAAATATCAATAATTCCACCATAAAAATGCATGCAGAGAGAACAAAATGAAAACACGTTTAGAGATATTGAAAGTAAACTATAAATTAATCATAAACCCAAAAATGCATGTAGACCAAAATGAAAACACGATTATCAGAGATATTGAAAATGAACTATAAACTAATCATACGGTGGTAAGACGTTTAATAATTTGACCGTGTAGAGAAAGATAAGATATACGATTTGTAGTGGTACAAATTAGTCCACCAATGGCGGACATGCGAAGTCGTTTACCTTGTTACACTCATTGTTCTATTGACGGTGAACTATGACAGAACACAACTTTCTATTCGACAGAAAAAGTAATAGTAAACAGTGGAAGGTCTTGAAAGTTACAAAATGAAAAGTGCGTGCATATTTCAACAAAGACATTCCATTTAATGTGTTACATTGTTGACAATTTCATTCAACCAATCTGCCACCATATTCCTTTTTATTGTCAATATTTCAAATGTGCCAATTGACTTCAACAATATCGACCATCCTGCCAGAGGTTTTTAGTTGTTTCTCCCTATCGTTCAGGTTGGTACTGGGATGAGTTCTCAACTACAGGCCACGACTGACTCCTTTCCACGATCAAAATACCCAATGAAATAAACTTTCATCTAATCATTCCTTCGTCTCATACAATTCATTCACCATTGGATCTCACTCAATCTACTGCGTCGCTAAGTCCAATAAAAAACAAATAGTGCCAAATAACATCTTAACCTGTGTTGGAACTGCATCGTTTATGTCTGAAATCGACGTACCAACAACCGTTTCAGCTGAATCGATTCGGCTAAACCGTTTCCCAACTGTATGATCAACGAAGTCATATCGTTCGAACGGTTAGAGTAATACAGTTCTATTAAAAACCAAAACACTTGAAACTCACCATCATGAGATCCTTGCCCTCCTCAGTCGACGTGAGCGCAATCAGTGCGTACTGGCATTGTTCCGGGCATATCGCTGTCGGTCCGTGCAATACCGCTGAGCAGCCGACGATATAGTTCTGCAGCGCCATGCCGCATCCCGTGCGGTACGCGCACTTGAGACGCGCCTCTTCGCAGGACTTGGCCGCGGACGTCGCCGTCGCTTGCAGCTGAAGGACGGTGCACATGGCCAGCAATAGTGAGAACATCACCTGCAATAGAGATGGAGTGTCATTTGAAGTACGACTTTGAAACAAGTATTTGTAACTATAATATGAAGTGTGGAGCCACCCTCGTTAGCTCAGTCAGCTGAGGCACGCTTCAGAGACTGAAGTGAACGTTGGGCGTGGGTTCGAGTCCCATAAGGCACGGGTTTTTGTAAACGTCCTTTCACCAATCATCACTTCATGGCCTATTATCTCCCGCTCATTCGTACCCCCGTATAACCTAGCTGTTGGTGAGGTCGTTAAGCAGCATTAAAAAACACACACAATAAAGTGTGGATTCGACAACCTCCAGCAATTGGTCATTCTTATGGTAAAATAAAATATCCTATTTACAAATTGAACTGTGTATGTTCTTGGATTATTTAGCTATCATACCAATACGATACAATAGCTATAATTGGTACGATAGCTACATCTCATAGTATGTTGACTTTTGCGGGCTTGTTATAGGTTGACAACGTGAATTAACCTAAAACAACCTAATCTAAAACTAACCTAACCAACATTTTTTTCTGAGCAAACCAAAGTCAAGAAATTGTTGCCCAATTAAGGCTGAGTACCAAAACTAACATCGAACTCAAAAGCAAGAGTGATGCGATATAATAGCGATACCCGATAATGATGCGATACCCAGAGTGCAGAAGTCGATCACACCCAGATCTTTCGAGCTTAATTTTGAGATCGACAATAATTATTGAATCAATGAATTACATCTATCTATATGGATGTAGATTATTTTAGAATTTAAATTTGAAATTTTCAAAAGATTAAACAAGGTTGCATGTTTGTTGTTTGGTTGTGTGGTTTGCTGTTTCTTTGCTCGTTTTGTTGTTTGTTTATTGTTTTCGGTTTGGTTACTGTTCTGCTCTCCCTTTGGTATCCACAAATAAGAGGTGATATAATTATAGTGTAGTGTTTGTTATTTCTTCGCTTCGGTATAGACGTTATTATAATAAAACTTGATGTTTCGATCCTCATTATCGAGAAATTCAGTGGTTCACGCTACGAGAAAAGAACCGCCTGTACGAGGAATTATACAAAAGATGTTGTTCTTTTTTTCTGAGACTGTTATTGCTATTTCAAATTAATTTCTTGATGGGCGTTTCAAAATGTACACCGAATTTTGAAGTTTTAGGAATTGATGATTCTCCTCTTCCACAGCGACGAAATCATTCAAATTATGACACCTTTACTTACATAAGCCATTAACATTCCATAAATAAATAACGACTCCCTTCAGATGCCCACCATAATAGCGTTATTCACGGTTTAATAATAACAACGGGTTAAAACTTAACGCGACGTTATTTCCACGATTTATCTCACGGCATCGCCACTCATTTTTACTCCAGTCACAGTTCGAGTTTGTCATTTTCTCCACACGCGATAGAAGTAAAGCGTTCAAACACCATTAACTCGGGCATTGCTTCGAAAAGATCAAGCCACATCTTTAGGGTGAGCTAAGTTGATTAATCGTACTTCCTCGGCTTATGGAAATAACTTATTTGGCTCACTTTGCGGACAGCTTTCATATTAAACACAGATTCAGTTGGCAGGCGTGTTAAAGAGTGTCATAGTTTATAACATTCTACATTTCATTCAGACTATTATTCTTGTATATGGAAAATGTGAATGTTGCCAACGTTACAAATAGTTAAATTCAATGAGTGTTTTACGATTTCATGACATTATTTTTCTGGAAGTTTTTCTAGAAATAGAAAATGAGAGTCAATATCTAGGTCTATACGTATCCAAAAACATTTTGACAGTTCTCACAGTATTTTTCGCAACGTGATTTTCTTTCTTTGAAAATGTATTGGTTTGAAAAAAAAGAATAAAAATAACAATATAAGCGTTTGCACAAAAATCTTGTTAGAATAATATGAAAAATACTTCACTTACAATGAAAGATTTGTTTTTAGATAAGTATTCCGTTATTTAAATTTTCATCAAAATGACATTTCTATTCATTCATAAATGTAACAATGACAGTTTGTCGTTTCACACATAATTATATTTGAATTTGCCTTAACGTTTCGTGTTTAAACTAAACCAAAAGTTCAACAACGATCAAAGAACATACAACAAGAAAAAAGTATCACGTCAATTTCAGAGTAAGAAAACAGTCGCGGTAATTGGACATCCTGCTCAGTGGACACAGTTTTATCGCACAAAAAAATATGGCCGGACAAAAGGCGACTATTTACGCACAGTTCAAGTCAAAGAACTGTTCGTAACCATTTTAATATACCAACAATACATTTTTAAATCTATTATCGTAGAAAATATAAAGCCAGAAGCCTTTTATATAGAATTATATTCATCAATGGCATGAAACCGTTCACAATAATACATCTTTACGATTATTGATCACCATTACAGCACTTGGAAGAAAATATTGTGTTATTGTCAATCGTATTGAGAATGAATTGAAACTCAACTGTCACCATGGAATGTCTAATGGTCCGTGGTCTTTTAAGACGTCAAAATCTGTATTTATGTGTTTCTTTTCTCTAAACTTCTAGCCCTATCGTGACAATAGCTCGGAGAGAATTATCAGAACCTTTTCAGACGGTCGTAAATAAGATACACGATTAGGTCGTAACTTACGATATTGTTGTCGTAAACAATCCGAGAGGAATATTACCCGTAATTTATTGTACAATAACGGATTATGATGTTTTTAGAAGAGAAACATGCTTCTCGCAACCCTTTCAGGCTTTCATAGAAGACAAGTAGGTTTTCGTTGTTTTTCGACCTGTTGCTCATCAACTTATTTTTACTGTCTTGCATACAGTTTTTACAGTGATATCAATTCTCTGCATATTCCAAGTTTTCATACGATTTTAAAATTATAATTCTTCAATATTTTTTCCAACCAAACTTACTATTCATCATTATTAAAAATGGTCATCATCTTTTTCACCGTTTCTACCCAAATCCTCCGTTATATTTTTACTTATATATAAAACCGAAAACTTACGAATACTTCGGGTTGAATCCACTCCGCCGAATGTGGGATACCATTTATATGTAATTGGCACAATCACGAGTAAAACCGTCTATATCACGTGGTTTAATGTCTGTTCCCGTCGGTTTTATGAAAAAAAATGTTAGAATCGGCTAATTAATTTCAAGAAGTAACATTTTAAGATGGATATTACACCGAGATACGCGACATTAAACATCCATGTAATCTCCAAAACATTGCATTTGCGCCAAATACCTCCCTTCTGTTGTGAATATAGGCCTACATGATCGTCGTATTTATTTGGAAAGAATACAATAATATTGAAATGAATCATAATTTTAATATTAGATATATTTGAATGAATTTGTATGGAAAAATGATAAAAACTAGTGCAAAGAGATTGATTGATAGCAATGTAGCCACTAATTGCGAAGAGGTGGATCACCAAGGAAAAGATTTCTGCAGATGGGTGTACAGAAGAAATTGAAAAAGAGAATAGGAGAGAAGTAGAAGATGGATAGGATGTTGACGGGAATAGAGAAACTGAGAGAAATAGGGCTGTTGACGAAAAGAAGCTATAAAGATTAAGAGGATGAAGATGAAAAAAGTTTCAAAATTGGCGTGCAGCGAGTGCAGATACTAATTCAGTTCGGAGTAATGAAACACACCCAATCGACCAACAATATGGTTATCTAGGTATTGGAAAAATGTTGCAATAATAAAAAATATTTTGTCATCAGGGTTGAAAATAATTGCCGATACACATTTCCGTTCAAGGTACCAAGGAATAAAGTGACATACTTGGACTTATTAATTATGAACAAAAATTGATGCTAATTTATAGCTCGTTCATGGGTGCTATTTCGACATATTTTGACTGATCAAAATTTTCTCTCTTCCGTTTTGAATTAACATAGACAATAACTATAATCAGATAATATCGACACCGTGACACCATAAACCATTTAATAATGTTATTTTCGTCTTAATTGATTTCTTTATACTGAACGTAACCTATTAATTGACACTTGAAAGTCTGTATGATTTTCTACAGTATAACTCTCGGTTGATAATTTCAATGTCAGTCACGCGTTCTATTGTTATCTGAATCTCTTGCAATTATGGATGATAATAACACATCATCAAACTACTACATTGAGGTACATTGCACATGCCATAACATTCTATATTACCTCTCTCTCTCTCTCTCTCTCTCTCTCTCTCTCTCTCTAAACGTATGAACGGATAAAGAATATATATATATATATATATATATATATATATATATACACATATATATACACATATATATATATATATATATATATACACACATATATATATAAGCGAGAGAGAGGAGAGTTTTGTGTCGTAGGAACGAATTGTTCTTACAACATGCAGGTGATATTGTAATTTAGCAGATGCAAGATGCAGCTTCTTCTTACTAGTCTCAAGTTTTTACTGTTTTACATAATTATTCAGAAGCTGTTTTCTGTCTTCTGTACGCGCATTACATCATTTATTACTGTGCTAAAGATGGAAAGATAGTCTCGTAAAACATGATATGTTTCTGTATATGATGTGTGAAACAAAACAAGACGAGTATGTTATGACAATGAATGTTGAGTGTGTTAGTAGCCGCAACAGACAAATACAGCAAGGAAGCTAATTAAAAAGTTTGGTTGAGGTGATATTGAAATTAGATTCTTTTTTCATTATCACCATGGTACCCGAGCTTTTACGATCAGCCAAACTTTATTATTCACTCCCATCTAGATAATGAGAGGAGCCATACACTGACTTTTTTGGCAAAAACAATGCCAGCTCTCTTTAGAGTCTGCTCTCTGTGTCACAGGCTTTGTGTTATTTACATACGAGTGATAATGTATTATGGAATGAATCAATTTTGAACTAGGGAATAGAATAGATTCTTATATGCATTATATTATTATTTTACTGTCACTGTGTGGTACATATAACACACCGCCTCGTTTCTCGACATCTAGCAGAAAACTTGAATTGAATAGTATAAACTATAAGAACAAGTAACATTCGTATAAAAGGGTTTTCAAGTATGACAATAACAACTTTGTCGTTAATTCGATTTAAATACTGAATTCTTATGGTTTCAATACCAAATCTGGCAAATGAAGTTGGATTTCATTATAATTCTTTCTTGAAAATACATTTCATTCTACCGCCAGTGATTATTACATGTTTGAAACTTTGTTTGCTTGTTCCATTGCATGTTCTGAACAAGCTTGACTACGCCCGGAAAAACATCATTCGTATTTCAAAATATATCGTCTTTTTCTTCACCTATACTCTCCTCTCGTGGTCTAGTGGTGTTGTAATAAGAATCTTCGCGGTTGTCTTTCCTAACGTGTTAATTAAGACTGGCAGATGTTTTTCACATTTCGTCTCTCATAAAGTTTCGAATATTATCTCTCCCGCATGTCCATGTTCCATGTCCCATGTTCTGATTTAGTTGCGTTATTTTTTTCCCCTCTCAAAACAACTCGTTATGTACCTAACTAAACATGTGGCAAACTGGCAACAATATATTTTCTTGTCATCTTCATATAATATAGGATGGATATTTTTTTGTCACCGGTTATAAATTGGTTGGTTCGGGTCTCATTTATACAAGAAAGACGATTCCTTTGGGGTTTCAGTCAGGCTTGTAATAAAAATGCTATAATATAATAAGGAAAGTTGAATAAATTGTGATGTTCACATTTTTCTCAGCGTCAGTTTGACGTTAATTGTATTGTAACACGTAGACCTGTGAGGCAATGATTTCAGTTATGGTCGCGGTTTCGTATCTTATGAATATCTGCATGTCGAGATCACTAAAACCCCTTCCACATAATCCAACTGAAAAAACTACTTTATGTTCAATATTTTGTATCAAATGTGTTACAGATGCAGTATAATCATATCAGTTCCTTGAATGAATTGTAATACTCATCCATATGTGCGTTGCGTCAGGGAATTGTGATGTTCTGATGTTGTCAATTTTAGTAACGTTACATAATCCCAAATTGGTTTCAATTTATGAATTGAAATATGAAATTTTTTACTTCTCCCAGCTTCAGATTTAAGTTAATTTATTTCTACCCATAAAGTTGAACCATGTAGATAAAGTGGTTCACATAGGGCGTATAAGATGCTGTATCGGCAACATCGTATACACCAGATGGCGGACGAGGACCCAAATCGCGGTCCTCACCATACACACACACACACACACCACCGTCATTAACGACGTAACTTATTGCACCAGTCAGGGTGCAGGAAAGTAGGTGGACAATGAGAGGGTAGGCAGAGAGAGAGAGAGAGAGAGAGAGAGATTTCAGGACGAGTTCGAAGGATTAGGAGTGAAAAGAAAGAAAGAAAGAACCGATATATTCTTTTTCTCGTGATGGGATCACGTGAAACTACTGGAAATTCTTACACCTGCATTATGACAATAGAGAACTAGGTCCACTTATACAAAAAAGGAAGAAAATTTGAAAAGGATTTCTTTATTTCTTTATGTGTTTAGAGGTTCATTAGTGTCGGGCCACGTCTCAAGATGAGATCGTCATAGAACGTTAGGTGAGTTTTGTCTGTGACAGAACAGTAGCAAATTGTAGCAAGACTGTGACGAAATTGTAGTACCGTTTGATACGAATAGTTAATTGAGATGGATGAAAGAGACTTCTGGTAATGACTATTACGTAGGTACCTGTTAAAAAGAATGTTTAACAGTTCTATTATTATTTTGTTGATTCTTGATTCGGTGGTCCGACAACCGATAGCTTCATGGTTTTATAAACGTTCTTTTCATGAATTTTAAAAATCGGTGATCGAGAATATTATACAATTCAAACGCATTTTTTTCATTATATGGATTAGAATTGATTTGATATATTCACAATACAATAAACTGCAACTTGTCGGTATAATTATTGAACTAATAACTAATATTCACATTCGTATTATTCATTTTAATCATTTTCCTAGTCCTGGTTAGAAATACAATGAAAATGTGTAATATATAAGTATCATAATTTATAAAATATCCGTATAAAGCTTCTACAATTTTTTGCCATTTTCACGAGTATTTATGTTCACGTTTTACAAGTTAATTGCTCATAATCGCAGAGGATGTGTGTGTAATTAGTAATATGAATAATCAGTTTTAAGCCAAGCGAGGAGTTATATACGGGTAGGATAGTTAATTGTTAATACAAAACTAATTTATATTTTCTCGTTCTCCGTTTTGGTCCAGTGCATTTGATAAACGAATTTTCTTGCCCTCTTCAACTTAATTCACGTGTGGACGTTATAAAAATCAGCGAACATTCAACCGAAAATCAAAGTGAAATAGAAAAAACAAAATCGCTGGTGTTTCTGGCATTGTTTCGAAGGAACGTCTCAAGTTTAAAATAAATAACTGCTGTCTAGTTTTCTGTGTTCGAGACTTAGATAAAAATGTCAACCACCCTCTTCGTTTCGGAGTCTAACTAACCCTACGTAACATACGGAACGAGAATAGAACTTTTACCACTTCCTTTTCGTTGGACGACGATGTGCGTACAATCGTCGGCGCGGGGATCTCTCTTCTACATTATAATACAAAATAGTGTTTTGACAACGTCGAATAAAAACTTCAACAAATGATGCAAGAAACATTAGAAAAAGATTGACACATAAGTACGACGTATAATTATCAATTTTGTACTACGCTATAAAGTAACCCAAACTTTGTATTGACAAAATATGATTAATTGACTCTTTAAATGTCCAATTTGCCTTATTCTGAGTGATAGTGAAACAAATAGCATGGTACCTATACTGATAAAAACTCTCAGTTAAATCAGTCAGTTAAATATATTCTCACGTTGGTAATTTCTGCACTAAATTAAATTAACCACAACATTAAGTCAATTTATTTTCAAATGATGTACCGTAATGAATGATGTGAACATATTTCTATATTACTATCACACTTTCAACTATTATTGACTATTAAATCCATTCATTTTTATTTTAATCAACACCAGAATTTCATGTAGGCCTACCATTGCCGCAATACAAACAAAAAATGATCAACCATGAGTAACTACATACGTTTCATATGTTTTTCCAATAATTTCCATTTTCTTGCCATCATTTTATCCACTACTGAACCCCGGTCAGTTTTCCCGGTCGACGAGTAGGCCGTTTATACAAAACATATGATTATGCTCTCTCTCATAATCATGGCCAGATGGAAACTCTTGAGCGAGCCGTCACGTAAAACTCATTTATCACTCCGACCAAATACCATCATTGGATGTCATTAATGGTTTCAGAGAGCACATTGCTAGCAAGACTTTTTCTACACTCTTGGCCTTCTCGGAATCATAATAACTTCATTTGGTGGTGATTGGCTTCGATTGATACATTCTAAATAATTACATAGTTTACAAACGTGGACAGTTTAATTGGTTTCAATTGTAAATGAAAAAAGTGAGATGTAATTTTATTCTCCGTAATTCTGTATGACTTGTTGATGACACTTGACTTTCAGGTCTTGATGTGTTAATTATCATTATTAAGTAGGCGTACATACGATTACAATAACATACAACTGCTGTCAGTTAATCCATTGATTAAATTCCATTCATTAATGATAATTTATTGAAATTATACAATATTTTTTACTTTTACTTACACGTTTACTTACTTACTAATATTAATTCTCACTTATTTTTCCTGACAAATTGTATCATATATTTTAATGGTTGTAAAGCAGAAGTTTTAATTGCCTTATCTATCATTATAAATTGTGCTGACAATTTGTATGTGTAAAAGTATAAATGATGTCCAGCAAGTAATCACAGACCAATATATCCACACTACATTCGAAATAAGAAGTTTACTCAAAATGTTGATGGAGTCTAGATGAAAACTAATCGGCAGGTGAAATGTTGCTAGAGTACAAAATCTAAATTAATTAAAAATATAAAACAAATTATTTCTCACCTCGATCGGATTATCCTATGATTACATGTTTCAGAACACATCAACTTTTGATTTCTTGTTTACGTTGTCGCACACATATACACTTTACAAATACAATCACACTCACACACTCACACTATTCGTAAAATGTCTTCGTCTCCGACTGCTCGAAAAACACGTCTTACCAACGCGCTAGTCCGCTGCTCGATTGAGTTGTGTTCTATACCGGCTGACAGGCGAACCCAACATCCACCGCTCCGCCTTCTAAAAGATCTCTTCACGACCCTCTGAAAACCTACCGGCCACGTTGCCACAGTTACCAAACAGCATCCCGATCAGAGATCATCGTAAGCAGAGTTGACCAGCAATCATAAAGATGTTTGAATGTCTAATAAAACATCATGAGATCGTAACCGCCTAATTGCTAGCGCACGTGATCACCAGTAAGTGTGTGTATTTACAATAGACAAGTGTGTTTGTTTAACAAGAGCCACTTGTTTATTTAGTTTAACGGGTTTGTTTGTTTAGTTAGTTTGCAAGTTCTTCACTTATAGACTTCTTCTTATTCGTTTTATTGTTTTTTTTGTGTTATCCTCTTATGCATTTTTTCATCGTTTTAATGCAGTTGCGGTCTTAATCAGATGCTAAATGATTCATAGTATAAAGTTGCACTTGCATTTATTGACATTTACACTTGTTTTAAGTCAACATTTATTAAGTAAGTCATCTATCACAAGAAAATTACACATCGCTGCTATAATGTTTTAATCCGATTCGTAAGGAAAGCTAATTATCAAATTAATTAATCAGATCGCGGTTTATTTTCCGATATGTTGATATTCATCCTGACTGTTATTGTGGTTTCCCTCAGTCGTTGAAGTGAACACTGGCCACGAACTCTTCCTTCCTCCTGGCCAAAAACGCGTAATATAGTAGACCTAAACCTTCATCTCATCTTCCCATTATTTCATTTACCATTCACCGGCGCCAATAGATCTAGGATACCTTTACAGTGCATACTTTTCAAATATGTCCGAAAGTATCTTTTGTTGATGTAAATCCTATCTTATGTTCTCACTCTTCTCTCAATTTTTATACTATCAAAGTTTCCTCGTGAAGAAATCTGCTATAAAACAAATTCGTGTTGGTACTATTATGTTGTGTATTTTAGGATTATGGAAATAACCTTGTCACTAGGATAATCTCTCCATTTTTCTCACGTCCACTGACCAGCATCTCTCTCTCTCTTTCTCTCTCTCTCTCTCTCACTCTCTCTCTCTCTCTCTCTCTCTCTCTCTCTCTCTCTCTCTCTCTCTCTCTCTCTCTCTCTCTCTCTCTCTCTCTCTCTCTCTCTCTGTCGCTTTTCTCCCATCCTTCACAAGTACAACCAGAGAACAAAGGATTATTCCCATTGTGTTCCATATAGCGTAAATCGCTTCACATTCGGGAACCGAGACACTGGTCTGAAAACATCTTCATCGAATGTCCGTTGAAGCGGACAGGATTTGCGTTCTGATCCTCTCGTCTAATGAAGTCGGTAGACTACCTCTATGCCGTCCAGGGGGCCGGGCACGGTACGATGGTCGCATGAACATCATCGTTGTTGGCGTCTATTATGGTCTTAAACCTTAAGAAATATCTTGGTGCTTTTATATGTACGTGTGTGACGTGTATTCACTGAAGAAGAAGTTCGAAGAAACATAACAACTGCAAAAATCACCGTTATTTTGTGTAGCAATGTTTTTCATAACAAGATTTTTCGATTAAATACACTAATGCATCATTCGAAAGTGTTATGTTCAAAGCGTCAGTGAGTTTCTCGGAAATTACATGAAGTTTTCATAATCGTTCAGTTGGTAGACGACAGTCTTCTGTCGTGTATACAAGTATATATTCGACCCGTGATTTACAGCTGCTTAGTTTGTCCCGAAATCGTGTAAGACACAAAGCGATGAAGACATCTGCGGTATATTTCGTGAAACTGTATCTAAAAACTTGCATATGCATCAAAATTTCGAAACTTAGTAGATTGGATTATTATGTATTCCAAGCACGTTTTTTTTTATGAACCTGCGTCTGTTCAACAATATTTCATGATTCTAGTTATGATTTTTATCTCTTGTTAAACGCTACAGGGGTTAAACGAAAGCTCTCTGGGTAAGAGTTGAAACCGCATGTGTTCGATCTTCTTATGCCGATCGTGTTATCATGGTGTTATCAAGGTTGCACAAAGCTTCCATAATGAAAAATGGCAGTCTAACTTAAAGTACGTGATCTTACACAACACGTATTAAATATTGTGATATATTATATGATCACCAGCAACTAAAAAATAGTGAATCTATTTCATTTTTAAATTTCAATGAAATTGAATTACGTAGGCCTACACACGAAATTATTGAAGAAGTATTCGATTCCTCGGGTTTGCATAAAAATAAAATTGCATTCAACGCCAAGATAGGTCATAAGGTAGGACATTTATCTTGCTCAATCTAATGGGCAGTGAGAGTCGATATCAATAATGAGCCTCTCAAAAGCACACGTTTTAATTGAATCAACAGGTTTTGAATGATTAACGTAGTTTCAATGCCATTGAAAGTCCATTGTTAGTTTTTTCAATTATATTTGCTTCAAATATCATTGAATCTGTTGACAATATCATTCGCTTTAATTAGACTGAAGCTAGACCTGCAAGTATGTAATTGGTTATTGAAGTTGAACCATAGGCGACTTGGGCTTATTGATTGGTTTGATAATTATATACAAATGTGTTCATTTATGAAATATCATATATATATATATATATATATAACTTGATGAGATCTTTTGATTCATCAAATTTATTAGGTACTAGGTAGTCAGTGTGATGCTATATTTATTGGTGGAAGTGCCATATTTTTAATGACGTATGCCAATATGGTCTGACGTAATAAAGAGTCGGCTACCACAAAACGGTGTAATGCGGGCCTTCCATACCTGCGTTATTCTGATTGCGATATCGGATGTTGAAAATCGGACCAATCAGGGACGGGTCCGATGCGATTCTCGATTATTGAGCTCGGCTCTACTTTTTGCGATTTCGGAATGCGATATTACCGGAAGTTGTGTGTGTTTCTTCTTAATTCATATTGTACAGTCTCTTTATCCCAGCTCTAAAGTTATTTATATTTCTAAACACATGAGGCTCTACATCTACTCTTAAGATGGCAGTCTGAAAATCGCATTACGAAATCGGATTCCGGTGTCCGAATCGCATACCGTTTAGTATGGAAGCCCAGCTTTATTCTAGTACAAGTTGAATCGGATGAAAATTGAAAATGTGAAATAATGTGTATCATATTTATTTTTGAGTTCAGTAATTTTTTCCGTGAAACACATGTACACACATACTCCTTGTGGAGACAAAGCTCCACAAGAGTAGGGTGGAAGTCTCCGCTATAGCTCATCCTATTGATATTTTATCTGGTCGTGTTCATAGACAATGGCCAACAATCATGAATTACAGTATATATACGCGTGTTTTTTTACAACTATCAAGGTGATGCTATATCCTCTGGCACATACTTTTAGTGTATACACCTCAAGTGTTGGCTGATCGACACTTACGATCGATAATGCAAACTAATAAGCAAGACGGTCAATCGTTACCGCCAACACTCGATCAACTATCCCATCTCGAAACGTTTTTCCACATCCCATCTTTCAGTGTCTATGCAACAGCAATACCACGCGATGTATCGATACATCAAACGGTCAGTAATTGATGAATGTATTCATAAGGTCGCGGCACTTGAAAGCATACACTTGTTGAATATGCGAATAATTTCATTGAGTAGATTCGCATTGCATAGAACAAGAGGTAAAGGGGCGTAGCTAAAGAGGTGATGAATGACGAGACGATATGACATGTTCTTTGTGTTACATTTCTCGGGTGACTTCAACAATGTCCTTCACACTTTATAGGTGGACGGGTGGACAGAGTTGGGTGTCAGGGGTGGAAAGTGAGGGAAAAGGTTGGTAGACGCGCGAAATAGTTTGAAATAGTATTCGATTGTTATAACTTCTACCGTATACCCTTAGCCGTGTTATTGTGTTGGGCTGTTCGGAAGAAATGGGACCTTTAGCAGCCCATTTATCGTGATGGATGATGGGGTATCGGGTCTAGTCGGCACGACGATATCGAGTAGATTTATGATATAAAGGAACTTTTGGTCATTTTTCGAGCGTTTTAATATTCTTTGTAATATCCAAGAAAATAGGAGGGTTGAAATGAAATAAAGTGATATGTGAAGATTTTATTTGTTTTTATGACCCTTGAAATAACCTCAATATAATCCGTGGTATTGTCCGTTCGTATACCGTCATAAGAAAGTTAGTGAGAAGAAGGATTTGAAAATGAAATCATTACATTCTGGTCTGGTTAAAATTTATAGTTATAGTACAGGTAATAAATAAATGAAATGAAACAAAAAATAATCGTCTTTTTCACTCTCTTTGTGAATTGAAGCAGTTGTGAATCAGGATTATATGCTGGAAAAAAATAATCGTGGATTGATTTGTCTGTCATGGATTTCCGCCGTTTGTTCGTGTATGTATGTGTATATTTTATAATTCTCCATTTCTCTTATAGCTTGTTGAGTCAAAGATGAAAAAAGAAATCAAGTATAAAAACGAGCTAGTTCAAAATGATCCGACATTAAATGTTCTTGAATTGTTCTTGATGGATTTTGTTTCGCTTGAGCCTACAGAAGCGTAAAGCTATGCACATCTTATTCGGGTTTTCAACTATTCTAAGAGTTCCGTGAAATTTAAATCAATTATTTTTTGTCATCGGTTCGAATATAGAACGAATAGTTCACGATTCCATCACACTATTTGTCACACTCGATCAGCAAATTGAATATAAAAACAATATATAATATGAATTTTCAACCCAACACTCCTACCCAAGTATATAACACATCCAATATTTTTTTGTATCTATATATCTATCCACGTGAATATTTTATGAAACACAGAAGAGAGAGAAAGAGTGAAGAAGACAGAGAGAGAGAGAGAGAGAGAGAGAGAGAGAGAGAGAGAGAGAGAGAGGGAGAGGGAGAGAGAGAAACAATTGAGAGAGCAACCTCATCTGTAATCAACATGGAAATAATAAAAGTGACTTCAGCTATTGCAGTTACCATTATGATCAACTTTATATGAGCATATAGCCATAAGAGATGAACCTACTGACGAGATTAAGAATCTAAAGCTTCAGTTTTAATTCAACCTAGTACTTCTCTAATAAATCGAGTCGAACTTTATAAAAAGCATCACCATCCAACCAATAAGAAATAGATGCGATGAACCACACCTAGTTTCATCACCTTCCTATACGAGATTCAACCAAGTCGACATTTCTCGCTCGGTTAGTAAGTCCAGTTTTCGTTTCTGTATCTGCTTGCCGTGCATAGAAGAATATAGTAGAACATGTAGTGTATATAAGACGATACAATAAAGACGTCCGCTGTCAGAGTTTTTTTTATACTCCATACCAGTGCCTCGAGCAAAAGCACGGCAATTCATCTGTTGCTCTCTCTCCTCTTTCCCTTCTCCTTTACCTGCTCGCACGATCACCTTGCTCCTCCTCCCCCCTTCTATCTCGTTCTCACTCGCAAGGTCTCTCGCACTCCTCACACAAATAATAACATAATTAACTGATCTCGGCCGCAAGTAACAAGTATGGTAGAAATGGATGATGATCGCGAATAGCAGAGCATGACACCATACATCCTGTTTAGAGAAACGTCTAGTGGATTAGCAAAATGTTTTTATTTTTTATTGTAGAATACATTCTGGTGAATTAGAGTATATATGGATGTGTGGCTACAGTTACTCCACCAATTAGTAGATGAAGTGGGAATTTGTCATTAGGTTTCATGCTGAATGAAAATGAAATAAGTTTATACGGAAAAATGAATTTCCTCAAGGTTCGAACCTGTAACCAACCGTGTATGCAACTCTAACGAGGCTGTTTTTTTGAATTCATCTAGATGGAGAATAATTTGAGAATTATGATAGATTTGTGATGGCTGTTTACTTCTTTCACATCACAAACATCACTGTATTTCATTTATTTTTCTTCATAAATCTATATGACTAATGGTTTTTCTCGCAATGAAACTTAATGACTCTATCTAGAATCGAACTCTAATCTCCACGAACTATGCTGTGTTGCTCTCTTACATTGTACTTTTTTCGAATAAAGTATGTACATCTCTCTCCCCCCCCCCCCCTCTCTCTCTCTCTCTCTCTCTCTCTCTCTCTCTCTCTCTCTCTCTCTATCTCTCTCTTTTTTTTCTAATGAGGACTAAATGTACTTTTATTTTTTTGATATTTATTCCACGATTTTCGTCTTGATCTGATAATAATTATAATATACATTCAATTGTGATCATCAACGTGGATGTTTTATTATACAAGAGGTAATAAACAAAAATAAACAATCTAGATTGTTGCAATGTCCTTATAATTATAATGTTAAGCTACTGGAGGGTTAAGGTAGCTGGAGGCACGAAAACAAAGTCATTGGAAATTGCGTGATCATTTTTTCAATATAGTTTTGCCGGATATAAGTATTTATTATAATTACTTAATCAGAAGATACCTATTAAAAAACAGCTTGTTTTGGATCTTTTTGGTTTGCCTTTTTGTAGATTAATCTGTTCCACTCAACCGTTTCATGAAGATGCCACAGAGTTGCCAACTTGCTAGTGATAAAAATTAAAAAGTCTTTTTAACATTGAAGGCGGTCAAAATGGAATAACTATCATGTAATGTGTTAATTATTGTTTTTTCAGGCGTTTTGCTGTCGTACTCTCCGGTATGTATATTATATAAAATATGTTTAATATAAGATGTCGTGTAAGCACTTGAAAAATATTTACCCGCCAAAATACAGATCAACAGTGATGAACAATTAATATTCCAATATATTAGTATACGAAAATGATCACATGTAAGAAAAGATTACACGTCACTCTTGAAATTTCTATTTCTTGTTTTTCTGAAACGTTGGCCCCTCTGAAACATCATCAGACTCTTGGAGTGGTCACGATCTAACATTCTTAGTAGACGTAAACTATAGACTCAGATTGGAGAGTCATAATGCATACTACTTGATTGCTATATTCGAAGTGGTATTTGTAGGCTAGAGAATAAGCGATCCGAACACACCTTTCCACACAATAAATATACAGTGTAGACAGCAATGATGCCGCAGTAAGATTACTCCCCCAGACCCCTCCCCATCTCCCCCCCCACACCAAAACACAGCATCCGACAAGCACCTTCCATAACAGAGATGTTGAAAACTATCTCCAGTAAAAAGCTGCTAACGTTCCATCCTGTTGCTTTTATTTAAATTTATTGTTAACGTTTCAAGACAGTTTTTTTTTGAAGAATGTTTTGTTATCTTTAAATCAGAATTAATGAGAGCCAGTCGAATTGGTTCTGTCACTTTTATGTTACGCCACGGTCCACAGGTGTTATACAGTGTTTCCCTCTGACAGATCTCAAATGTTTTTTTATTGTTATTTTAATATTTCAAAATAAATTATGAAAATATTCTGTGATTGTGTGAGCATTCTATGAGGTTGGGCTGATATGAAAAGTGATGTGATAGATGCGTTATGCTAAAATCCATTCACATGTGATTACATTCTTGAAGATGGAGGGAGGGATGAAGATGTTTGTGAAAAATAAAGGAAGTGTGAGATTTGCTTAGACGCGGGTTCAGTTTTGAAATGATATAGGCTTATAAAATAATAACATATTATATCTCATTTGAAAAAGTAGAATAACTTCGATATTTTTCATTCGTAGGCCTACAGTACGCGAAGAATATAGAAAATGTATATGAAACTAGGGCTAGGTTTTAATTTATGATAAAAGTTATAAATTACCCTGTGAATTAAACCTCAATCATTTATTTACGTTTCAGATGATTCACAAGCAAATAAGAAATTGATTCCCTTCTAATGACAAGAATTACTATTGAAAAACATATTATTCTACAGTGGATAATCTACATGTGTATGAGACTGTAATACTTCTCTTTTGAATTTATCATATGTTATTTAACTATAACATAGAATATGCATTGACAGTAAAATGTATTTTAGCATTCAAAATAAGTTACTTAAAAATTATTGGCCTGGTTAAAATATGTAATGATAATATGTAATCGCTTTGACATTCAATCTTCAAAATATCTGGAATGAAGAAAAAAATGCTATTGTCTTGATCCCTTTTATGGCTGAAAATTTGTTCAACTAGATTCTAGTTTTGAGAAATCTTAGCTGATGTAAAAAAAGTGAGAGAAGATCGAAATGTTCCATTTTAAGAGCAATACAAATTTTTGTACGACGAATCCGTGAATGTTTGATATATATATATATATATATATATATATATATATATATATATATATATATATATATATATATATATATGTATATATATATATATATATATATAAAACCTTCACCAATCACCAGCACATATATATATAGATAGATAGATATAGATATATAGGCCTATATAAATAAAAATATCTAATTTATTCATTTATTATTAGAATAGATAATACCCTTACTTGATCAACCGTAAATTTTATTTGATAACATAAATATGGATCAAGGAATCAACTTCAGTCATACTATATAAGTATATACATACATATCGAGACGTTTTATTATTCATCTCATCTCACCCTTCTAAATCCTAGTGTGTTGCTTGGCGCGGAAGTGGCTGCTTGAACGTCCACAAATATACATCGTCGATCTCCGCCACAGACTCGGCCGCTACGTCGGAAGAAAACTTAGCTCATATAATATCAAGACTTGATAACTTGTATAAAACTGTCTTGATTCGATTCAAAATATCCTCACTTTATACTCGTACTCTTTGTACTTTATACATGCTTAACAACCAGGCACGACCTTACTTCCCACTGTTTGAAAACACTCAAGAAAACAAGCTTGTATCTCATCTTACCTACATCTAATTCATCATTCACCGACGCCAATAGAGCTTAGAGTTATAATTACGTCAAGTCGTAAAGCTCAATATATTTAAAAACACACATATATATTCGCTTCGGGCTTATACTTGAAATTGTCAAGTAAATTTAAATTATTTTCTATAAACAAATTCAAGTTATAATAATTTTATTGTAGATCTAAAAAAACATTTGTTTGAACAAACCTCTACACACTTTGAAATATTCTCTACTATTCCGTACATGTTTTATTATATGCAGTAAAATTTATGATAGATCTAAAAAATTAAGTAATTCTCGTTCCCTATTTGGTTCGGCCACCGTTTTAGTCCAGCTATCAAATGCTGTAACGTTGGCCACAATGAAAATGTATGTATATATGTTTTATAATTTATACACATATATTTCCACTAGTGGCAGGAAATAATTATCACAGCGGGTAGCCTCTGTAATTAGCAGTAATTGTTAGTAAGCTGGTATACGAATATTTAGCAATGTACAGCCTACAGTTTTTACATATCACCTCCTTCCTAATCTTTTCAGACGAATAGAAAATCTTGCTCGTAGACATTCGTGCGAAGTTGCACTTAAAATCATCAACATTCTCTTGGGCTTAAAACTTGAATGTCCGTACAATTTTTCTCAAGCGACTAATTTAATACTATCATCTTAAAAATCGACCGCTGCAAGAAATTGATATGATACTTTGTGAAAATATTCTATAGGCCTAAAGCTTGGCTTAAAAAAATTAAGATTATATTTTTCGGGTCTCACAAGAGTGAATTAATTATAGCTGTCGTACCGATGGATAGGCAACAGCGTTCCAGAGCTCTGCAACCAGCCATAGCTTATATTAAAAACCAAAAAGTGCCTTGGTACAAATTTCACTAGTTTCTTCTATAATGCACTATGCGTTTAACGTTTAATCTCATTGTATATACTTTATACCCTCTTTATTTTATAAAAAACAGGAAGTCAAGAATAGGCACCTATAGGCCTACGTATTTCCCTAATTTTTTCGCCCAGCATTTCTTCTGTCTATATTGAAGTCTTCATTGTAGAAGAAGATATCTCGCAGTCGCACTAATCGGAGAAAGCAGTCAACTGTAGGCCACCTTGTGACAATAATAACAATAATCCGTTTCAAAATATATTTAGAACTGCAACCACCCGGACAGAATAAATATTCCATAGCTCTGGAGATCATAATCATCTTCATAATTTCAGATTTGCTAATCTAGTTAGTAATTGCTGTACACCTGAGATAGTTATTCATTCTAAGGACCGGAATTACCAATATAAAAATCAATATATATATATATATATATATATATATATATATATATATATATATATATATTCAAATTGATAATAGCTGAAATTTCGAAATTACTAGCATATATGAGATATTCATCTAGGAATAGCTCTGATTGATAATTGTGTGTTGTTATCACCAAAACCCATATGTTCTTACTCTCAGACCAAGACGTAACTATAGATATTGGAATACTGGGCTCTATAAATATAGATGTGTGAAATCAACGTGAAATAATGAAGTCCAACCAACAAATCTATAAATTAATGAACACTTTATTTTGATACGATGCATATTACAACTTATGAATCACAAAAACTTATCCCCAATAACTATTATTCTAAAATATGGATTTTCTTTCTAAACTCTTCAAATATATTATACAACTAGCTTTAACTTCTGTTCTTATAAATTATAATTCAATGATTTCTCTTATACTTTTGACTTGTGCGAAATATGTTTATTTGGTTCTGGTTTCTTGTTTTCTAACTCGAACTTCCATACTTTGTTCGGTCCAATCTCCGTGACGTAGAGTGATGTCCCATCTGGTGATATCGCGATATCGTGAGGATTCTTAAAACCCTAGAAACAAACATTCGACATCATCCAGATTTATTATTTACCTTCTCGTATTGTTCCATAAGTTCAAAAAGAGTTTTATCTGCTAAATTGTTGCATAGTAAATCATTAGTGGATGGAAAACATGTCGCAAAAAATTCTCTTTCATCACTAGGAATGGGTAGTGGAATATGGTATCAATATATTTAAAAAAAACGAATATAATGGCATTCTAAAGGTTTTAGGATACATCAGATTGATGCTTAGTTGAAATTTGAGTTGAAAATTGATACGATTTCTTTCAAATGATATCTTACTTTGTTGTAACTAATAAGTGAACAACATTGTCTTCTAAATTGCATTCACCAATCACAACTTCAGTAATTCATTTGTTGGTTTCTTACTTGTGTCGTTGATAATGCTATGCTAATGTTGCTAACTGCCAAACATTCTACCATTGACGAAAGATAAACTACCAAGTAGCCTACCAAGTATCAAAAGACATGTCACGAAAAGTTGAAATAAAACAGGCCCCCCCCCCCACTTCACCCCCCTCCCCAACTTCACCCCTACTTACCTCATCTGCAACACCTGCTGTATCAGATGCAGTTCGCTAGAAAGCGCTACAGGCATGCTGGATGGTGCTGCTGCCGAGCAGTCACCAGAGCCCCGTTCCTTAAGTGGCAAGCATAGGTACTAATTGCGTTGACGTAGACGAGTAGGCGACAGGATTGGATTCCTCTCTTGGTACGGGGATTTATTCTTGTTTAGCCATAAAAGTGGACTGTTTTTTAGCATATCTTTCGTCTATGATTTTATACCTACCATTCGATTCATCATTGATATTTTTTTTATCCTCATATTATTCACGTTCTCACAGAGATTTTGTATTCATTATGTAATGATGTTTAGTATTGAGACCGCCAACAATATATTATTGTCTGTGTAGTATAAATGAATGGATGAATAAATGGATGGATAAATGAATAAATAAGTAAATGAATGAAAGAATGGTTGAAAAAATAGAACGAATGAATAAATTAATGAATTATTCAAAAATAAATAGGTGGATAAATATTCATAGATGAATAGATGGATGAAAAAAAAGAATTAAAAAAAATGAATACATACAAATAAATATATGAATAAAGAGATAATTGATAGTATAACTGAATGGATAAAATGAATCAATGAAATAATGAAGTGAATAAATGTGAATAAAAACGTATAATATGTTTGGTTGTGTAGATCTGTTATAACCTCGAAGTTGGATTTTTTTCAATTTTTTACACTTGAAGACAAAGTCTGGATGCCTTTCAACCTCACTGACCCCGTGTCACGCCACGACTTGCAGTGCGTTGTATTCCATGCAAGTCCTCGATGTTCCCAATAACGTATAGTTTTATACTTACAGCGTCTGGTGACCAATGGTCAATGATCGTCTCTTCCTTAGGATCGAGTGTGAAACCTCGAACAGGGAACATCCGAGAAGTTGGTCCATTGACGGCATAGACAAAGTTTCCTGCAGGATGTAAACAGGAAGCGAATGAAAAAGAAGCGGGAAAATATATAGAATGCAGTGGAAAACCAATCATACCTCAGTTTTAAACAAAACAGCAAAACGATCGACACAAAATTGAAAGGGGACCAGCCTGCTACAGTCTACAAAATACTGTAGAGGCCGATGTATTGTTCATTTTCTCGACATTCTTTCCCAACTTGTATTTTTCGTGGGCTGTGAATTTTCTCCTCACTTCATAACGACAATATCTATCAGGTTTGGTTCATGGATTGCTGCATATAAAACAGTGTGGACGAGCAGTCAAGCCATTTTTTTTATGAGAAGCAATTGCAGGGTCAGTGAGGCAGATACCTCCCCAAATATTGCTCCGTGAGATGATTATTTACAGATAGGTTACTTGAGGGTACGAACGAGATAGTGATCAATAATTTTTACAATAACCAAGTCATACTAGACTTGAACACACGCCCCGCTTTACTTCAGTTTCGAAGTCATGCTCGATGGCAGGTTTGATGGTTTCTATTCGCCAGTAAAAATAACAGTACCGATGCGTTCCTAAATGCAATATGCATGGCCGGCGAAATGTGAAAACAAAAGTGTTAACAATGTAACGTTTTTAATAAATATCATTGTTGTGCCCTCACTTCTTTTCTACTACTTCTTCGTGAGTTTACTACTTCCCGTAGGTCATATGTAATAAGGTATTTCGTTTGACGGATTCCCACTAGCTTGTACCTGCAATTTTTACTGGCGAGCGATTAAGCTCCTATTGAAAATTATAAATCAGCGTATAACCTATAATCCTATATATGGTTATTGGCTACCGTTATAGGCTATGTATTTGATTATATTATACTACATTAGACTATGTGACTGTGTTGAAATGGATTTTATAAGCTGTCTTTTTTATAAACGCGGTTAGCGTTCCGCTTTCGCTTAGCGATCAAGTTAGGTCCAGCTCAATAATTCAGCTGCCGCGCCGCACTCGTCACTAATTGGTCGTTTATCCAACATGGATGATAAAATTCATATCTGCTTCACGAATTCGCTTGCAAATTTCACGTTCATGTAAGTCCAGCTTGACAGGGAAATAGGAAAATCCGGGACTGACTCACCTCGCGTAGCAATGGCGAACACACGTCCCAGGTCAGGTTCCTGGATGGTTGCCGCGGGAAGAGCGTGCCATCCTTTCTTTTCTGACGCGGCGAGTCCTGCTGATGGGCACGTGACTCGCATGTTCTCGCGGTCGGCAATACAGATCAGGTTCAAGTTCTCGACCAGCGCCAAACTGTGCGGAACTTGTAGCGATAAGAACTCTGAGGAACAAAATCAGTTGAACATGGTGTCAGTGAAATATACTAATCAAACCTTGCCCACACTCTCTAGCTATGGTCGTATAGCTAATAATTGCAAGCCCTGCCCTGGTTTTTTGGTAATTTGTTTAAAGTTAATCGAACTGTTAACTTGTTTGTCTTTCTCCTTGGTATTCATAGGTATCCTTGGTATTATATGGTATTTTCGTATAACTTAATCCATGATTAACTAATTTATTTTATTTATTCATTTTTTCAAAGATTTGCTCATTAATTCACATTTGATCATCAATTGGTACAACTGGCGCTGTAAGTTCTAGATTTACAGTAGTTCAATCAAAGTTGATTCACTATATAGCTTATTTTAATATCTCTTCTGGACTTTGGTTACATGTGTTGTATTAAATTGCTGGCCAATCAGTTGATTAGCCTACGGACTCTTTGAAGTTCTTTTGAGAAACCGGTCCATAAATAGCAACCTAATTATAACATGAAGTTAATTGTTCTATACTTATTGCTGTCTTTTAGTGTTGTACTTTTATACTTATTATTAATTATTGTTGTCTTTACTTATTACTGGCAACAGATTAGGCCTATACATCATTGTAAATAATAATCAACATAGGGAAAAATACAAACGATTAATACAGATAACATTGAGAAAGAGAGTAATAACTTCAAAAATATGAATGAGTAGGTCTATAACAACGATGTTAGAATGTGAATATTAATATAAAAAGATATTGTTATACCTAAATTCCAACATTTTTCTCAATATTATTCGCAATTTCACCATCACTATTCTTTGAGATTGAATTTGATATATACATACTTATTCACCGATATAACACAAACATAACAAAATTAAATTGGAGCATGATTCGAGTATACTATTTCCAATGTCTCACAAAACTATCGAAAGGTAGTTATAGACTAATTTCTGAATAAATATTGTCAATGTCAACATATATAACTAAGAGAGAAACAAGATAGTAATGTCCTGACGACAACATAAAATCGAATCATCAATGCGAATGAATTTCAAGGCATTCAAATATCCAAACCGGCACATGTAGCTCAGTTGCTAACCTGCTCGCTTCATGTGATCCTGGAGATGTTGGGGTGCATTTCGAACCACGGTTCGATCCTCGATCTCTACAGGTTTATTTCGTGGTTATCCTCTGTAGTCTAGGCTATAGTGCCGGGATAATTCCTACAATATATAGGCCTAGGCCACGACCGCTTTTTCCCCACTATCCTTCCCACTACCTAAGAAACCTTCATATCATCAATCCATCATCCCATTAATTATTCATCCGTATAGATAGATTTTAGGCATCTATATATTTTAGTCATCCTTTAGTATACCTAATTTTCGTGATTTTCGTGATTTTAGCGTCGTGATACTCAGTTTAAATCAAATATCCAACTCCTGCCTTTCCATAAACTGATATAGTTATGTTCTGGTCAAAGCTCAAAGTTCAAAACCTCCCAACTGTTCCTGGAAGTCGACTGTGTTTACCTGGAGGTTGAGGGAACATCCTCTGCAGTTTGCCTTCCGAATCGAACTTGAGTACTCTAGAGTTGCAGTAGCCGTCGGCAATGAAGATCTCGCCACTGGTTGCTACGGCAACGGCTGATGGCATGCAGAGATGAGCGCTGCTTGATCCGGGAATGAATCTGACGCCAAACACCAACTCTGGACCGTCGTATCCAGGAGGAAACTTGAAAAAGTAAGGAGAATCAAGATTATTGAATGAACGTACGCGAAGAGGTCTACTCGGTCCAAATAGGGTCTTCCTCTATTTTGTGTGTGTGTTTGTGTTCCACAGGTCGGAAGACACAATCGATCCGCACAAACTCTTCTTATGAATTACTCATCGATTCCAACATGGAACTGTAGTGCTTTGAATAACAGTTTGTATAAGATATATTTTCAGAAATTGATGATTGTAATTTTGAGAATATCATACTAAAATAGAGTGGTATTTTTTTTTATCCTATAATTTAAAACAATCAAATGAGGTTAATCTTTGATTAAAGTTAACGCTAATGTTAAAGTTGAAGTTAAGTTGACAGCAATGATTACAGGGTTTTATTCAAATGCTCATTTTCAACAAAGTTACGGACATGTTTGACACGTTTCATAAAAATCAAATACGTTTCAAAACTAAGATGTGTAGATTTCGTGTAGGTTTCGGCACTCATCAATCACACAACGCATTGCTTCATAATAGCATATCCCTATATTCGATACACAAACGAGCGAGCAAATATTGTAGTATACACATTTTTAAAATGAAGTAAATCCAGCAAAATACCTTGAACACTTGATGCAAGGCGACATCAGTGAGCCACAGGTTGTTCTCGTGGTCGATTGTGATGCCGTGAGGAAGATAAAACAAATCCTTGCCCCAACTATGGAGAATCTGTCCCGTTTTCGGGTCCAGTGTGAGGATCGTGTTCACCGGGATAGGACCCAAGTTCTGTTTCTGGAAGTGGTTGGATTCGTTGAAAGAACTGAAAATGAATAGGAAAAATCAGGTCAATCAGCAATTTCGTACATTGGAACTTTGATCTGAGATGTTGCATCACTATAACGCCTACTGTCTAGCCAAATTTTTTAAATTATCAACATAAAAAACTTGACGCAAAGTCATTGTTTCACAAAAGATATAGATGAAAAGGTAGGATCGTTCAGACGAAGCTTCCCAAAGCAATATCCATATTGTACTAGCCCATACATCAAAGGATGAATTGAATAATATGTAGTTCTTGTGCATGACATACTGCAAATTTATAGTGAAGTTTATAGTGAAAGTCAGTATAGTCAGAGATATTCGAACAATATAAATATTTAATTAACGTAATATATGTCTATTAATGAAAATATGAGCAATTTTTTTGTGTGACGGTATAGGACTAACCCCCTTATTCATATCTGAATAAGGGGGTTAATCCAAAGAAGAATTAGGCCTACTTTAATTAACTTATACATTCAAGTGTCTGTTGAAATACTGGAGACATATTTTAAATGCGACACGAGTCAATCTTTGTAATGACACGACAGTAATATACGAGTTTATTTGCAGTGCTTGCAGGAGAAAGAGCGAGAGAGAGAGAGAGAGAAAGAGAGAGAGAGAGAGAGAGAGAGAGAGAGAGTAGGAGAAAACAAATAATCGAACAGTTTCTTCGTTTTGTACCTCTTAACCCACACCCTGTCGCCCCTATGAAAGATGACTGGTTCCCCACGGGGGTTGACGGCCACCCCATTCACTTGACCCAGGTCAGTCAGTTGGTGTCCCCATCCAGGTACCTCCCGGGGGCGTGGGGGACGCGCGGGGGGAGCTTCTATTACCTCCTGAAACGCAATCAATAAGAACTTAGAGGATTATAGATTTATTTTCCAAGCTACAATATATTTTCCATGTGAATCGTTCGTTATTATATAGGCCTACGTGTATATATTATAGTTCGATGAAATTCACTTTGTGAAACAGAATTTAGTTCTCTCATTGATCTGGTTGAGTTGCCGTCCACACAAGCAAACATAATGCTGCTTCATAGTAACACGGGTGCATGGTTTATTTGTACCGTACGTGACGTTAACCAATCAGAAACTTGACTGAACATTTCTGATTCGTTAACGTGACTTACCGGAAAAACTGTGCAACTGTACTACTACGAATCCTGGCTATAGTCTTATTGAATTAATCAATTATAGTACAATAAAAATCAATTAATTTTAATGTTATATATAATGTAAAGATATATACACGTCCTTGAAATTAGAAAGATATGAAAAATATGTAAACGAGTTGCGATTCAAACAATTCAGAAAATCGGTGGAGGTGCCAGGTACAACGGAATCATTTATTATTCGATCCTGATGGTGACGCAACTATTAAAATGCTCATATAAATGTTTCGTTCGACAACTACTACATTTATCAACAATCAAATGGATATTTATGAAGGAACAATCACCTAAATGACATAAGCTGAAAGTTTTAGAAATAATACCAGTTCTAAATTAATTAAACAAGGAAAATTGTTTCCAGATTCGAGTAAAAGTGCATGGGTGTTTCTGGAACCATGTGGATTGGATTAATTGATTATTTGAATTGTTTATGTTCTTATAGGATATAATTCTGTTTGAAGTTATTTCAAATTATTCATTCAGAATGAAAGAGTGGGCGTAGGCCTATATGTGTAAAGGTGGGCGCAGAGTATGTTGAATTCTTAAATGTAATATGTGAAATCGGATTACCGTGATACTTAAAAATATATGTTAATTTAAGTGAATATCCAATATTGTGGGCCTATAAGTCATGTATGAAAAGATGTAGCATAATTCCTAGATTTCAAAATGAATCATCTTATTATTAGTCAAGGTACAAAAATTACACGAGTAACCAAAGGTGATAACAAGTTAATCCAATTTTGTTATTATGTATCTATTCGTATAACAAACCTTAAAAGAAATATCTTCAATAATTATTGTATTCGAAATATATCCAATTATTGGCAATAAGAGGATATGTCAACAGATACAATATTCTGAAATGTGTAAATATCTAGTTTTCTCGTGGTGGAGGCATTATAAAAATCATGACTCAAAGTCTCAAATACATGGAAGAACTCGTTAATGAAATTTGCGGGCATCTTGCTCGTGATAATACTGAAGAACCTATGAAAAGTGGTTACGCGGCGAAAAGTACAACAATCACAATTTTTATTAACGTAGAAATCTTGAGAGGAGTCATGTTCTCCAACTAAAGCCAAGGATTTGACCAGCCATACAGTGATTATAAGTAAATGGCGTATTCAATTATATATTCATGATAGTCTTCGTAGACCATCAAGATTTTCTCCGTTCATAGCGACAACGTTTTCCAAATGTAGCATGTTCTGTAAAGTGTTCTGGCACGTGTGAATTATACCTTAATTAAAACACAATCTATTCGTTTAAATACTGTTCTTCTTCACGCAAACGTGAATCTCAGATCAGCGTAATTTTTCGTCGACGACACGTTTTCTACCAGCTTGTATGAAGTGGAAATCACGAAACACGGTCTTCTTGAATAACAATAGCTCGATACGTGTTATACTAGCCGTGCAACGCCTTCTTGATCGCACGAACTTCACCCTCATGCCGCTACCGAACAATGGCGCTTCTATCGGCGAGCGATCAGTTGATTACAACTCTCCGCTCTCGAGAAGCGAGAAACATCAAATCGTAGCATATGGTAATTGAGAAACACGATGGTAAATTCCAAATAATGACTCATATGTTATAATGTATCTTCTTATATGTTGGTTATTTGGGTGCTCGACAACACATACAAGACAAATGGAATGGTGACAGCCAATTACAATCCACAATTCAGTCAGCTTGTTGCGCTTTCTAGCGTACATAATGTCGTACTAATTGCTGACATTGGCGAGGAAGCCGCTATTCGTCGAACCATCGTTCTACTCAGTACATGCGGACGTTGTTGTTCCGTTACGCACAGCCTAAAATAGCCTAAAAATCCCAATATAACTAATTAAAGAAACAGACCTAACCATACTAACCTACTTTAACTAACGCGAACAAACTAACATACACTAACTAAAGTAACCACACCAACCTACACTAACTGACCTGATCAAACAAACATCGTAAACTCATTTAATCTGAATTAAAACCAATCTAAATACCTACTTCTGGTCCGAAGAATATAGCCACTTCGTACTGGCGAGGGGATTGGACGAGAAGGTTCGAGAAGGAATTGAACCAAAGGGAGGCTCGAACCGAGGTTGTCAGTATTGTCACGAGTCAAACACGTTTCCTACCTATCTGAACGAGATTCGTCCGCAATTGAAACAATATGTACCCTACGAACGCCCGTCGCATTCCATTTCCTATCACTAACGAACATACGTCTAGAACATGCAGCTCGTGCAGTGTTGCGACACATGCAGACGTTGACCTGAGAGTGCAATACGCTTAGAAGGACGTGGTTACAATGAATGGAAATACGGGTCTGCTATACTGGATTATGCATAGAAAACACCCGACTCGACCGTGTTGATATAGATGTAGACCTGAATTGTATGCAGTGGAATACGGGGCCATGTATTGAATTGGCATTATAGGAAACCACTCTAGTAGGTCATGTTGAAAGGTGAACCATTCTGGCATTAGCCAAGACTATGAAGGGAACCACGAAAAAAACAAATATCGACGTTATTTTTGTAAATAAAGCTATGGTATTTTAGAGTTATTATGACTTTTCCAGGATGATGTTTACGACAAGATACACAACTAAATCTTTCAAAATCGTTAAATCCTTCAAGTTGCAGCGAAATTATTTAATTACCGACCAATTAACATTTATTCAGTTGCTAGACGACCTTCTCTCGTGAATACAAATACATTGAAGAAATCAGCACTTCTGTAGAATTTTGATATCTTATGCCGTTGTGAAAGTTATAATTAAAAGCTGACATTTTGCTCAATCGTCCAAGTAATCTTCACGTTTACATGCACACATTATAACCATGCACCCATTATTAACATGTATACATGTGACAGCTATTAGATAATAAAAAGTACTAGCATATGTATAATCAGGTATACTTGTATCCTCGGTGAAGGTTCCGAAAGACTGTCCCCCCTGTTCCACAACACTAGCGAATGGGTCTCCTTCATCTTTCGTAGTACACGTAAATATATAATGCCTATATTATACAAGCCGTAATGAACAGCTGTTAGGCGGGTACTATATAGGTTCAGCTTCATATGATGATCGTACTCCATATGCTGTTTTGAACTTCGGTTACGACTGGTTATATAGTATATAAACATCGTCTCTACTTAAAATGAGACTGAGATTAAGCTATCGGATCAACCAAAATGAAGTAGATGGATGTTGTAGGTATTTTATGCTAATCCGTATGGTTGTAATTATTATTCCAATTACAGAATCATCCAAATTTGATAATCGTAAGTTTTGGTTTCGTTGAATGTTACCGTATTAATAGTTTTTCCCATTGTACGGATGATACCAAATTAACTGTTCCAAATGGGTCGTCACAATTTATCAAGATGTCACACAGTTTATTGTAGGCCTCCCATTTGAATATAGTTCGAACTAATACACTTCGAGAATTCAGAATTACTGGATTGATACAATGTTTCAATGTGGGATTTTTCATTTTATATACCAAATAAAAATCTTACACTTTATACGAATTGTTGGGATTTTTCACCCATATGGTGAACCAATCACTACCCTACACTTAATCCCGTGCATTCGTATGTTCGTAGTTTACCTGTTCTTGTGCGGCTAATTCTGAATTGAGTGTGAGCAATTCTCTCAGTTCGTCATACATCACATCTTTGAGTTGTTGTTGTTCGTCCAATTTGCGTCCACAGGCAAGCGTCGCGACGCCTAATAGCCATGCAGCTACCAGCATCGTCACCTTGTCTATCGCCATCTTGCCAAACGACTGGGGTGTCTTTGGGCGGTAGACGTCGCGGTACGACAGGCGCATGACCCTCGGCGTCGGCGGGAATCAATACCGCATGCAAGGCTATTACGTTGCGATAAGAACTGATTACGGGATTTTTTTCATACTGATGTGGGGTTTGATTGAAAGAAAAAAGATTGACGACGTATACATAACAGTATGATTTTATTTTATTTTATTATATTTTTCTATATTTCTAACTTTCATCCATTGCCTTAATTGGTGAACAATGATTTTGTATGAAGTTTTGCTTGTTATTAAGAAAAAAATTCAATAGTTTGAATATTTTTAATGCTTCTTATGGTTATATTTATCTTTAAAACGTGCAATTAGCCTACTGATGAACATGCCCATACTATACTTATATACCACATATATATATATATATATATATATATATATATATATATATATATATATATAGGCCCTATATACAATTTTTTTCATCAACAACTGTTTCGCAATTACGAAATAAAAACCAAACGGCATTAACTCATACGCTTAAAAACTTTTTATCATGCCGTCAAAGTCAAAAGATTTATTGGTTAGCTAAATTTGTTTCGTCGTTGTTCTATACAGCGTGGTGAATCGCGAGAAAGAAAAAGTAGAAAATTGATGTCTGGCTTCTGTTTGTGAATTCTGTTTCACGCAATTATTGTATTCAGAAGTATATTTTCTAATAGTTTGTTACACGCCTTTCATTATAACTTGAATTTACTTTTGTTTTACTATTCCGAGAATATGAAGGATCGAGGAAATGGGAGGCCAAAGGTGAAGTTTTTAATGACGGTTTTAAAGAATTTTTTTTCATGTCCATATAAAAGTGAATTCATTATGATATTTTATTGTAATGATCACCGTTCAAATAAACTCTTCCAAGAAAGATCTCATTAAAACAGCTTAAATTATAATAATTCAATAATATTAATATATATTACAATTTATAATCGTTTTTATATTTTTTCGGTAGATTTTAAAGTCAACTGCAATATTGATTGGAGTTGAATTTTCATCAGAATGATGTATAATGAATATAATACGTAGTTACCGAAATATTTAAATTAAATTATATCTGTTTCTGGTTTCCATCACCTGCAGACCTTCTGTACGACGTAGGGAACGTTTCTGAAATGCGGGTTGCATATAAATAGTTTTACAAGTTTAAAATCTACATTATAATATTTGACACAACTAAAATATATATTTATAGTAGGCTGAAGAGGTCATCGAGCTTCTTCAAGCCTTCTTGCTGCATTTTCATACGGCAAGAAAAGAAAAACAAATAAATAGATAATTAGTATTATATTTAAATTTCAGAACTCATTAGACATGTTCAATGGTTCTACAAAAGCTTTCTTGCTATATTTTCTCAGATCAGTGAGATTGCATTATATAAATAATAATTTATACTTCTTGTACTACCACAGTACTACATTTATTTTCAATAACTGATATGATATATCTTAAAATAATTGTGAAGCTGTGCTTCCATATTATCGCTTACGTTTTCTTTTTCATCGAGTCAAAATTTAGGAATACCTATGATTTATCACAAGTATTTTAGATGTACGAAATACTTATCACTTGAAATATATCAAACTATACAATACACTGTAATTTTTCTATCAACATTTCGAAACAAAGTTGGCACATTTAAAAGCGTGTAGGGTTTTTCTCTTACAACGCGAAGTTTGTGAAATTAACACACTGGATTGGATGACAATTAAAGTAGGCCCAAATTCACGACTATTTTATATTCATTAGAAACAATATTTTTACATTATGTTGAATGTGGCCTATATGTGTCCTATATTTATAGCATAGCATAGCAATAAAGCATGTTGCCTATATTTATCATTTGAAAAAAGATGTCAGCTTTTAATTTTCAAGACAAACAATGAGTAGAGGTCCGATATTACGAATAATAAATGTGTTGATTAAGCAATGACTAGCGGCTCAACTTGTTGTCACCCATGGTAACCAATGATATTATAATAATCATCTTAATTAACGCATTTTTATTTTTCGTCATTCGAGGTCCACAATTACGCACGCAATTCAGTGTTTTAATTGTGTGATTTTCCTCGTGATACACTCGCATACATTTATTGTTCCCACGTGAAGGAGAGAGAAAAATAATTCGTACGAATTCAGAATTGACTAGTTCTTAGTATCTAGAGAATGTTCGTTGTTAAACTTACATCAGTTTGACTTTATATTTTATCAAGGTCATTATCTGAAAAGTGTCTCACACAATTATGTATAATACTAGGAAAACGCCTTATATGCGTTGTGAGATGAGCTTAGAAGTATGGAAATGTAGAATTAAGAACATTTTGTCAGCTCAATGTACATATACAGGCCATGGATCACTTCAAAGGTTTAAGAACTGCGGCTGTCTGTTGGTATATAAACCTTGGTTTCCAAACAATTATACCAGTGCCTTCTTCATATCCATCACAGATTTTAAACGTTTTAATTTATTGGTGACACTTGTTGCTCATATTTAATAGTTCCTTAATTGCTTTCTTAATTGCTCTTATTGATGTGTAAAAAAGTACATTAAAAATGCGTTTTCTTCGTTATTTCACATCCGATTGTTCCATAAGTCGCTTAAAATGTGTATGATAGTTCTTCCCACATTCAGTATAAATTTGAGAGCTTTTGAAAAAAAAAATATTTCAAGTATTTCTCCCCCGGCCTATTCTTATGGGGAATTTCCATACTTTCCAATTTTTTTCTGGAAAAACCGTCCGACCGATTTTTCTGAAAAACAATCCCAACCTATTCTGGTATAACACCAATTTGTAAAAAAAGTTTCGAGTTGATTGAAACTTTTTCCTGACCTGTATGCCGCGTACAAAATTACACAAAAAAAAAAAAAAAAAAAAAAAAAAAAAAAAAACATAAAAACCAAGCCCAAAATTTTTCGGTATATGGAATGAAAATCTTCGCTACGCTCATCTAATTATATTATGTAATTAATATAATTAGATGAGCGTAGCGAAGATTTTCATTCAATATACCGAAAA
Source organism: Brachyptera putata (assembly GCA_907164805.1). Lineage (NCBI taxonomy): Eukaryota > Metazoa > Arthropoda > Insecta > Plecoptera > Taeniopterygidae > Brachyptera > Brachyptera putata. The sequence goes on along the minus strand of OU015462.1, from coordinate 14,822,988 downwards.
AATTTGGGCTTGGTTTTTTTCTTTTTTTTTTTTTTTCTTTTTTTTTTTTTTTTTGTGTGTAATTTTGTACGCGGCATACAGGTCAGGAAAAAGTTTCAATCAACTCGAAACTTTTTTCCCAAATTGGTGTTATACCAGAATAGGTTGGGATTGTTTTTCAGAAAAATCGGTCAAACGGTGTCTCCGGAAAAAATGTGGAAAGTACGGAAATTCCCCATAAGAATAGGCCGGGGAGAAATACTTGGAAAACCAAAATTTTCCAAAAGCTCTCAAATTTATACTGAATGTGGAAAGATCTATCATACATATTTTAAGCGATTTGCGAAACAATCGAATGTGAAATAACGAAGAAAACGCATTTTTAATGTACTTTTTTACACATCAATAGAAGCAATTAAGAAAGCAATTAAGGAACTATTAAATGTGAGCAACAAGTGTCACCAATAAATTAAAACGTTTAAAATCTGTGATGGATATCAAGAAGGCACTGGGATAATCGTTTGGAAACCAAGGTTTATATACCAACAGAGAGCCGTGGTTCTTGAACCTTTGAAGTGATCCATGGCCTGTATATGTACATTGAGCTGACAAAATGTTCTTAATTCTACATTTCCATACTTCTAAGCTCATCTTACAACGCATATATGTCGTTTTCCTAGTATTATGTAATTGATACAAGAAAAACTACTGTGAATAATTAATTAAATTATTTGATTGCTGATAGCGCAATTTCAACAGCTCTAGTTTCGAAAATGTAGGGAAATGGATTTGGAGAGGGAAGGGGAGGGGGTGATGACTTATTAGCTCTCGGAGTGATTGTCACTATTGATACTCACAATTATTATAACAATTACTTCATGACGTAGGCCTAATGTCCATAACTTCCCGTGTAGATGAAATATAGAACTGAACAAAGATAAAATAATGATTGTCCTTATTAAGTTGACATACAAGGAGTTATTAAAGATGACATTCGACTCTTATTTCAAGCTATAACTTTGATGAAGTTGAGCTATTATTTCATTATCGAATACAAGACTTCAATATATTTCTGATGGGGGAAGATAAAGGAGGAAATATGTCTCCAAGAAAATTGTGTGAATCATAAAATAAGTCTCGTCTTTATTTTTATGTCACTATACAAGAGATAGGAGAATTATTTATTCAACCCCTCTTCATTCAATTACATAGAACACTTCGATGCATCTGCACATATGTATTAGCTCAGCTAATAATACGGAACATTTGTGCGAATTGTATATATTTAGTTGTAGTATAATCTTACTAATCCATATAGGCCTACAATGAATGATAATCTCAACCGATTCAGTAATATGGCAGCCAAAAAAGCTTGAAAATATTAAAATTCGATCAAAACATCACGTGCGGTGTTGAGCGCATCTTTTTTTATTGATAACGACAGTGACGGCCCGTGAAATTGAACATGGAGACACTTCTGTGATTGTATGCAAAACCGAACCATACAAGTTGAAATAGGGTTATCTTCAATAATATCTTGAGCAATTAGTTTTTATTGAAATTAAAAAACGAAACAGATTTTTAGTTGTCGATTACCATTTAGATTACTAAAAATATTTCTTACAAGATGGCTATACTCTGTTCAACCTTGCCAGCGGACAATTGCCAGATATATTTTTTGTGGGAGTTGCCAGACCTAAGGGAGGAAGCAAATTGTCCTACCCCATATTTTAACCTGGCAAAATGACTTCTCCCACAAAAAACCAACTGCTGACAAATTGCTCACTGGCAAATTATTTCTCTACCGGACAGTTCAACCAGATAACCGCCTCTGTAATTGCACAGTATCCGTCGCGCCCCCCGTACTATTCCCATTGCTCTGTCTTACTGCCGTCTTGTTGTTGTTGTTGTTGGCGTCTGAGAGCGTCGTCACTTGGTGAGGGAGCGTCCTAGCGTCCCTCTTCTTCTGCTATGGACTGCCACTCCCCCAGTTCCTGTCCGGCTGGGTCCATATGTACCCGGTGCCGGTCATCGTGCAGAACGCGTTGTAGTAGCGGCCGGGACTCCGACAGTAGGACCACATCGGGCATTTGCACCGGAAAAGAAGTTGGAACTCTTCCTTGCAGATCTCGTTCCACCAGCACGTGCGCTGAATAGAACAACAGTTGTGTGGTTTTTAATTAATATTTACCAATTTAAATTATTAATGATACATCAACATCTAGTTTATTTGGGGGTATACGAATGAACAGGTGATAATGATAGGGGCCTACTATGAATTGAGTGATGTTAAATGAAAGTACATTTACAAAATCCCATGCCTTATGCAGAGCTCGTTCCCATGCCCGACGTTGATTTTGGTTTCTAAAACGGTACCTAATTTGACTGAGCTACGAAAGGCGGCTCCAATTTAATTTCAACTTTAAAGTCTCAATTTTCTTTAAAACTTGTCCCATATTGGCCTGGAACATGGTAGCATTTATCGATTATGATTTAATTGAGAACATTGTGAAATCAATATTTCGATAACGAGGCACTAGAAAAAAAATCATACAACTTTGAAAAATTTCTGTCGTCAATTTTGAAAATACAGAAATTAGGATAAATTCTCAGATGAAAATTTGAAAAATTCATTAGAAGATATTTTGAAAATTTGCCACATCTAACACATGCTAACAAAATATTTGGGAAATAAATTCCACATAAATTCCATATATATATATATATATATATATATATATATATATATATATATATATATATATATATATATATATATATATATATATATATATATATATATATATATATATATATATATATATATATATATATATATATATATATATATATATATTACATATATGTGTATATATGTAATGTATGTATATATATATATATATATATAGGATGTAGGCCTATGGCTATAGCAGTCATGTCATTAAACGATCCGCCTCGACCGGAACTCGAACCGAGACCTTTTGATTGCTGGATATTTCGATATTGGATGGTATCCAAGATGTTCAATTATAATGTATATATATATATATAGGCCTATATATTATAATTGTGCGATGATACATACTAAAAATGAAAATGTAATGAAGATAAATTGCTGATCTGACATTCGGTTTCAACTTTCAATACGCTATGAATCCGAATTTCATTACCATTACTTTGTCTCGATTAAAATATAGACTTCACCAACCATTCTGGAACGATAAATGTTGTCTGAATTCTGAAGACAATGAATACTTACCTCCGTTAGATAGCCGCGAACTGATAAATCATTGAAACTTCGTTTCTCTTTGACTGATCGTGATTCAACATTAACCACAATCAAACTTATCAGAAACAAGCACCAACACCCCATCTGTAACAATACAATAAAAAATAGTGTTTGTTTGTTTCGTCGTTGTTTGTTGTATTGTTGGCTTGTTTGAATTAGCAGTTTGAGTGATTATGGATTTGAACATTCCAATCGAAAAGAAGCATAAACTAGAGTTATCGTTGGTATAAAGAGACAGTTTTACGAATGTTCTAATCCGCGAACTGTTTTGTTAAGGTACGAAAATAACACATGTAAACAAGGGTGATATCAAGTTAATTCGCTAACTATTGCTTAATCCACCAACTATCAATTCGTAAAACTGGGTCTAAGCATTATAATTTATAAAAATGAGCATTCATAGTTTTCCGAGCTATTCAGGCTATACAGATGAAGAAATGAAAATTGTTTCGGTTTCTTTCACCAATGTGTGCAGGAAATGATATGAAATGGTTAATGGATGCAATCACAGATTTCACAAATATTTTTTTATCGTTTCTAGCAATAGCTTTGTTATAGGGGGGTACGGATGAGTGAGGAATAATAAAAGGATAAAACTATGTTACGGTATATGAAAGGACGTTCACAAAAACCATGCCTTATGTGGGACTCGAAACCTTGCCTGGTCTGGGAATTTAGTGTCTAACACATTGTGTTAATTGACTGAGCCAATATATTCATATTATTTATATATCAATAATAAGATTTATATTTTTCATATTTGTATTATTCATATATTATAAATATTCATTTATAATACAACCTCGACGTTGACGCGCCGTAAATCCACAATATTACAGTACACAGTTTTACCACAATATCCACATTATTACCAATACAGTGAAATTACTTCAATTAATCATTTGAATTTGGTATTTAAAAGAACCGAACATCTAACATATTAGAACTTTCTAATCTCTATAATCCCCAGAAATTATCGCCCAGTTACTAAATTATTCCCGTCCGCTTCCAATGGATACCAGCTTCCTCACCCTGTAAGTTTAACATTAGTATATCTTCAATACACTATCATAAACTTCGAAAGATTTGACTCGGTTGTTTTTTCTCTCAGTATTTGAGGAGATTAACCATGCACTTGAGTCTGTCTGTTGTCTAACCGTGTGAACTCTAACCCGGCAAACACGAGAAATCGATCCTCCCCGTCACTTACCTGCACCATCGCAAACTGTTCCCGGTTCGAATCCCTGACACTTGAAATAACGTCAATCACGTGAGACGATTCGTTTCGTTCGTTGATGTATCAATTACATTGGACGTGTTGCTTTTGATTGTAATTGAAGCGATACTTCTGCTGTAAGTTAAAGTTTAGACGTTGACAATGAAGTTGTGCGTGTGAGACGCCCTGATATGCGCAATTGAACTGCCGTCTCGGCGGGGGGCGTACCAATGAAACTCAAAATAAACTCCCCCCCCCCCCCCCCGCCCCGTATACACTCACACTGCTACTTCGCAGCCAAACCAAGTTGATATGGCTGTTGTTGGGATTCTTATTTGGCATGTGCATTCAACATTGCATTGAGTGAATAATTAAAATGTGAGACACACTTTTTTTTTAATATTTGGGTTCTTAAGAATATATAATTATTCATCACTATTTAATTTTTGAATTTCAAGTAACATTCAGTATATATGTACGTTATATAACCGTTTTTTAATAATCATTTTATTTAAGTGGTCCTGAAAGACGAGCTATTATTATTTATTCATTTTGTTTATTTCTCATCATTATACAAATCTTGCATGGGTAATACAGCGTATGAAATGCAATACAGAAAAATTCAAGAAAATACAAGAATGTAGGGAAAAAACTGTGTTTTAGACCTCAAACTTACGCAGAAAAAGTCAAGTCAGTACGTTTTAAAACAAGTAATTCACAGCTAATTAAAATTGATTGTACATCTATTAAACGATAATAATAATACTTGTTATTGTGAATCATACGGAAATAGGAAGTTAGTTCTAGCCAATCAATTCTCCACCGACCAGCGTGGTTCTAGCCAAGATCGTGGTTCTAGTGGAGTAGTGGTTCTAGCACTGAGATTCACGAGAAGTAGTATATACCAATATTTTTGTTCACGAGGATCTATTCAACTACTTTATCGACTTCAGGCTGATACTCGTATTTTCGGTCCTACCAATGGGACCCGTTTAGCAAACTCTACTGGCTGATCAATCATTCGGTGCATCAATACTGCACTGGAATACAAGATGGCTTCCCAAGTGATGTTGAAATTCCTTGCCTCTTGTGTTAATCCAGGGAATTTGAAGTGGTAAGAATGATTTTATCTCTCTAAAAAGATTTTATAAACCCTGAGGAATATTGGGAGATAATGTCCACTCATTTTTATTTCCAATTTTGTCTGTGTTGTGTAGGGTACGACCAGCTGCTTTCTCGACAGCCTCTGTGCGGTACAGTGATAACATTGATGTGGCTCTCAAAACCAAAGAAGCTCCTCAAAAGGACAGTAAATCTGCTCTGTTGACTCAAGATGAAGTTGCCCACCAAAAACAACTCGAAGGGTACATTACCGTCACTCAGCCAGTAAGTAGGTTAGATAGTTGGGGCTATAAATATATCCCAATCACTAGTTGGCAGTCGGCACTAGAGCCTAATCCCCTGAATTTGATTTGTTTCGATATGATGCTAGGGCTAGACCTACGCTAGACCTACGCCTAGACCTGGTCATTGCAAAGTCACTGAATGATGTCAATGTCCAAGGAGCGTCGTAGTACGCCTACTAACGGTGTAAATTCTTACGTACCCTAGGTCCAAGTGCTGAAGTAATAGCACTAGCCTAAACGTAAGCCTGTTATAGCACTGACTTGAGTAGGCCCAAGTATTAAGTATATAATGGCCTAAGCCTAGGTTTAGACATAGATAAAGTACCGTAGCCTCTAGATAGGCAATGACGTGTGACAGTGTGAACACCAAGTTGACTGATCAGCAAGCTCCTAGCAGCATTCATTTGCAACAGTGCTCTAGCAGGCAACATTTTGCATGATCTTGAGCATTACCGGTCTGATTGATGTTGTAACGTCCAAAATCAAAGGCCCAGGTCAAGATATTTATATAGGGCCTACGGTACCGGTACACCATTGATTTTGGTTTGATGACAATTCTAAAGAATGTCCCCTTACCAATGACCATTAGTAAAGATTTTGAGGTGAATTTTTAGTAAACCATAGGCCTACTAATCTGTTTTAGGGCTATATCATTGAGATTGTACCCAATCTCAATGGCTGTATGTTAGGAGGTGATGTAATAGTTAGGGTTAGGTCTAAGGTTTGACCCGTACAATTACAGGTTCCTCCGTTCAACACAAACCTAGGCCAGGTCCGCTTTGGACCATGTTCAACTAGTCAACGTACGGGCCATATAATTATAAGGCCGTGAACGTATAATCATTACGCATTCGTAAAGAATCTAACATCCTTCCTCTCTTCAGTTCTCATGCCAAATACAGTAACTGTAAATAGTTGTATGCTACTCTTTAGGCTTACTGGGAAACAGACATGTCATATACCTCATGAAAGACTATTTACCCGATTGTTGGGTGGATGAACAAATCCGACTGTTGGGACTAATAAATAGAGCAGACAGTAAATCAAATCATCCATATATTGACATAGGCCTACTCAATGTAGGCCTTGGTTGTGAAAAGTAAAAACCCTTCACCAACTATGAACTGAAAAGTAACACGATAATCCTTTCCATGTGTTTCTATTGTCAAATGTAAATATCATGTGCAGTGGTAATCCAAGCAATACACCCTCCTGCCGTAGACACAGATTGTACCATCATCACAAACCCATAGCTCACAATAAGGACAGAAAAATGAGAATTGAACAAGATGATTGAATACAAACAAATCGTGTGCCTGTTTTTTTCGAATTTACCCGGATAATTTCGGCGGTCCTAATTGGTTCCTAATTTGTTACCCTAGTAAGTAAAAACCCTTCACCAACTATGAACTGAAAAGTAACACGATAATCCTTTCCATGTGTTTCTATTGTCAAATGTAAATATCATGTGCAGTGGTAATCCAAGCAATACACCCTCCTGCCGTAGACACAGATTGTACCATCATCACAAACCCATAGCTCACAATAAGGACAGAAAAATGAGAATTGAACAAGATGATTGATTGAATACAAACAAATCGTGTGCCTGTTTTTTTCGAATTTACCCGGATAATTTCGGCGGTCCTAATTGGTTCCTAATTTGTTACCCAAAGGCATTACTAATAGAAATTAAAAAATTGTAAACTGATGAATGGTTCAAGTTTCTCAACTTGTAATGAAATATTCTGATGTTCAAATTCATTCTGATGTTAAAAATTCTTGTTACGGTACCCATTTGAGTTTAACATGATCATTGTGAGGTACCGGTAGAAGATAATTTATTTTCTCTGTACTTTGCTGTTATAGCAGTTAGGCCTAAGGGAATGAGATCACTCATGGTAGAGAATTGGTATAAAGATGATTGTTTTTTAATATTCAAGTAAGCCTATTATAACTCTGAATTAGTAAAGCCATATAGGCTACTTATTCTTGGGGAGTTTAGCAATCTTTTAAAGTAGCCTACATTATCGAATTATATAGCATTAGTGTTCTACTCAACAACATCACTAACAAAATCCGTCACTTGTGCCCACAGATGAACATCAGTGCCATCAGTGGCGTCCCCGAGGAACACATCAAGAACCGCCTGGTTCGAATCTACCAGCCGTCGAAGAACGCCATGCAGTCGGGCACGAACAACATCGGTCACTGGCAGATCGACTTCGACACGCGCGAACGCTGGGAGAATCCTCTCATGGGCTGGACTTCCTCTGGCGATCCGCTGTCCAACATGAAGGTGGAATTCACTTCACAGGACGATGCCATCGAATTCTGCAACAAGAACGGGTGGAAGTGGTTCGTTCAGCTCGAAAAGCCGAAGAAGACTACGCTCAGGCCGTACGCTCTGAATTACTCGTGGAATAAGAGGACAAGAACGTCAACTAAGTAAAAATAAAGTATTTATATTTGAGTTAGAAATGAAATACTTTTGTATGTAAATACTGAATATATAATGTTGTAGACTAATAAAATAATCTTCTGAATCTTACATAGGGCTACATTTGTTCAAAATTATCTTCATTTTTTGAAGAAAATTTAAGATGTAGGCATAAGTTGTAGGCCTACAGCTTCTAGTTTTTTTATTTGAGTAAGAATTTTGTTATCCTATAACAAAGATTTATTTCATATGAATATTGATTTGTAGCAGACATAAATGCTCCATATCTTGTATAATTTACTAGCGGGCAGTAGGACTCAACTTATTTTCATTTTTCATCGTATATTTTATGGAGAAGAGGCAACTTTAAGACGATAATTAATTGCATCATGATTTGGGTTGAATTTGGGGGTGAAAGTGATTGAAGAACAGCACCTTTCTGGTGGGGATGAGTCGAGCAGGAAAGTGTGAAAACACACGAAATATAAATTATGTACAAAAACACATGATTTATTAAAATTGACGTTTCAGTTACTGCCTTATTAACTTAGAAACAAGTGTGCGTATAAATTCATTCAGTATTCACTGATTCAGTTACTTGAAAAGAGTAAAATCATTCACTTGAAAACTCGAACGTGCTGTAGTGGAATTACTGGGATAATTTGCAAAATTGTTAGGGTCTGGAAATCTGAAGTAGAGACCTTGCTAGAGATACTTATTTTTCATTTTATTATCCAAGATGATTTGACAGTTTATACTCTAATACTTTAAACTTGATGAAAGTAAATGTGTACAGTGAAATAATAATAGATGATAATAATAAATAGTAATTATTAAGTAAATATGAAAGTAAATTAAGATTTATTTAAATTGTACAAAATTATTTCAAAACAGTCTGTTCTGTCTACTTCCATTTCAAATTGATTATATTTCGTGTATACTATCCTTGAACCTACCGATCGCTGCTCTACGTAAAGCAGAATTCGAAGCTATGGTATGTCTTCTATACATCAAATATTGGCATTTCAGATGACAGTTACTGACAGCTGAGCAGACGTAAACGTAATTTGGCGTTCGTTACTTCCTTGTATTACCGGGCACCACTAGTGTGCTAATTTGTAGGACAGTAAACAGGATTTTTTAAAAACATTAGTAGTATGGTATGTTGAAGCACTATGAGACCAGCCAACCAACGCATCCCTCAGTACATCTTGCATTGAACATTGGATAAATGTTGGGTATTCTGACAAAGCTATTTGAGTACCAGTAAACTACCATGGGTTGAAAAAGAAGGAAGATGAGTAGAAGAAGAAAAGGAAGAGATATATCAACATGTGTTCAAACGAAAGTAACATGAAAACGGGCCGAATAATATACCCAGTATTTATTTAATTCTCAACAATTTTGTTCATTTCAAAATATACAACTCGAGATTCATGTAGGCCCTACCAATATGTTTAATTATGAACGGAGTTTGTTAGAAAGGAAAATGGAGTATTTTGAACCCTAAGGCGATAAGTAATGTCCTTTTTAGACTAGCCTATAGTTGTTTCATTTATTATTAAATACACGATTCAGCCAAAGTAGTTGAAAGTTGATACTCATTTTTAAAATGTTTTTTATATTTTCGTTTCACGACTGAACTTTCCCATCACATCATGACAGTGTGGTGGTACTGTATCGAAAAAATGGAAATAGTATTTCATATCCTGAATCCTGAAATATCCGGAAATTCTTGCCAGTATTGGTAGCCCTACTTATTATTTAAAATGGTTGCGTGTGATAATATCAAGAGTGGTGCTGTTTCAGAATTTTGTGAGCTTGAACTTATTTAATAATGTTTGTGTCACACATTATATAAACTTGTTCACATCATCGGTAAGTTGGTAAGAAATAATTGGAAGTGGTCTATGAAGTTTTAATTAATATGAAATTTTAATTAAATATCTATGTAGATCATGCTAGGAAAACAGCATTAATAGTGTTGTAAATAACGCATAATATGCGTTGTAAGAAGAGCGAGATATTTTTACGGAATGTAATCCCTATAGCTTTCGATTATATTTCTTCGATTTCGAAATTATTAAATCACCGCCTCCATTACGCGGTTCTAATTGATTGAGCCTATATTTTGAACATTTCAATTGTTTTGCAGCTCTAATTGCTTCCATCACCTCTTGCTCATTCTAATAGACAGGCATAGGCCTACACATGTGAAAGAAAAATTACATTTTCATTTTTTCTTCACAACAGCTGATCCGATTTATGGAAAACTTTGAAATAGTGTGTATCATTCTTGTATTTCATTTTCATGTAGACCTACATGTGAACTCTATTGTAGAAAATATTTTTTCCATTGTTTGTCCTATGGGGTAGGCCCTATTCTTATGGGAAATTTTCACAATTTTGAAATGTTTTCTCTCAGAAGTGGTTGAAACAAATGAAAACTGTAAAGCTTATAATTTATCAACAAGCCACACTTTTTTGAATAGTGCCATCTTTTCTTTATGCATATTATAACATTTATGAGTATTATAACGAATAAAAATATGCCATGACTCTATAAATATTTCTATCAAAGTAGCTACCAAAAAGCTATCACAAAATTTTGAAAAAACCCATAAGATGGGCTGGGCAGGAAAATTTGTAAAAAATCTCTTTAAAAAATCATATATTTCCTGAATTTGAACACAGTGAATACAAATTTGCATGAATTCTCAATCAGATCAGATTAGCTGTTTTGGATAAACCAATCTAATAGATATTTTTAGTCATCAAATAACCAGTAGCGAACCGTTGGGGTAAACATTGAGACAGTGTCTACCCAACGAAAAAAAAGGAAAGGAAAAAAATGTATATGTATATTTTCATTTCTAAATTGATTTTAAATTTCTCCAGGAGACGATATTTTGCCTTATACACCGTCACACGCTGTGTGCGGTGCGTGTGTATGTTTCTGTGCTGTGGCTATCTCCTATGCTTTCGCTGCTATGCTTATGAGACGCTGTTGTACAGTCGTCTCTTCCCGCGAGCCCCTATTATACGTGTAATCGAGTTGTGTGCATGCTCGGATTTCGCGCCACATATGACAATTAACAGCGCGCTTGAGACACTTCTCTTACATGTGTTTTTTGAGCGGGCTTTCATTTATTACGTCAAGTCGCAGATGAAATATTGGTCCAAATGAACCCTTTGCCTATTTATGTATCTATTTATCTATGTATTGTTATTTTATTAATTGTTCTAACATGTATATTCGGTAGTTAATTTTCATTTCGAGAAGGTTGGAACGTAATTCTTCAAGTGAGTAATAAATAGAAGAAATGTGACGTAAGATCGGAAACACAATTCATCACTTTAAAAATTTCCATCACTCAAGTCAAAAGTTACACAAACTTTGCATCCAGCTCTTGAATTTCTAAACTACCCATACCCTTCGGTCATTTTTTTATGACTGTTATTTTTGAAGTGTATTTATTAGCTTTACAGTTATTCCTACACTTTTTCGCGGGAATTTTTTTTTTTATCGTACTAATCCTAACCAATCAACATCCTGAAAAATGAGCCGATATCCAATCAAGAGTCTGAAAAATTGGTGATTTATACATTTTGACTCCACATACAATAGCTGGCTTTACTGAAGCTTACTAATCTTAAGGCTCATCTAGATTTACTAATACACTCTTTCGTGTCTCCCCTGTCGGATTGTCTCGCTTTGCCATTGCAAATAACTAGAAATAATAGCTATTCCGACTTTTCTATACTTGATAGTTGCCAAATCAAGGTGGGTAGAGTTATTACATTTTTTTTATACGAGTCAAGGTGTGTAGAATTTTCAAGTGTTCTTCATATATTATCTCGCTCATCTTACAACGCGTGTGCTATATTGCCTAGCTTTATTTATATATTCAAGTTTCCTGTTTCCCTGTGACGTCACATTTCAGCACAGTACTGTCAGAACTGATCTACCCACATTTCATCGAAGAATGTTCCATATTTACCCTATGAAGTGTCTCCAATGACGGGAATGTATCCACGTGCTGATTGGGTTTCAACATGATGATATGCATAGACTCTTGAAGATTTCTGAATTGTCAAACCAGTCCATGTTGTAGGGCCTACTTAGTCTTTTGGACGTTTCAGCTCTGGAATGAGAAATAATAGCTAACTTGTGAAATATAACAAAATATTCCAATAATTTCAACAATGTATTATCGAAAACAAGTAGAATCGACATAATTTGTTGCTGGTGAGTTATATTGATTATAAATGGTGCAAGTAACATGTATAAAAGTGAATTAATGTTTGAAGATCTAGAATTGGCATTGATTTAAAAATATTTAAAAATATTCATTAAAATGTCCTGACCACATTGTCTAATCACTTATGAGAAAAATGCTCTTATGCTTTGAAAGAACTGTGAAATAAAGGAACAGTTGATGTTTAAATTTTATTTCATGATTTCACTATTTCAATGATATTTTCAACCTAAAGAACATCAACTTCATATAGAGTAGACACAAATTGATTGGATTTTACCAAAACTTTCTCGGCTGGTACCAACAGTGCTGCTAGTTCCACCAAAATCTATGCGTAACGCTAGGTGAACAAAGACACCAGTGCTGCTAGTTCCACCAAAATCTATGCGTAACGCTAGGTGAACAAAGACCGGTGGGCCACACTCTGCGCGAGCGCGCATCAAATGTACGTCATGGTTCGCGGCAAAACATCAACTGGACCACGTGACTGGCCTCTTTACACCTAGCGTTCCACACGTATTTTGGTGGGACTAGCAGCACTGTTGGTACCAGCCTTCCAGTGCACGGAGATGGCCCGATACAAGACCTTTCGATTGTAGAATGCAGTTTTAATTAAATGAGCGTAACTTAACAGCGTAACTGATAGAGGAAGGTTTACTCAACCAATGTATCAATTGTCATCTTCATGCCAACTAGCTATTAGTTTTGTTGTAGACCTTATGTTATTTGTTTTTTCAAAACTATTTTCTCCAAAATTTTCCCGGAATTTTTGCATTTTTTTCATCTTGAATTTTTAATATCTGTTTCAACATTGATACATCAATATAACAAAATCCTACCTAATATCCAATAGTCGGGTTAATAAATAAATACAAATGTGATATTTTTTCTGGGATGGGTTGCCCTTGAGAATTTTGTTGAAAGTAGTGGATATATACTATGCTGTCTGCTGAAGTATTTACTCATGTAAGGAGGAATTTTATATACAATTTTTAGCTGAAGGAGAGTAATATATTCAGGTAACGCTGTATGCTCTGACACTTCAACCCTGAATAGAGCAAATGAAAGTGAGATTCAATTGAAAACAATAACAGAGCAATATAAAATGGGTGCTGTGAATAATGTATTGTCTCCACCATTTCATTATATCAAACCACGTCCATCTTAAGTAGGCCTATCACTTATAAATATGGGTTAGCTCTAGTTTTCGACGAAAATGGAACAGTTTTGTTGTTTTCATCAGTTGGTTAGGTCAAGAAACGAAAACTTTTTAAAAGCTATGTAGCAACGTATGTACTTTGTAGGCCTACATAACAAGCCATAATAGCTCATTGATTGTACACTTTTGAAAGTATCGGACTATTTAAACATTGATAATAATATTGAAATATTAAAAATTATGTTGTTAGTTTTTCTCGTGATTTTAAATTAATAGAAATATTATGATATGTAGAAATCGTTATAATCAAGTACGTCACTAAAGTAAAGTTATGAATTCAATATAATGATGATTTTTAAAATTTTGTTCAATTACGGTTGTTTTACCATTCATTATAATGCAGAATTTGTTTCAAAGACTTTCAGATCCCCACCATTAACAAAATCTTGTATAAAAAGTATAAAAAGAGAGAACCAATCCCTTGGTACTCAAGAACTGTACCATATGAAAGTAAAGAGATATAAATCGTTTTGGACGTATTCACTTTTTGATCGAGTGAAAATACATACGCGTTTATCTTTCGGATCCTGGTAGCTCGTCAACTATGAGGTTTTGGATCAATCTCAAATTACGTGGGCGTTCACGCAGAGATATCGTTCATACAGTGTGAGCTATTCGTCCAGTTGTAGACGTACCTTTTATGCTCGTGTCATTTTTATATTCGACTCTTCTAATGCATATCGAGTTGTTTATAGTATACTTATTGCTAGGCTTCGGGCTCGTTAGCAATGCGGGTAGGTAAAATGATTGTCTTTTTATTATTAAGGGATTTTTGTACTGATTAATCATTGAATTTGACAATTAGTAAATTAACATGTTATTCTGTACTATATGTTCTCGTACCTCAACTGATAGACTACTATATAGGCCTATAGAACTAGATTGAGAGTTCGTAAGACATCTCCTAGGTCAAATACATTCTTGATTTTATCCTCAAATACTCAAGTTTCTCTTACATTTCTTACTGTCAAGAAGACAATATGAGGTCGGTCTGGCCCGTCAATACTTGCAGAAAGAATATAAAAAAATATTCATGTAATATCTTATAATTAGATATTACATTATTTTTATGATATTCGAACTGTTCCTTTTCTTAAGGTTACATAGACTTTCGGCAACTGAAAAATGTTAATAATAAATTGTACCGACTTTCAAGTTGTAGGGCCAACGATCACCCACTATTTAACAGAGAACTGGTGCCGTGTACCGGATTTCATACGGGTACCGGATTCTGCTTTCGCCTCGAAAGCATCTAGTATCCCGTCATTTTGCTGCAAGCCCGTTATTTTATATTTTTAGATTTCAATTCTCCACTTCAGTAATGTTGAACACCCTTTTTTTTGTACATAAGTTTATTCAAATTCAATATTTGTCCATATTGTTTTTCTGAATTTTTCATTTCGGCAACTTGATTAGTGTATCTTTTCTTGAGTTTTTGGATTTCTAGTTCACATTGTCAAAACTTCTCATGGGCATTTTTTTGAAACTGAAGCAAACCTGTTACAGTGCGATCAAGTGATGCATCATCATTCATTTCAGAATAATCTTCATTCATGTCATTTATTTAATCTTTCCTAATATTTGAGAACAGCGAACATCTTTTTTTAATCGTTCCCCAAGTATAGTTGTAATTTTATGATAGTAGTATATATTTGATATTTTGTTGTTTCTCCTAAAATAACAGGATCACATAATATTATATAAATATATATATATATATATATATATATATATATATATATATATATATATATATATTCAATAATATCCCATTTTCGAGGAGTAATTTAGGCCTACCGATTAGCAAGTCTTCAAAGTTCGAACTATAAAATGTATTTCCGTAACAATTTAATATTATTCTACTATTATTATTACTTCTACTATTGTTTTGATTTGAAGTACATGCCATTTTTGTATCGTTTATTTTTGTATCGTGTGTGAATCTAAGAACAAATAATTCTAAAATGAAATTGAATCTGTTCAGTTTCAGAAGATGACGAGTCGCCTTGCCCCAGCAGTGTGAAGCCCGAGACTGATTCTCTCCGCGAGAAACTGCTCTGCAATTACGACCGAGAAGTGAGACCAGTCAAAGATCACAGGACGCCAACGAACGTCAGTATCTTCATATTCCTCAGATTCATTCAATTCGTAAGTAAATCACATCTCTGAGTTTCGATCATTTTCTTAATTGTTTTCCTGTATTGTTGCGTTGATTTTTGAAAGCTGCAACTTCTGAGAGCGTGCTGAAATATGTGTATCTTTAAAGTTGAAATGCAAATGTCGAAATATTTGTAATATATAAAGACGATATGAAAATGACTTATACACATATGTAAATTTATTGTGTATCACAATATATCATATTAATTGTGTTTCAGAGAGAGAAATGGAACATATTGAATCTTCATAGTTTTTCAAGTTGGGTAAGTATTATGAGTTCATCGTGAACTGTATACTTCAGTTTCAATTTTTCTAATTTCTTACAGATATTACAAACTGTTAGTAATAACTTAATTGAAAATTGAAAGAATATATTTGACACATGCAAATACAATTCAAATTACTCTCCCGTTCACAATACTTCAAATATGTTCATTCAAACGAGGACAAATAAATACCAATAGTTGCCACAGAAATGCAGATTTGATTAACTTATATTTGAAATGAATACACAAAAGAAACTCAACAATTGTTTTTTCTCACAATAATTGGATCTCAACAAAGATTTATGTGTTTAACGATCTATATTAAGTGTATTTGTTGTGTCATCTTTGCAGTCCTGGAAGGACGAGTTCCTTACTTGGAACAAGTCTACTTATCCGGATCAGAAGCCGATAAGGTTAAGTACCAACGCCATGTGGGTGCCCGACATAGAAGTTTTCACAGTGTAAGTTCAATACATTTTAATCTCAACCGTTAAACACTTCTTACACGAGCTTCCACAGATTGCATGGTCGTGCAAGATCTCAATGAAGGCTACATTGATTGTTGCATAATTTTAACGGGAATCAATTGTACAAGCTGGGAAAAAAAAGATTTGGTTGATGGCATCGACAAACGAAAAGAATTCAAATGAAAGGGATACTCAGAGCAGAGTACGAGAAGACAGAGAAAGATACGATTAGAGCGGAAGCAGAGTAAAAAGTAACGGAAATTAGAGCGGAAAGACCGAGGGGGAAATGGAAGATGGAAATAGGGAAAGTAAAGAATTGAGTACAAAAGATAGAAAAATAGAAAACTCATGTAAGAATGAGGAGGAGGGGGGGGGGGGGGGGGGGACCGTAGATTAAATATGGAAAAGGATAAGAAGAACTTCGAACTGACAATTCCAAATTAACCTGCGCCCACTGCCCTAGAAACGAACTTACTGACTTTGTTATAGAACAAAGAACTGGAAGTAAAAAAAAAAAACACTCTTCGTGAGCGCATGAAAGTCGATTTAGCGAAATATCAGTTTTTGCTGATAACCTTCGGAAGGTTTCGAATATATAGGCCTATATAAAAAAATTCTAGTAAGAGATTAAGACAGTTGTTTTTAATACCTTCGAGATGGTAAAAGTAAAAACTATTGAACTATCTATTGTATAATCTTCACAGGTATAATCTGAAGAAATATGTCTTTTTAGTTGTATACTTAAGGAAATATTAAAGATTAATTCAAGATTGAAGAATTATAATTAGATTAGAATTCAAGATTATCAATTTTAATTTACGTAATTATGAAGGTATCAAAATTATCTGTGTTTCTTCTGTATAAGAGTTTGATGTCTCATACAGTTCAAAAGTTAACAACAAATAACTGATATTTCGCCGTATCGACTCCCATGCGCTCTATAAGATTGACTGTTTTTGTGTTAGCGGGGACATGGGTGCCTCCAAACCTCAGCTGGACAATCGTAAGAGCATTTTGAAAAGCGACGGAAGCGTTCAAGTCGGTGGACCGAACGTGCACAACGCTCGTTGCATTTCTGACGTCACAAAATGGCCGTTCGACGTTCAGAACTGTACGATGCGCGTTGGCTCGTGGACTCATGACGCTAAAGATATTAATCTCACTATTTCGTCGAAAGGGGTGAGTGCTAGATGTTTTCTATTGAAAAATAGTTTCGTTTTAAATTTCCTGTGTAAAATGTTAATTTAGATTAGCATTTACTTATTTATTTGGGTTAACGACGCACTGTTGTCTTCATTGGGTGATTGATAAGGTGGCTGGAAGATGAGATGAAGGGTCATTTTATTAGGATGTATTTGGATAGTATAGTAGAAAGCATCCACGAAAAATCAGGAAAAGTCAGGATGGGCGACCATGAAGGTAATCGAGCCCCGGCCGGTTTCCTGAATGACGGTACAGGACAAGCTCTTATACCTAATCGAACTGATGCAAAAGACTATGATTTTGGTTGGCTTTTATTATTATTGATGGGGCTTGAAGGCGCGTCGACAGCGAGGTCATTTTGCGCTTTTGATTGGTTAATGTTTGTTAAGGAAGAGCTGCCTACTATGGCAATTAACATATCTTTGCCCAAATTTCATTGTTGTTGGCAAAAAATCCTAGTTACCTGCTCATGAGGTATGTCACGATATATTACAAATTATTGCGGTCTAATAGACCGTGAGTTGTTTGTATGACAAATGATTTTTGAGTTCGAGATTCACTAATAAAAGACAACTACATCTTTCAAAAGCGTTGCTACGGTTACTCCACGAAGGGCTATTTACCGGGACATGCAGCTCAGTTGCTAACGCGCTCGCTTCAGGAGATCGGGGAGATGAGGGCATATCGGACCTGGTTCGATTCCCGCCATGCAATCTTTACATGGATTTTCCGTGTTTTCCCTCTGTAGTCCAGGCTGATGCCGGGATGGTTCCTACAATATAGGCCACGACAGCTTGCTTTCTACTATACCCTTTCCTTTACCCAAGAAACCTTCATCATCTCGTCATCTCATTAATCATTCACCTGACGCCAATTGATCTTAGTTGTTGTTGTTGTTGTTATCACCTTTATTTGACTTTTACATAGTATAAGTATAGGTTTTACATAAAATACGAACTATAACATTGAGTTAATAGTTATCATCATGGTGCGTCGTTAAACGTAATGGAAATAGATACATTTATTCAGTTGGTAATATAGACAACCAATTTCTTTTGTAGAAATATAAGTTTATTCATCTGTCAGCTTGCTCGGAGGTTGACCTCACTGCATGTCAAGTAACATTGATGTTCTACGTAATTCTTGAACAATGATCTAAATTTGGTGTTTGGTCGTCAACAATCGATGTAAGTGAACTCATTTGTGTTTTTCGAGTGATAGCAGTTTTAAAATAACTACAAAATGCCGAACATTTTCTGTATTGGTAATTAAATGAAATAAGCCTTGATGATAATAGTTCAATCTTGTATTAGATATCTATCCTGAGATTTGCTCCGAATCGAGACTGGGATTTGTTATCTACGACGGCAATGGTTCGTGTGAGCAAATATGGAAATACGACGTTCCACACCGCCGAATTCAACTTAATCATCAAGAGACACGCTGGTTTACACGCGGCTATTGTTTTCATACCTTCTCTGGGTAAATATTATCTACACACTTGACTTTGAAACTAATAAATTTGGTCACTTACTGGCTGCCTTCCTTATTTAGTATTACTTGTTTATCGTTTCAATGGATTCAATTGATTTAATTGATTCAATTAAAATGGCTGTTCAGATTTATGTAAACCTTCATTTCTATATCTATCAATCATACGTTTAAATATAGTGAAATTTTTATTTGTCCTGGAAGATTTATTTCCCTATTCCCCCCCCCCCCCTGGGATATCCTCAGCGTATTGTGAGGTTTTTGAGAATTTTGTAACAGTTTTCCTCAAAAGTGGTCCATCTAATTTTGCTGTGTGTCCAACAAGTTCTGGCTACCCTTACATTGGTCACCTTCTGGCTGGATCCTGGATCAATCGAAAGGCTGTTCGTGATTTACATCAACATCTTGTGTCATTGCCTGTACCTGCAGTACTTGGGGGTAACATTACCTTCTAACGGCGATAAATACCCGGTCATATGTAAGTTAATATGTATTGTATCTAGCTCTCTTTTTCAGCATACAAATTTTGTGATTATATTTATGTGGACACTGTATTATATATTTTTTGAATGGAGTGAATTGAAGAATGAATGATTTCCTTATAATATTATAGAAATACAATAACCAAAGTAATTTCGTTTTTCAAACCCTTGACAAAGTTGAAAAAGTGGCAACAATGCATGTTTTGATAATATCTCACTATGTCCTATATTTTTTACATCTTTTATAATATTTATTCCTCATTTTAGTATGATAGTATGATCATCATAGTATGATCATTACTTTTCTCAAAATGTATATCCCTTGCATGCACGATAAGTTCACAATGAACTTTTGCATGCTTCCTCCTCAAAGAACACGTGAAAAATGCATAATCTACGCCTCATACTATAATTTAATTCAATTTATGTTTGATTTAAGAATTTGTGACAGTTTATGTTTCATTAACTAAACTTTTATCTTTATTTTTCAATGTAAATGTGAGTTATTTGTGAATTATTGCGGAGTGTTTTTTCATTATAGTAATTTTCTTCCGCGACTCCCTGCTGCTGGTAGCAGTGACCCTAATCATCACACTCCTTATCCGGAGGATGGACGCCGCCTCCAGCCCTCTTCCAGTCTGGATCACCGCCCTCACTGACAGCATTCTAGCGACATTCCCAGATCCGATTCTAATGCTGACTGGTCTGGAAGATAAAGTAAGAAAAGATGAAAAGCTGAAATATTGTTCAAAAAGAAATTGAAAGAAAACTTTCCATATTAGTAAAAGTTTTTTTTTTATTAACGTTATAATTGAAACGGTATAGTTGCCAATATTATTTTAATATTATCAACTTAACATTTCATCGAAGTATCTTACACTGTTCTATCGAAGGAAAAGTAAATATTTCCTCAGATTATATAATGTATTCGGCATATACTCATAGATACACATCAATGTTTTTCTAGAAATTATATTCACTTTGTTGTTGAGGCCTACCCATTAATTATAGAGATAGGCCTTATTATTCTAGTTGTTATTTGAACGTAAAAATAAACGAGGAGACATATTATTACCAAATATTATATATTTTCACATTTTTCCTACATATTTTTCCACACTTGTACTGTGTATACTGTGTATACATAGTTATAGAAGTGGAGGAGCCGGGATTGTGATTATGTGTAGAAGGTTAAGTATGGGTACAGGTCAATCGCACGTCTAAGCAGTTTTTGGTTCAAAATCAATTTACTATATAGAATATTCATCTGACATACTGATGATCTGAAATGTTGGTAAGCATTTCAAATTACATGTTCGGGCTCATTATTCATTCTCACACTTATTCTTATTAGAATTGTAAGATGAATATTATTCTTTATTCTTCATTCTTTTCATTTTCATTTTTCATTCTTATGTATGATCTCTATTTAATATATATATTCTTTTACATTTATACTATTTTATCTTAGGGAGGGTGAGATCGCAGTTTTGCTGGTGCATCCAAACGATCATCATTATAGCCTCACTGGGAAACATTGACTTTCTGTCTAGCTAGTGTTCGATGTAGATAAAACAAATGAGTGGACTGATTATCTCCAAACATGACTACGACATGATTCACAACAAGTGATCAGTAATGGCTTGTTTGTAATTCTCAGGGCGTCGTCGCGGTGGATGCGAATCTTGTTGGGAACGGCGTCCCAACGTCCCCGGGATGGCGTCGGTTTGCGGCTCTTCTAGATCGCTTGTTGTTTCTCGTTTTCTTTGTTACTCTTCTGGTACTCGTCTCTGCGTTTCTACCTTGAATATTTATCATAATTTCCTAACAACTGACTTGTGATATTTCATTGTTGTGATGAAATTAATTCGAAATTGTGATTGGTTAAAATTACGTTTTTGTCGGCAACATATATTTTCTTAATATTATGTCAATCAACAGTGAATGGATGGCGTCACTTGTAAGATTCCAGTTCATATTCATTTCTATCTCTAAAAATAGTTTGTATAAGTTATTTAGTTGTTGAATAAATATGTAACAAAGTGGTATAGGTGCGCCTGAATTCTCTCCACTCCCGCCCCCCTCCAAAACAAATCCTTCACCATTTTGTTTAAAGTTCACTTTGCGTGCTGGTAATGAATTTACGATTAACGATAGAACGGGATTGCACTATAACTAGTTAATTTGAGATAGTAAAGCATCCTCTCAAAAGCATTGAGACATCTTTCAACACAAAAGCATTTAATCTAATTCGAATAGGACCTACATGTTAAAACCGAGATTTCTAAAAGGTGAATAATATATTAGAAGTGTATAAGAGTATTTTATCTAAAGTAGCTCTCTCATTTACGAAGTGATCAACTATCCGCAAAATTTTGAAAATATCCTATTGTTACTTGAAGAAAAATGATTCATGAAAAATAATATGAATTGAAATATATAAATTGAGTTAGTATAGAAGATAGAAATTAAAATATAAATATTAACATAGGCCAATAATGTAATATTGCCGCGGCCGACCCGTAAAACATTCATAGTGGGAACCAGGTTTAAGAGTTATTCAGGGAATTGGTTAGGGCACAGAGAAGCTATAAGGTTATAGGTTTCAGTCTTCTTGAATGTTTCCTTCTCGTATTCTGCTTGAGTTTAGTTGATGGCTTATATACTGCATTTTATTCAAAGGACAATTTATATTTGTACTCTTTAATAATTGAAAGGAGTCAAGCTCTTGCCTGTACGGAATTGTTAAGTTGCCTCTGGAATAGCGTACGTCGGTTTGCAGCACTTGGAGATCGCCTGTAATTCGATCCGCTTTGTTTATTACTTCTTTAGTAGGCCCACTTATCTCCAATTTTATACACTGAACTGTGTTAAACAGTAACAATTGAACAATAACTGTGTTTAGAGAAGAATTTTATTATAATAATCTGGGTTATATTATGTTGGTGCCTCCAAAAAAATGAAATTTGACATATAATAGGTGTATGCACTAGAATACTAGAAATATGCACTATGAGATACGAAAAATATCCTAAAAAACGAAAACAAGGTCAAAAATGTTCTTTCAAAAAATTCTTTCGTTTTTGGGGATCAAAAATAGGCCTATATGTTTCAAAAAACAATATTTCAAAATATCATGTTGAAAGCACATATTTTATAGTACACGCACTTCATTTTGAACACTGACATGTCAGAGTGGATGCGAGATGTAAAATAAAATTTGAAATTTATTTTTAGTTTTGTATTGACAAACAAAATTATCAAACTTTGGAAAATCATTCTGAACTATGACAAAATCACCTGAAAAATGCCCAAATATGACGTAACAACAAACGATTATCGAAAATTTGAATATATATTAAAATTAAAACTTAAACTTACCTGATAAGGAAATCCTAAAACATATTTATATCATAATTATCTTTAGATCTAACTACAGGATACAAATATGACATGTCATCAACATCCTTGTCCTAATAATTCATAAATTAGGAAACCCAGCATGCGTTGCAAGACGATATAGTCATTTATACAAACTTGTACTCTCTCTCTCTCTCTCTCTCTCTCTCTCTCTCTCTCTCTCTCTCTCTCTCTCTCTCTCTCTCTCTCTCTCTCTTTCTATATATCCATTTATTCTGTATTGTCTGTGCTTAGGGTACATTGTCTGTGCCTGGTGTGTCTAGGGGGCGTCTTCTACTAGTATTACGGGGGCGTTTTGAATCCTTGCACAACGTTAACAGAACTGCAGAGGATCATTCAGTATCATTATTTCAATACATGTGTACTAATTACATCACATCAGCGTAGTCATGAGGAGTTTCATTTTTTTCATCGCGACATATACGATACTAATCGGACGTTCTGGTAAGTAAAATCAGTGAATTATTTATGCTTTTAGTGTTTTCTGAAAAACTTCACCTTTTATTTATTTTTAAATTATTTAAATAGTTGAATTTGTTATAAATTGTTATCACCGATCCCATCATGTCACCCATAGCCGTGAATGAAGAGCAAAACCCTTTGTGTCAAGGTTTCGGTGTTATATATATATATATATATATATATATATATATATATATATATATATATATATATATATATATATATATATATATATATATGTTGTAACGGATGTTCTCGCGGACTGGATAATGTAACACATGGTTGTCTCGGGAATGCCGCGTTTGCCGAACCTACGAGCTTTGAGCAGTTAACCAGGATCCTTGAGAATAGCAAGTGTCATTTTGCCGAAACGTTGGAGAGAAAGACAAGGTCCCAGACGGGACCGCAATTTCTTCCCAAAAGAGCAAACGCGGCATTCCCGAGACAACCATGTGTCATATATATATAACCACAAGAAACATGGTCGACCACGGAGGGAATTGAACATTGACCTCGTCTTAGAAAAAAAAAAAAGAAAAAAATAACACTGCAATTTGAATATGACGGCAAAATTCATGTTTGTTACCGCCTTACTTCATGGATACAAGTATATCAATCAATTGCTTGAACACAGTACAAAATCACCTTTACTATCTATTCTTCTTGAAACACACTTCGTTTGGTGTTTATAGTTTTCAAAGTTTTGAAGCTTATTGTTCATAGTTTTCCGTATCTTTATCATGAAGATATTTCAGTTGTTATAGACGCCGCTGACGGGAAGTGTGCTGATGGCGTCAAGTCCGCGTCGTTGACTCTTAAACGTAAACTGTTCTGCGACTACGACCGTACTGTGCGACCCGTTAAACTGCACACCAATGCCACTGACGTCACTATACACCTATGGCTCAAGTTCTTGCTGTTCGTAAGAAACATTTTTATATTATTATCATGTCTACTTATAGAAATAAAATATGGGAGGATGTTTTTAAACTGAAACTACTTGTTTGTACAGTTCAGGTAGAAATAAGATATCTATAATAATAATTTTCATTTCCAAATTTGTTCACAAAATCATTACTCTATTATAAAAGTGTTTGTAAAATGATATGATAAATTAAATTCAACATACACAATACTCCAACAATAATAAGATAAGAAACCAATAAATATTATTGATGGATTGTAATATTTTTTTTCGAAATCATTGCCATTTTAAACATTATTAATATATATGTATCTTTCGCCCGGTTCCAATAAGTCAACATCATCTAGGGTCTCTCAAATAATTCCGGCTGGACAATCCTGTCGCATCATCGTCCTCTTCTTCGCCGTCTTCTTCACTTTCTTCCTCCATCTCTACTAATCTTCGCCATGTTTCCCATTCTTCCCACAATCTTTCCTTTTCCACATCTTCCCATATACCTCCTCTTCTCCTCACGCTTCCACTTATCTGATCTCTCGATCCATCCTCCATCTCTTCATCTCTCCATCTCTCATCTCTCCATCTCTCCATCATTATACACGAAATCAAAGCTTATATCAAAGCTTGATGTGGAGAGGGCTAGAACAGAACTGGGTAGAGGTGGTTTTATTCAAAAAACAACAATCGATTGGAATGGGCTGGGAGAAGAGGCAAGAAGAGCAGAAAGTATAGCAGAATTCAAGAGAAGAATACAAAACTAATGTGAATTGTGAATTATAAATTTGAAAATTGCCACCGCGCATGCGTGCGCAACTGCAGTTGTATAAATAAATGAAATGAAATGAATTATAAATATATTATCAAAATTAACATGATATTTAGGGTGGTAGGATGACCATTGTGGTGCCTCGTCAGAGCGATACTATATCCTGTCATGCCACCCCTGTCATCGTTCACTTCATTGAGAAACAATGACCTCGTGCCCAATATTAGATAATTGAAAAAACATCAAATAATGCAATGATGTAAATTAATTTTGAAAATATTATACATGATAATATGAAATTATTTCAGCATGAAGACTGGAATACGTTGGATGTCCACAGCTGGATGGTTTGGGTATGATACATTCATATTTATCTTATCTTATTTAATTTGCCCAACCTTGTGGGCCGTGACAGTCGATCGTTATCAATAAAGATGGAGTCTCTCAACATCACGCGTTCTAATCGAATCAACAGGTTTCGAATGATTGATATATTTAAATGTAATCTAAAGTTCATTGTGAATTTTTTGGAACAATTTCGGCAGCCGAACTAATGAAGCTGTTGAAAATATCATTCGTTGTATTCAGTTAAATATAAAATGTAAGCACGTTGATTTTTAATTTTGGCCTTATTATCTTATAGTCTGTTGGCCATTTTCTTGATGTAGTTCCATGGCCTATCACATTACTTAATGTCTTTTTGTGTACATTTTTGCTGATATAATACCGAATAATTTGTCAGTCAATCTAATTTTCCCTCCAGCAATGGACGGACGAGCATCTGAAATGGGACAAATCAGAGTATGACGACATAAAGACTCTGTCAATTTCGAGCACCCAGATCTGGGTGCCTGACATCGCTTTGTACACCTCGTGAGTAATCTCGTAGGCGCACTATATTCTATTGCATGTTAATTAACACATTATGTTACACGGACTGATCTCGACCTAGCTTGCTTTAACATTTCATTTGTTTTCATAGTTGTTGTGTAATCAGAACCTTTATTGGGACTCTCACTTGAAATAACGTAGTAGACCTAGCTAGATTCAAGATACGATTACTTTGATTGGTTATTACATAACACGCTAGATTCTATGGTAACATGTCAATTCTTTGTGTATTTTCACTGTTAGCACAAAATCTGAGTACTGCTGTTAAGGTGGGTTACGAAATATGTAAAGTTCTTGCATAGTCTAAGAGACAGTGAGAGTGACATTGATATTATCTTGTGTTGTCATGGTATTCAGCTATTCTAGTGAACATTAACCAATCAAAGTTCTAGTCCTCTAACTAGGCCAGATCTTGAATCAAACTGGCAGTCGCGGTAAAGGGCATGCATGATGTTGATACTTAATGATATTATTGGCTCGACTCAGTATTTTTATGTGTGTATTTTTAATTTGACATCAATGTATTTTATTCTATTGTTATTTTCAGTGTGTTTTTGAATGTATATGAATGTTTTGAATTACAATGTGGTACATGCATAATTTGATTATCCGTATATGGTATATTATAAATGTATAATTCATGATTTCGTCAGTTTAAATGTAAACAAACGTGTAAAATCGCTTAAATTAAATGAAAAATAAACCAATCATTAAATTAACACTCACTGGGGAATGGAAAATCATGAGTTTATTGGGAAGTGTACTCATGATTCAAATTTCGTCTAATCGCAAATTTTTCGTCTACATCTTCCTTCTTGGTTATAGGGTTTCAGACAATCTGGTGATATGTTTTTTCAAAAGGTCGTGTGAACAAATTTGCCCCAAACTTATACATTATTCTATGTTAGTGAAGTCATCTTCATAATCATAAATTCTACCAAAAACAAACGAACAAACACATGCAACGAGGAAATCAGTCGTATAGACATATTTGTTTCAGCTCATCTAATGATTGATATTCTTTCGTTATTAGTGCCGATATGAGTGACGTGTCACCGGAAATGAGCATGACTCAGTGTCACCTAGACAACGAGGGGACCGTGATCTGCGTGTCACCAACAGTGCATTCTGCTCAGTGTAATGCCGATATTACAAGATGGCCGTTCGACTCGCATAATTGCAGCATGAGGATTGGTTCGTGGACCAATACGGGAAATATGATCAATCTCACGCTCAACGGAAAGGGAGTAAGTGGGCACACATTTCATTCAACTTTTGTTATGCTTCATTTAAAATTTGTACCAACCCTATACGCCAGCATTTCATATTTTGTGTTATTGAAACATGTTTCAAACAAATGTAATAATTCTGTTGATAAGTCAATTATATATTTGTTATTTAAAATTTTTGTTCTGATTTCCCCACTTATCATTTGATTGAAACGATGAAAATATTTTTTCATCATATTTTTCATTCATATTATGAATATTTCATTCATATTAAGTAAAATTCAAGTTTGAGTGGATCCGTGAAAGCTAATTTATGTCTACTTTCTAGAGGCCTGCTTTCAACAACGTGAATTTACTTAATTTCCCTAAAATGGAACTTGGTTGACTGCTTGGTCGGCTCCGGTACACGAAGAACTATATTTCAAAGTTGCATCACTATTACAATATCCATAATTAAAAATCAGTAACATCAAATAAGTTTGTCAAACTAGTTTGGTGGAGGTGCCAGGTTTATACATTGACCAAACTAAAAATCATGATGAAAAGGAAACTGAAGTCACTCAGTGTCTTGCCGATATAGTCAAGTTAAGTGCATGATGGCACACATTGTTGATAGGTAAGCGTAGCGAAGTCTTCCATTCCACATATCGAGAAAAAATGGGCTCCTTTTATGTATTTTTTTTGTTTTTGGAATTTTGTATGCGGCACACAGGTCAGGAAAAAACCAATAGACTTGAAACTTTTTCTGCATATTTGATGTCACACCAGAAAAGGTTGTGATTGTTTTTAACAAAAATCGATCTAACGTTTTTTTCCAGGAAAAATTCGGTAAGTTTGGAAAATCCCCGTGAGAATAACCCAGAGGGAAAATTCTTGAAAAACAGAAAATCTTCCCAAGTTCTAACATTTTCACTGAATATGAAAAAAAAACTGTCGTACACATTTTCAGAGATTTGTAAAGGCAAATTGAAAACGCAATAAAAAGTATAAATTTTATTGAATATTAGGATCAACATGTTTGGCACAGTTTTGACAGGTTGCATTAGAATTATCAACAAGTTGCACGCTAGCTTTTCAAACGTTTGAAGGACTTCGAAGTCTGTAGATGCAGATTGATCTGACAAAAATATTTTTCATTCCAGATTCACATACTTCTAAGCTCATCTCACAACGCATATACTGCGTTTTCCTAATAATATGTAAACAATAATTTCTCCCAAAATCAGGACTACATTATTATTTAATTACCGTTTCAGTTGCTATGGTAACCTGACCAACATTATCTCTCCCTCTTCCAGCTCACCGTGATGGAATACACGCCTAACCGTGACTGGGAATTGATAAGCTCAAACGCGTCATTACATCGCCCTCAATACAAGAACACGACCTACCCTTTCGCCAGTTACAGTTTCATCCTGAAGAGGCATTCAGGAGGTCCTGCTGCCACGGTGTTTATTCCTGCATTGGGTATGTGAAACGAGATAAGATGGGTATTGTTACGTATCAGTGTCAGAGGATAATCATATACGAAAGATTAACTTCCAAGACATGTGACTCAATGTTATAATAAAAATAGAAAGTCCTTATTTATCATGTATAACATCAACATCGGTACAGTCAAAAAGAGCGAGGCTCTGTCAGTTGATCGTTCTTCCACCTAACCCTACCTATGACAAAGTAAATAATATAAAAACCGACCTCACTGTTACTCTCAATACTTGATCACCACTCTTTTTACGATCTTTAGTACAAGGGCGATCCGCATAGGATAATTACCAATGAGATAACTCATCTAACAAACAATAAATGTTGAGGTAATAAATTCCAGGGATAGTGAACAATTGGAAAAATAAAATAGGAAGGTAGGAAAAATCTTCAGTCTTGTTATTATCTTGAGCTTCTTCTTTTCTTTCTCTTGACTTCTTTATTTTTATGCTCTCTTCTTTGTTCCTCCATTTATCACAATGTAGGTATTTATTCTTTTTTTTTATCAATTCATCTAAAAAAATATATTCGCTCATTTATTCATTTTTTCTTTGTGTAATTTTCATTACGTGTTTTCATTTTTCATTTTTTATTTTTCATTCTGATTGTATTTATTTCATTTTGTTGTGGCCCATAATTTAGTGAGTCTTAATTATAATTTTAAATTATATTCTCGCTTTTATCAAATTGATTTGATGCCAACTCTTCAGAAAATTCCAGATTTGAAAGTATTCATTAATAAATTCCAGTAAACTTCATGATCCTTTTCGCTCAACAAACCCCATAGCAGCTTGATAATTTGGGACTACGAATTGATCTTGTGTTTTCCCTCCTACAGTCCTCGCTACTCTAACACTCGTCATCTTCTGGCTCGACGCGTCGTCAACGGAACGATTAGCTGTAATCTGTTTCAACATCCTCTGTCACTGTATCTACCTGCAGTTCTTGGGCGTCCATCTCCCGTCCAATGGAGACAAGTACCCCATTATACGTGAGTACACTGGGAGCTAGGCCGCCACCGTAGCTCACTCAACTATCGCACTGCGCTAGAAACTGAAGTCAGGTCGCGCGTGGGTTCAAGTCCCGCATTAGGCATGGGTTTCTGTACAAGTCCTTTCACATATCCTCACTTCATCGTTCCATTATCACCCGCTCATTTGTATCCCCGTATAACCTAGCTGTTGATAAAAAATAGAGACAAAGATCTAGGGCTGCCTATTGGCGACGGATATGAAAATTGTAAAATATATCGAAACTTCAATATCGATAATTGATCGATATGTATCGGAATCTATATCCATATCGAATCGAATAGAAGCGGAAAGTCTTGACAGCGTATCATGAAAAGCTGTAGGTTATCGCTAGTGACACGATCGAGATATTTCCTCTACCATCTTCGTGGACTGAAGCCGACAAGGTTGGCTGGTTAGGGTTTGACCAGGTAGAAAATTGACTTTTACTTTTGGTTCAAACTGCACTTCTCTATATTACAGTGCTCTTTTACCGCGACTCACTGCTGATGGTAGCTGTGTCCCTGATCATCACGCTCCTCATCCGGAGGATGGACGCCGCCTCCAGTCCGCCGCCCGTCTGGATTGCCACCGTCACTAACGGGGTACTAGCGCTGCCCCCGGGACAGGTGTTGCTACTCGGTGGCGTCGATCCAAAGGTAATTGCTTTATACACACTCAATTTACTACGTATATATGTTTCATTTTAGAACTTGAATCTGGTTTGAGTTCCCTTTCAGTTTTCAAACCAAATTTGTACACTTCAAAGTTGGTTTGGAATGGTTTGACTCAGTACATTTTTGTGGGACTTAATCTCAAGTTGAGAGTTGTTAATAAAACTTGATTGATTTTTGACATGTGCATAGTGAAAGTTAGTGAAATGGGTTATCATTCAACTATCAGGATGATAGTACGGCATACGATAAGACATACTGATAATAATGTTGAATTATAGGCTAGAATGAAGTTGGTAGTCGATTTAAAAAAAAGCTTTCGGCTCTTACAGCGGATAGCGTTCGGGAGTGAAATTGATTTGAGTTCGATTATCAAACCCAACATTTTCACTCCATAGACCTATCTCATACTATACACTCGGTTTGAGTCATTTCATCAATGCAACACAAGGTTTCAAAACTTTTTGCAACTGATGATATATACACAGTGAATTCACTATTAAACTTTTGATCGATCTCTCAAAACTTATAGTAACTATGGTTCAATAAATGTGCGATTCGATTTCCGTCCTCTTAGGGAGTCGCCGCCGCGATGGAGACAGGTGACAACGAGGATGGAACAGGACTTGTGGGGGAGTCACCTGCATTAAAAAGATGGCGTCTATTTGGTGCCCTTATCGACCGTGGCTCCTTCATCTTCTTCTTACTCACATACATCATTCTACTCACAGCTTTCGTCCCCTGAACCTAGTCAGCTTCAAAAGAAACAAGCAGTGGTCAAAATATTTTCATGTGTGTAAACATAGTTATGATTGGATTCATTTTCCAGAATAAAAATAAATTGGGGCAGCACCTAAACACACCAATTTCTTAAGTTTTGACAGTAATACGCACGTGCTATACACAAACATTAAAAGCTAAATTAACCTAAATCAATGTAATCTAACGAACTCAATCGAACTATAACCTATCCGGTTCAAACTGAACTTCCCCAAAAATTGGTGTTTTTATATATAGGTTTAATCATTGTCTATGAACTATGATCAATGAGAATCAAGTTTTTCGTGACACAAACTTTTGTTTGTATAGCTTCTTTTAATTAAGGGGTCACTGCAGGTTCCAGCTATAGGCGTGTTAGCTCTGACGCTGTAAACTCTCATGATGAAGAATATCAATATAATTTTGTCTTCAATTTGTTTCGAAATGAATAAGCTAGTTTTTAACCAATACAGAATTGGTTATCAAGAGTTCAAGTGAGGCGATTTAGAGAAATATCAACTTTTGATGATAACTTCTGAACGATATTATAATTTTATATTATAGGCCTATATAATATTATTTGAATATTATTAGGTATTAGATATTATAATTCTGATACTGCTGAACTCTGATATTTACAATACATTTTGGGCGGTATAAGTGAAAACTATTTCACTCGTATCGCATAAGTTTCACACGTAAACAACTGAAAAAACACTTGTTATAGCTGTATACATGTGAAAATGTTAGAATCCACGGTTTACAATTTTATTTCACATCTACGGACGGTAATTCAATCATCTATGTCTCTGTTGTATTAAAAAATATATATCCTTCACCGTTCAAATGTTATCATCGAAACACAGGTATTTCGCTATAAGTTTGCCTGCCCGTTTTTTAATAAAGTAATATGGATAATGGTACTGATAGATTTTATTCATTCGTAATAATTATTTCGAGAATTATTCCATAGAGAAATTAATTAACACACCATAGATAATATTTTGTCGATTGGAAAAATTATTATCATCATTTTGGATTATTATATTTTCGAATAGTTTTATTTAAAAAACTATGTGGTTTTCTTGTCACCATCCAAACATAAATCACAGAAATTATAAACTAAAGAATTGCTGCGCATGACAGAAATTAAGATTGCAATTTTCTGTTAAATGACATTTGACGTCATTCATTGTTGTTACTTGACTTCAGCATCATGCCGAGGTTGACGTTTCAATTTGGAACCATGCAATTACATTGTCCTTTTATAAAGTGGCACGTACATCAACCGAGTTCTCCATGTGGTAACTCGGTCAGGACAGAAACCATCGTAAACAAGTTGCCATGGTAACTATATAAATAACTTGATAGTCATTCTGTCGACAACAATCAGATGACTGGCGCGGGTTCGAGTTCCACTGTATGCATGGATTTTTGTGAATGTCCTTTCACCTATCATCACTCCATTGTTTTTTTTATCACCCTCTCATTTTTACCCCTATATAACTTGACAGTAGGTAGTGTCATTAAGCAACATTGAAAATAATTAAATACTACAACCTGATTGTTTCATTTGTTTGTGCTACGTGAACAGTAAAACGTAGAAACATGAACGCATTCGAATAATTTTTGGAACAGAAATTGTTTCTTCAAAAATATATTTGACGTCTAATAAATTACTATCCAGCCTTTCACCTAAAAATCTTCTCATTTGAGAGAGTTTCTGAATTTGCTGGCTAATGATACATGATTTCTTCGACTAGAGATGTTTGGGTAGAATATTTATTTTTTTGCCCAGATGTTCTACATATACGAAGACCTATAACAGTTGGTAGAGGAAGTGTTATTTTTATTAATTGTTTATAGAGTGTGTTATCTGAGTTTACTATGTATAGTTTGTTAAACAAGTTACGCATTTTTTTCTCCGAGGTGGTCACTTTTGGTATGCCCTCCAAACGATCCAAACCTTTTCCTTAGACTTAACCCTTATCCTAAGTCTTAGCCTTAGCCTTAGCCTTCAATTGAAGAACAATAACACTGCATCAAGTTTAACATGCTGACAAAAAAATAAAAGTAATTATTTGGTATAGCATTTCAGTATAAAACAATGTTTCATAGCTTTTATGTTCAACATTACTATAAAGGACCCAGTGAATGTTTGGATCTACATAGATTATATATTTAGAAAAATTGTCCAATTAATTAAAATGATCATTTATAATCTATAATAATCATAGAGAATAATTTCTATTGTTCTAGCATTTCTTTACACGTGTGGTAGAATATTTGAATGAGAATTTTGAAATGTATAAATATGTCATTAAAATTGCATTCAAATATTTCTTATGAAACTACGAAACTGTGAACATTATCATTCTTGTTCGACTTTTGAGATTTAATGTCAACTTGTTTATTAGAGGAGACCTAAAAAAAAATCAAATCGATTTTTATATTGACCTTGCAGTAAAAGTGACATGCAGTAATGTACGTACACCTATGCAGTGAAACTACTGTTTATTATGAACTCGAACATCGATGTCTAATAGATAGGTTTTCCAATTTTGATTTTATCAGGCATCTGTCATTAACCTAATGTACTTAAGATAAGTTAACAATGTATTTAAAAATAAAATGATAAGCTTGATGAATGTCAAAATGATATCAATGTTGCTTCAGGTGATATTCACTAACTCTCTCTCTCTCTCTCTCTCTCTCTCTCTCTCTCATACACACACACACACACACACAATCCCTCTCTCTCAATCTTTTATCTCTCTATTCCCCTCTCTCTCTTTCTCTCTCTTTCTTTCTATCTCCCACTCTCTCTTTCTCTCTCACTCCCAAAGTATTTACGCATTTTTAATCAATCATGGTAATCACTCATCACCAATTATCATAAGGATAAAACGAAGACTAACGGTGTCACTTCACAGAAATAGCGTTCAGATATCGATTTGATCGAAGTTTGAGTATTCATCACATTTCGAAGCCCACCTCAAGATCAGGGCTAGGAATTTGTGCTGACAATGTAAATACACAGAGACTAGAGATGTTGCCATGACAGGTAACTTGTGTAGTCGATGTGAACCAACAATTACATCTACATGTCTATCTGAGTTATACTCAAATGCTTTTATGTGTCTGTCTCAATTTTGAAGTTTCTCTATTCTCATCCGAGAAAAAAATGTGTAATAATGAAGTGAATACGATAAAGTTCAGGATTGGTCTAGTTTCATTATATAATCAGAATTTAAACTTGAACACGAATACCGTATTCAAAAATAAAATTTCGTAAATATTTGTTGTTACATATATATATATATATATATATATATATATATATATATATATATATATATATATATATATATATATATATATATATATATATATATATATATATATATATATATATATATATATATATATATATATATATATATATATATATATATGTATATATATATATATGTCACGTGGCACAAATAATTTTAGTCTAAATCATTCACCAAAGCTAAGAATACCGAGTCAAGATTATAACATTGTTGCAACAAATAATGATATATAACTATGTATGATGATATACTAAAATTACTGACATATAACTGAAATAAGAGTCATTGTTGACCATTTTTATGTCCAACTATAAATCATACATGAATCACCACAGTAAAAGTGTAAAAAAGTAATAAAATATTCCCTCGTAGATATTGGATCCGAACCTTTTTGTGTTCTGAGTTGAATTGTTTAAATATTACTTACTATGCGCCGTGAAAATGTGCAATTATCCCTTTTAAAATGACTAATGAAACAAAATTAATCGATCTTAATTGCACACATATACAGGTTGATTAATTAATCATGGTAATTGATTTCAAAAATTAGGTCAAAAATCAAAAATTGCTGTATTTCATGGCATAGAATGGTTATATGGTAGGACGACAATGTTTAATATTTGTCTCCACGAGAAAAGAAGTACGCATACCAACAAATTATTCGTATGAAACTTCGTTGATTATATAATCTCGCTTCTCCCCTCAGAGGTACGGTATTATCACTTCTGAAAGATGTAGTTTTGTATGCAATCGTAAACCTCGTCCTGAAAAATATAATATTCTAATATAATACCACAACTATTCAAATAAAACACCAACACTGGTAATTCAGCCGTAACTCACTTGCTTCATCTGATCGGGTAGTGACCGTGAGAAGAGTAGATTGGGCCTCGGTTCGATTCCCCCAACATGCAATTTCACATAAGTGTTTCGTGGTTTACCGTGGCAAATACAAGTGTTCTGGGGCAAATGCCGGCCTGGTTCCTAAAGAATTTCCATATCTATCCGTATACTTTATATAGTTAGCTTTTTTGTGCGAACATATCAAATGAACAAATGTAACCATGATATTTGTGTGTGTTATGTTCGTATAGACGACACAAGTTGATATAAGTGTATATGGGTCGAGAGTTCATTCCGGCTGCATGAGATTGATTCATGTGAACTGCTTTTGTTTCTGTCAGTGAAATATGCATTACAATTTATATTGTTTTAGTCACTTATATATAGTGCTACCTGGTTAATATATCTAATCACGTCTGAATTGTGTCACATTAATACCTGACTAACATCCTATTCGAACAATGATCATGCACTAGTCGTAATACAACAATAATTTGATGAGGTTCAGCGACTTCCACATGACTCTCATGACACTTTCTCTGTGTTATTAAGATTTTTGTGTTTTTCTGTTTGTTAGTACGAGCTGAAAAGGTTGGATGGCTGGATTGTCACGAAGCTTTTTGTGGGTATACCTGACAAAACTTATGATTTTTTAAATTTTGTAACAGAAATGCCTAGATCAGAGATGAAAAAGTCAGTCATTCATACTGTAAAACCTTATTTAAGAATAACGCAGTAGAAAAAAAAATGTCGAACAAATGTATTTCCATTCTTTTTATTTTTCTTCAATTTGAAGACAAGAATACAAGAAGACAAGAAGACAAAATAATATGTTTAATTATAAATCAAATCAGTAGGAACTAGGCAAACGCAGCATGATGTGTGAGTTGAGCGATATATTTGTATGAAATGTATCCAATACCCGATCAAGAATCAGCCCCCATTCACTCATTGCATTCTTTATTCAGTTAGACCCATCGTATAACGCATACTCTGCAGTTTGCATAATTCTCTTACCTGATTAAAAAACAGAGTAATATTATCAGAACCGGTAGTATCAACTGATGATTAGTGAAACAAGCAATAATCAACCAATCATCTTGTTATCACCCTTGGTGATAACACCACCGTTATTTGCGTACCTTAATTATCAAATATTCAATATGCAATTAAATATTCAATATTCAACAACCAGCAATTAGATAAATTTGATTACTAATGTTTGTAGTTCACAATAACTCCCGCTTATCCCCCTAACTCCCGCTTATCATCACGCGCTGCACTACCGCGCCACTCGATATGCCTGCCTATAAGACTACACCGTATCAATCTCATTGTAGTCGCGAGCTCGCTCCAGTCAACATGATCCGGTGTGCGCTCTCTCTCGCACTGCTGGTGCTAGTGTGTTATGTAGGTGTGGGTAGAGGACAGTCGATCTATCCCCAGGGACCCTGGGTGAGGGCGACAAAAGGGGAACCGTGGCCCAAACCACAGTCGCTAGTCAATCACGATGGTAACTTCCTTGTCGTACGGCCGTCGACGTTCGCGTTCCAGGTAAGATATTAAGTGAAGATTTTTCATGGGAAATTGATGAATATGTTCAGAGAAGAAGGGGACGCTAAAGAGCGTATACCGGAATAGAGTCGACTTACTCCTGTGACATGGGCTTCGGGGTACTTATGAATGGATGATTGTAAAATGTGGTGAGAGTTCAGGTAAGGTTGGATTCCCAAACCAATATCACACAACCAAGCCGACTGTATATGCTCTTCTGGCGCCCCGAGAAAAATACGGATTGTTTTAAGAATGTATTTGAAAGTAAAAATAATATCAATAATACCTAAATTTCTAAAGCATTAATTTCTTCATATCGAATCAATACACTGGCCTATGTGTCAACATTTTGATGAACATTATGTTTCCCATGTTTTAAATTGATTCGTCATTTAAGAATTTATTGATGAATTTCACATTTGGTTCGTTTTTGATAAACGACATATCTCAATTAATAGGTGCAGAATTTGTACAAGTATACTTATTGTTAGTGAAGTGATTGACTGATCCATCAATATTTTACAAATTTCAATTCAGGAAGGATAGTTCTGTCTAGGTTCAACCATTCTATTTTTAACATTTCTCATTTGCTGATCATCTAATCAATGTGAATGAATCTTCGTTCGATGTTCGTTCCCTTATCTAAAGTTTAACCACAGTAACCTTCTCATCACTGCCTTCCAACCTCGCTATTACATTTCAAGTTGCCAACCGTGGGTATGGGTTTGAGCCCTTCATGAGGCATGGGTTTTTGTAAACATCATTCATCTATCATCCACTCACTCGCATTCCCAAATAACCTAGCTGTCGGTGGGGTCGTTCAGCAAACTATAATCAATATCAATCCATTCACCAATAACACAGTTTGATCCTCTTTCTCTTTTAAAGCGAGTCTCACACAACAAGACTCTTATTCCATGACAGTTTTTAATAGAAACGACAGGAACCCATATTCGTTCTTCTCCTACTACTCCGCATACTTTGGCATGGTGTCTAGTATGGGCTCTGACACATTCGCCCATCTTTCATTTCGTTTGCAGTTATGATAAGAGACCAGGGCCCTTATTCTATAACAGTAAACGAAATGGATGCGTGACGAAAGTGTCAGAGCCCATATGATACGTGTTAAAGCATACGAAATAGTTTGGACAAATCGAAGATGGCCTGATTTCGTTTCGTTTTAGAGTTATAGAATAACCCTCCTGATCATTTTCGTCACACTCTTGGGTACATCCACATACATGTAACACACATCTAACGCATATGTATCTGTTTTACGTACACCGATTGATACCAGATTAAACTTCA
Source organism: Brachyptera putata (assembly GCA_907164805.1). Classification (NCBI taxonomy): domain Eukaryota; kingdom Metazoa; phylum Arthropoda; class Insecta; order Plecoptera; family Taeniopterygidae; genus Brachyptera; species Brachyptera putata. The sequence goes on along the minus strand of OU015462.1, from coordinate 14,784,456 downwards.
ACGTTGCCAAACATCATGAAAGCAATATTTGTATAGGCTTTACTACAGCTAATATCGCAGAGGAAACCACCAAAACATGATAAAACCCATAAACTAAAGCATCCCCAGTATATGTAGGATAAAAAGTTCTTGCAAGGGGACACTAAAAAGTCCCTGCACCGAGATGAATGATCATAAAACTTAAACAGTGCGAGATACAAAGTTAACAAATACATCGTGAGATGCAGGCAATGTTTGTCGAAAATGCTAATCAGTAAAATGTTATAATGCCCAGAATGCTAATGACTCAGATTTTATAAAAATAATTAGGCCATCTTTGCCATATTTGCTCACCCCATCGTCTAACGTTACATAGAAATAACATACTGTAACCCAACTTGAATGTTCATTACGGATCGACAACACTGTAGAAGATACTTACTTCTCTGAATAGTGTAAAGCAGTTTCACTACAATATGTTCAATCAGAAAGTAACTTCTATCATTCATGCGTTACATTGGCCCTGAAAATGTGACGTTGTGGGCATGTCCCCCTTAAGATTCAAATGAATCTGCATTATAAAACTGCACCATTATTCAAGTCATTCTCCAGAATAGAATGAATAACATTTCATAATGTCGTAAATGGATAAAGAAGCAAGCACTCGCATTCGTCCGTTTAAAGCAGACGATTCCAACTCGTGTGTAACAGACTTGCTTCAAGAAACACTGTAATTAATTTAGATTGAAGGTGATCTTCGGTCGTAGCATTTAAATTACTTCGTCTCGTTCTTGCACGTGGTTGGTTGGTAATAATAAACATTTACATTGTTTCTAGGAACCCTCGTGTTCGTGGGTTAAGACAATTATGAGAGTTGAATATAGCTCATTTCGTAATCTACATTTCAGCATTGAAAAGTATACGAGACCAAATTGATTTAAAAAAAAAGAATAATTTGACCGGCACATTCAGCGCAGTGATTAACGCGCTCGCTTCATGTGATCCGGGAGACGAGGGGAATTTCGAAACCAGTTCGATCCCCGCCGCCGACCTTCTTTACGGGGGATTATCATGGTTTCCCCCCCTGTGGTCTTGACTAATGCCGGAATGGTTCCTACAATGAGTCGGCCATGACCGCTTCCTTCCCACTATCTTTCCCATTACCCGAAAACCTTCATCTCATCATCCCATCATCTCATTAATCATCCATCCGATGCCATTAGATCTGCCCTATCATAACAGTGCGTCGTTAAACCCAATAGATATAAAAAAATTGAATATATGGTGTATAAAATCGTGTACACAATGATGCACGTACTCTCATTGTGATGTTTATGATTTTCATTTGTATTGGGCTCAATCAATGACGCACTATATAATGATAACTAAGATCTATTGTTGTCGGATGAATGATTAATAAGATGATGAGATGAGGGTTTCTTGAGTGATAAAATTGGAGGAGAGAGGCCGTTGCATTCATCGTAGAGGAACCATCCCTGCATCAAACCAGCCACGAAAATCTCGTTGAAAAAAGATGGATGGTGGTACGGATCGAACCGAGGCCCGATCTAACCTCAGCTCACGGTAATATTGAGCGAACCCGCTAGCACTGAGCTACCTGTGCCGATTGTATTATGATATTAACTAATCCATATCAAATTTATAGTAGCTATAGTATGGTATATGTCTTATAGCAATTTCAAATTTTTCAATGCTGCTTTACGACCCCACCAATAGCTGGGATATACGGGGTAAATTTCAATTCAAATGTTAAAACCATAATGACACTTCTTATCTTCAAAACGAATAGATTATGAATAGATGAGTGAATTCGTGAAATCATAGACCGAAGAATTTGGTCTTTGGTCTATAACTAGGCAAACGCAGGATGTGCGCTGTACGATGAGCGAGATGTCTATATAAAGTATAATCGAAAACTCTACAAACCTTGATCATTTGAAATGAACTTCATCCGATGTCAATGAATCTAGAAAGCCGTGACTTCGACAATGCAACATTTTTCAACTAATATTTCTATCTTTCCGATGAATAAAATACATTTATTATATTATTTTCTCCAAAACGGCTGGTCCGAATATCAAACCAAATTTTTATTCATGTATATTATTCTTGTGTTCACATTTGTGGAAAATTTGAATCATATTGAAGAGATTTAATTTTCAATTTTTTCCGCTCAGCCAAATCTTATGGGGTTTTTAGAAACTTCTAAATGATGTTTCTCAAAAATGGTCCAACCGATTAGACCTCAAAACTATACAGTTCTAAGTTGGATAAGTTTGCATATAAAACAAAAGTTTCATGTCGATCGGTCAAACCCTGCGACCTGTGCAGTGTTTACAAAAAAAAAAAAAAAAAAAAAAAAAAAAGCACAGACAAAGTTCCGTAAGAGTTCAGTGAAAATCTTCGCTACGCTCATCTAATAACTGGGTAGACGTACATACTTTAGATTATGTTCTTTCGACTTTTTTTTTACAAAAATATGATAGTCCACATTTGTATTCAAATACTTTTTGAACAGCACTCGCGACAATTCCCTGGAAATTCGTTCCTTCATTCCATTAATCAACCTCGTTGAGCCGTCATTCAGGATACCGATATTCGATTCACGCCATGCTTGGCCATATTGTCTGAGGTCAACTATTTATAACTTGGTCTTGTTGTTGAGTAAAGTTAAAAAGTGAATACTGTGAAGATTTCCTTAGATTCAATTACTCAAGTATCTAATTATCGTTCATTATTTAATTGTATTCATCATTTTCCCAGCAATAGGTAAGATAAATGATTGCATTGAACATATTCAATGAAAAAAAGAAAGAACAAATCGAAAAAAAATTGATTCTCGTACTAATTGATATTCCCAGTACGTATCGTGAAAAAATCTCAACAGTGAAGCTGTGAATTGTTATAATTGATCTAACATTTATTCTATCATTTATTCTATCATTAATTACATAGGATGTATGGAGAATAAAACCCACCATCGAAGTCTGTCATCTATCTATTCATTCATTTGTTGATCCTCTTTTACTGTTATTATCCCTATAGATCTCAGGGAACGACTGCGAGATCCTGCAGGAAGCACTGAAGCGCTACTTCCAGATCATCAAGAGCCATGCGAGTGGCGGTGGCACAAAACACAAAGATTTGTTTAGCCGCGGCTATAAGTCGTGGAGGAAGAACAGGGCGTTTAACGGCTATTTGGACTCTCTGCAAGTCAATCTCGCCAACCCCTGTGAGGACTATCCGTATCTGAGGATGGACGAGAGTTGTAAGTAAAGGACTACGTCCCAGCTCGATCGAATCTCAACTTGTCCGAAGAAGGTGACGAGGTAGAACGGACGAGTCGGTATATTTTTACGAGTTGATATCTGGTCGAGTTGACATTCGGACGGGTTGGTACGATCATCCCGTGTCTTTAATGAGAGACTAAGGACTGGTTAAATGAGTCGCGTTGAGAAATAATTGAGTTTGATGTCAGGACATGTTTTGTAAGTAAAGTAGTATAAAAAGTTGTAAGTCAACCTCCCGACGTCAGAGTTCAGTTATTTGTCGATAATTTTGTTATTTATTAATAGTAACACAAAAAGTTCAGGATAGACGCAACTAAAATAATTATGAAAATATTTCATTTTTTTTTCGATAAGTCTTAATTTTGTTTTTGTAATTATGTGAACGGAACTTTCAGAAAAAATTGTTGGAAATATTTTTAAATGTTCCAAGATTTCACAGTTAGTTAATATATTCAAAATCCAGGTTGTAATTAACTGCATTTTAATGCAAGCATGAGTATAGTTACAATGAATCAAACAAAGAATTGAACAATTAATTAATTAAACATAACAAACTTGAGGACAGTACGCATCAAAAGATTTCTCTCTTACCTCAAGATGTTCCTATTCGTTGCATAAACCAATACAAAAAACATCGGAGCCTACAAATTTACCTTGTTGTCCAGTTATTCATAAGTTATCCTTGTAATCCCCTTGGTTATACCTCTCTTATATATAGCCAGACTGCAACGAACTTTTGAATTCCAGGCCGAAGACGTTCCATTTGATTCAATGAGCTCAAAGCTATACCAGTGGCAGTGATCATATCTATCCATGGATTACTCCACCTTCTCCACGGATTTGCTTGAAGCGTACATTAACCCAGCAAATACAATTGTGCACATTAATTTTTTTAATTTTTTTATTCGATCAGAAAAAGTGATACGAAATTTCTTGAAGTGAAGGCAGTTTATTGACTTTCCAACAAGATACATAAACAATACACAAACAACATGACAGCATGCGCATGACATGAACGGCATGACATGAACAAGAACGGATTGTAATCATTGTTTTAACAGATAACGAAGTATTTTGAGGTGGTTTTTATCTTGTAGATATGATTATTGATTGATTTAGCGAGAAATTTTCGAGTGGCTTGAATTGATTGGAACTGTTTTTTTTATAAGGTATAACATGCATGAGAATCATTCCTCTCTCTCTCTCTCTCTCTCTCTCTCTCTCTCTCTCTCTCTCTCTCTCTCTCTCTCTCTCTCTCTCTCTCTCTCTCTCTCTCTCTCTCTCTCTCTCTCTCTCTCTCGTTTTCTCCATCTTTGGCTTTCTCTAAAGCATTTCGTTGCCGAAAGTATTTTCTGAAAAATATCCTTCAACTTTCGATATAAAATCGCTTATCACTTTCTATGTTGTATAACGCTGGATTACAGTGTCACATGTGAATAGCAATGTTATTACATTCTATCGGCAACCTTCTTATTGCCCTTCTTTCGTCCAACAAAAGTGCCAATTGTTAGTCAAAAGTTAACTTGCCATCTCAATATATCTCTTGGTTACGGTTACTTGTACGTTATTGTATAGCTAACATCGACTGATCAGTCGATTATGGACAGTCTAACAAACTATTTAAGTAACTGAAGAAAGACTGGGTTCATTAGTTCGTTAAAAGTTAGTCAACTGTTGACTTTTCATCTCCCTTGGTTACTTGTGTCATCGTTGATTAGCCTGACGAACTCTTTCAAAAACCGGGCCTCAGCCAATTGTTTATAGTAAAATGGGAAAACGAATGATATGCGCTGTTTACGAGTGGCGAGACATATATGGAATATATTAGGCCTACTCGAAAGTTATATAAACACCTCGATGATCAAATATATCAATCCTTCCTAATTCATCCATTCATTCATTCACTCGTTCATATAATTCCATTCTCAGCTCATGGGCTTCGTTATTTCACGCACCTGTTGATAGATATTTATTCACAAATTGTAAACTCAATTGATTGAAAATTTTCCAATATATTGATTCATTTTTCTCGAAAATAACAGATGCAAATTCCCAAACACTTGGTAGAAATACGAATTAGAATAATATTAACAGTATCTGAAATTTTCATTCTATTCGGATAAAGTTGAAAAATGGAATATTCTGTATCCCATATGCTATTCTCATGGGAATTTAATGAAAATTTTCCGATTTTTTCCGAGAAAGCTTTGATCTGGCTTAAGAAAATCCCAACCTAATCTGGTATGTTTCTGATGTTCAGAAAAGTTGCAAGTAACTTTGCTTGACCCGTTTGCCGCGTACAAAAAATCAAACTAACAAAATCAAATAAATAAATGAATAAAATTAAAATGAATACCAGTGCCGATTTTTTTCGGTAGATGAAATAGAAGACTACGCTACTCTCTTCTAATTGAGAATGATTTTAACAGATATCTCATAGCTGATGAAGGAAAATATGAGTGTATTTTACTAACAAGATTTCTACACCGAACCGAACATATGACTCGGGTTCCAAAGATCAGTCATAGTTTAATGACTTGGGTAGACCTACACAACGGTTCGATTCAACCTTTGTAACCACCTTGATGATTCACCTTCAACATCAAATAAATTGACCAACTGAAATGGAACGAATTTATTTTCGTTCTTGATTTTGCTTAGCGCGTTTGCACAAACACTGTAGGAAAGAATAAACTAAATAATTACTATTAGTATGCAAACGGGTGGTGAAATGACCACACTGTCGGTGTCACAAAAAAAAATATATATTTGAAGTGGGGACTGGAGAGTTATCCATATCTATTTCTCTGACACTTCCTTCTCAAATGGCCATCTTGCTCTCTTTCAGATACCTTGAAGATCGACAGTCCGGATGTCCAGGGAGAGGGTGTTCTCTCCTCTAACTCAGTGTGGGGCATCCTGCGAGGTCTGGAGACTTTCTCACAACTTCTCTCTCTGGATGACAACGGCGTGGCTGTACGTGCATAGTGACATTGTTGTCGATAGCGTGTTGTCAGGCTACTATAGCAACTAGAGATGTTGGGGGAAAACTATATACTACTGAATTGTGATTGGAGCACACAATTTGGGGAACAGTTTCGTCCTATGAATACAACAATGTGTGACATCCTTTGAAAGAAGCGTATTATTATCTAATAACAGAGATGTCGACTTGGGACTTTGAAATGTTGACCATGTTGATTTTTAGATTTCCATTAGGTCTATTTATGAATTCACATCGGAGATAGAATATATATATCCATAAATATTTTTTTCCAAACTTCAACATTTCCAAGTACTCTACCAACTTTTTTCGAGTTGTTTATTTACTTGAATATATAACAGTCGATTATTTGAAAATATGCTGGAAAGTTTGAGAAAAATAGACATATCTACAATCTTTGCGCATGAATTATTGATTCATATCATCATTCAGAACTATCCAGAGCAGTTTAGTATTTTCCTGGAGAAGATGTAGCTGTGAATTTGAAGTATCAAAATGATATAGTATATATGCCTATTCGTAACTACGGAAGAAGGTCGTGAGAACTTCAGTAATTACATAAACTTACTGAAGCTTCAAAGATGTATCGTCAGAAAAAAATACAATAACGTAACGTAAACCATATCCTGAAATATCACAATACTCGAATAAGACCAGTGTTATACAGATGTAACGGATATTTCTGGGTGTTATGTTGCTGGACAACATTCTTCTTCCGTGAATACAAGTATATCTATCAAATCAACCTTGGGCTGAGTATTAAAATGTATAGGAAATCAAACGCAATGTCTACTGTTCCTAGTCGCCCGTATGACTCAGTTAGGCACTGCTTTAGGAACCGAAGTCTAGCGGGTGTGGGTTCGAGTCTCGCATAAGGCATCGGTTTTCGTCAACATTATTCATCTTTAACTCTCTCATTACCCCTATATAACCCAGCTGTTAGTGAGGTCGTTAAACAAACAATAATACTCGATCTTCTGTTCCCAGCTTGCCATCAACAGTTCCACAACAGTCGACTTTCCCCGTTTCGCTCACCGTGGTCTTCATTTGGACACTTCCAGACACTTCTTCGAGGTTGATCAGGTGTTGAGATATTTGGACGGCATGGCTTACAACAAGTTCAACGTATTCCACTGGCATCTTACAGACGACGCTAGTTTCTCCTACCAGAGCTCCAAGTTTCCCGAACTCAGGTATAGATAGGAGAACAAGTATAATATGGGGACCGCATGTTTATCAGGTTACCTTTATAGCAACTAAAATATTTGGAGACGCCGAAGAGAATACCGGGAAAAGTCGACTTGGTCGTGTGGCTTTGGACTACTTTCGAATGAATGGTTGTAAAATGTGGTTAGGGTTCAGGTTAGGTTGGACACCCAAACCCATGTCACAGAACCGAGTCGACTTTATTCCGGTATATACGCTCTTCAGGCGCCCAAAAGAATTTGGTCAAACAAAGTACTACCGAAGCTGGGATTGGAGAGTTCGATTAGGAAGCATTGTTGCATGTCCTTCTCCACTTTTTATAACATCGTGTGATATCACTTGTAAGAAGCCCATATATAGAGAGATTGCGTGTTTTTCAGGCTACCTTAGCAACTAGATAATTCTCTGAAAATTCAAACAAATTTGTACTAAATTTGTGATCGGAGAATACAGTTTGGGAATACTGTTGTCAACTTATTGCAGAAATGTGAAACATGATTCTGAAGATCGCATGTTGATGTGGCATGTTTATCTGATTACCATAGCAACTAGAAAATTGGGACAAGCAAACTAATAATATAAAGATCATGACAAAGATCTAGATGTGCATTCTATACTAATACTACGAATTTGTAATTGAGGACACAGTTTGGGGGAAATTGTTGGTCACTTTCACAACAAAGTGTAATGACTTGAAAGAAACCCTTGAGCAGATAGTATGTTTCTTAAGATAGGCCTACCACAAACTACACTCTAAGTAACTACAGAAAAGTTTGGACAAACAAACTCCTACAAAATGTGTGATTGGAGTAGGCAATTTGGAAAAGATTGATATATACACACATAATACAAAAATGTGTGACTTCACTTGAAGAGCAAGCAGTATTAGAAAGAGACAGAGAATGTATACAGTGGCCATTTTTACGAAAAAAAAACTAAAATGTGTACATTTCAGGATGGCGTTAACTGTAATCAAGCTGTGATAATTCCAACACAATCTTACAATTTCGAATGATTATTTTTGGATGAATATTCTATTATCATTCTTCATCAATGTCCGTGAGCTGCGACATTAATTAGCTGAGCGTAGCGAAGATTTTCATTCCATATACCGAAAAATTTCGGGCTTGGTTTTTATTTTTCATTTTTTTTATTTGTGTAATTTTGGACGCGGCCTACAGGTCAGGAAAAATGATCAATCAAATCGAAACTTTTTTTCCAAATTGGTATCACACCAGAATAGGTTGGGATTGTTTTTCCGAAAAATCGGTTGAACGGTTTTTCCATAAAAAAATTGGAAAGTGTAGAAAATCCCCATAAAAATAAGCCGGGGGAGATATACTGAGAAAATAAAGATTTTCCAAAAGCTCTCAAATTTATACTGAATGTGGAAAGAACTATCATACATATTTCAAGCGATTTTTGGAACAATCGGATGTGAAATAACGAAGAAAACGCATTTTTAATGTACTTTTTTACACATCAATAAAAGCAATTAGGAAAGCAATTAAGGAACTATTAAATGTGAGCAACAAGTGTCACCAATAAATTAAAACGATTTAAATCTGTAATGGATATCAAGAAGGCACTAGTAACATTGTTGGGAAACCAATTAAGGTCCATATACCAACAGGCAGCCGCGGTTTTTAAACCTTTGAAGTGATCCATGGCCTGTATAATATGTACATTGAGCTGACCAAATGTTCTTAATTCTACATTTCCATACTTCTAAGCTCACCTCACAACGCATATAAGGCGTTTTCCTAGTTTAATAAACTAATCGTGAACAGAATCATATCCCTGTACATTGACAATGCTGACTTTACTACATCTTATTTGAATAAAATAGAACCAATAATGTTTACTAAAGTTTACTTCATAATCAATGGCATGATAATAGAGTGAGTTCGGCCGAGAGTTTGAGCTCCACATTAGGTATGAGTTTTGTAAACATAATTCGGTTGTAAACATCACAATCTTACGTTCATTCGTACCCCAAATAATGCAGATGTTGACGGAGTACACAGTTAATAATCTTCATCATTCCAATCAATTATTACAAGGGTTCACTTGATGATAGTGAAGTTCCCTCGAATGCAAATTGTAATAAACCGTTACATTTCGCGTTATCAAATGTCACCAATGTAACCAAGATAATGTCCATATATATTTTGTTATCACTGTTAGTTGAATGATGGTAGGAAACCTATTCGCAACACACACGTAGTCAAATGTTATCACCTTCGCACATAGGCCTACAACTTTGCAAAGGTTACAGTAAAATTGGAATTCAAAAGATTCGGGGATTTTTTAAAAGTAGAGTATATGGTTTCACACTCAGAGATGGAGAAGATTCATACATCTAAAAGAAGCATTTCATGATAAGATGAATCTTGATACAGACTTCAATATGATAAAGTCTTATAACCTTTATACCCTCACGATCCTCTTCAAATATCACAAGGTTGACTGGTTTAGCCGGGTAGAAGAGAACTTTCACCTCTGTTTCAAGCTGTACATAATAGCCTTCTGGCCGCTCTCGGTAGCTCAGTCAGCTGAGGCACCGCTTCAGAAATTGAAGTCACCGTTGGGCGTGGGTCCGAGTCCCGCATAAGGCATGGGTTTTTGTAATCGTCCTTTTACTCATCATACCTTCATAGTTCCATAATCACCTGCTCATTCGTACCCCCGAATAACCTAGCTGTTGGTGGGGTCGTTAAGCGAACAATAATAATAATAAAAATAGCCTTCTGTGCATGATACTAGAATATATTGACTGTATTATTCTGTCCTGATAGTGCTAAGGGAGCTTATCATCCGTTCTCCCAAGTCTACACGCATCTAGACGTGAAGCAGATCATCGAGTATGCTCGTCTCCGCGGCATCCGAGTTATTCCTGAGTTCGACACTCCGGGACATACATTCTCGTGGTCGGCCATCCCTAATCTTTTGACCCAGTGCTACGGCACGGACGGCCAGCCTGTTGAGGGGCGATATGGTCCTATGAACCCCACCCTACCGTCCACCTACACATTCGTACGAGAATTCTTCGATGAAATCGTTAATGTAAGCCGTTTATTCATTTCAATATACATTCACGATTACAGAATGGTTGTTGGATGTTTGTGGGGATCAGAAAATTAAGGTCCGCTATATGAATGTGGTCGGCGTGCGAATGGGGATTAGTTTATCGAGGATCACAATACACATAGCAAGATTAATTTTACTTAGAATCCCCAAACTAAAATTCCGGGGTCCACAATGTCGTATGATTTTCCACTCACTCACATCCATTCTAGGTACTACAAAAGAGGATCTACTATCGAGGATCACTTGAAAAATATGATGAGGTGAACAGATTAGCAAGGCTCACAATATCAGGGACCACATGAGTCCATCCTTGTTATTATCAACATTCATGGTTCTCAACATAGATATCCGCAATACCGGTATATTTATAATTCAGTAATATAAAACACGGATAAAAATAGGTAATTATAATCTCAACAATGACCGTGAAATTGTTTTTTTCTGTTCGTCATGGCGCCAGAATGTGTATTATTCATAATCTAGCACTGTTTCATTGTTATAGAAGGCCTCAACATTTCATGAATCATTATTGTGTTTCACACACGTAGCAGAATAGGCAGATTATAAACAAAATGTGCAAAAAGCATGATAAGGACTTGATAAAGAAAACACAAAATTGTCATAACGGTTTCAAACCTTTGATTATATAGCTATGTATATGCTACAGCGGTACGATATCTACAATCCAAGTGAACTAATTGTTTTATCGGATTTACATAAGTCAATAATACTAGTATAGTGTTGAGTCCTCGGCGTATAAAAAAATAATCGGAAACAGTTTTGATAATTATTGAACTATGTCGATGGAACGATCATTGATGTCGTTATTACTTATAGACTATACTCGTTTTGTATATCATTCCCAGTTGACCGAATAAATTGGGACACACTGTGAATTTATTCATCTTCTACCGCATAAAGGTTCTATTTTGCCAATACCGAGTATTGTTTCAACTTCTCCATCCTCTCTATCCCCGGTACGTCTCTCTTCAATATCTCTTCTTCTCGTCGCACAAGTTCACTCCATCCGCTATACATCTTCCCACCATCTTTATATTATTCCACTTTTCTCCACTTTTCACCTGAGTCAACTAATCCTTGCTCTACTTCGTCCAGCCTATCTCTTTGAGATGGTCACTCTTCTCTTTACTCTATACTTATCTTCTGACTCCTTCTAGTCCTATATTCTTCTAGAAGAGATCCCGCGGACTTCTTCTTTATACTTCAATTTCTCTTTTATTGTTTCATATAGCCTACCTGGAATTATGAGAAATCAAATCTCTCTTTTTTCACTTTTCTTCCGTCCTAGAACCTTCTAAAGGCTTATCCCTGATGATCGATGATTATCGATGACATCCCAACCCACAGCTATAGGTTATATTGGGGTCTCTCCTCGATTTTCTCTTCCACTATTTTGTTCACTATTCGTGTGTTCAAAATCATACGAAATCAAATTTAATTGGAAATATTTATTGGTCTCGTCCCACAGGTCTTCCCTGACAAGTACTTCCATATCGGCGGTGACGAGGTCCAGTATGCCTGTTGGAAGAACAACCCCGATATCACCGCCTACATGGAAGCCAACAACATCACCGGCGACTACGATCGCTTGCTCGAGATCTACATCCAACAAGCGGTGGATATCACAGACAGTCTGAATACGTCATCGATTGTCTGGCAAGAGGTGTTTGACAGCGGTGTGAAAATACCAGAGGAGACGATCGTTCATATCTGGACACTTGACCAGAAGCCCGAGCTGGAGAAGGTGAGTTAGGGAATATTAGGGAATATGGTCGGATATCGGGGAGAGGCAATATTATCATTCATGGAGAGAGTTGTCTGTAGTCGAATTGGGTATGATCAAATTTGGTGGGGAGGGAGGGAATCATCCCCGCAGAGTAACTGACCTCGCTCAAACCATCCCTCCGAAACAAACAGTTTCATAGGCATCCCTCCCCGCATGAGACGTGTACTAGTTTTCATAAATAAAATGATGGTCTTCACAAAATACTATAATGGGGATTAGAATTTCCTTCTTTTTTTATCCTACTTTGATTTTATATTTTAATGTATATTAACAAAATTACTACCCAAAATGCTGTCGTGGAACTCGTTTGCTGTGAATCGAATGCAATCATATTTCAGACATATACCAGATAATAAACTTTAGTAAAAATATTCTTCGGTCTGTGGTTTGGATAAGCGTAATTTTCGCGATAAGCACAATATTGAATCACCAGAATGACTACAACTGCCTAAACTGAGAAAATATCATTGAAACAATCATGTTACCAACAAATCCCTGCACTGTTTTAAATTATATATAGGACACTTGTGGTCTTACGACTCGGAACTTGAATTACGATTTATATGGAATCTACCCATATTTTACATAATTTTTGACACGCTGTGCGCTGACTGCGTATCCATATTGCTGTCAGTTTTGATGCAATTTTCTAAAGAATGTATTTCTAAGTGTCTTGATCGACCACTTTATGTGCAAATGTGCAGCGTACAATGCAATACTTCTCACTCAATTTTCAAAATATCGAACTCTTAAATTTTTGACTGGTAAGATTGTGATAACTTTTAGAACAAAATACAGAATTGACGTGAGGCGTATAATTATGCACAATTTGTCGCTCACAGTTCTTAGGTAATCGAGTCGTCATCTTATAACATTTTCGAAGGGCGAAAAATTTGTTTATAACATTTGAAAAAAAAATAGCTGCATTGGCCTATAGTTCCTATAGTTTTCTGAAGTCGTGTACGTTGAAATTGCAGAAACATCATGCATATAAAACGAACAAAGCAAAATTTGATTCTTATAAAACCATTTGTAACTTTTCTACATTCGATGAGATTAATTTCTATGGGATGTCTATCGTCAAACATTTTTTATTTCAGTCAAATTTTGTATAATTTTGCCCAATGTTTTGTGTAAGTCATAACATAAGTAATCTACGAAATTCTACAATATTTTACACATTTTTTTACTGGGATATAATCAGTGATATTCTCTATGTGGAATTATACTTATCCATAGCAGTGGAAGGGAGAGACCGTAGAAGTAAAGCAAGAAATAAAATTGACAGAATCCTAGATGCCTTACGAAAAATGGTGGAAACACACCTCGACCCAATCAATTTGGTTATCTGGGAAGGAAATAGATATAATTTAATTCATTATTTTTACTAATCGTAATTCTAATCTACTCTGTGCTAATCTCAGTTGGTATAGGTTCGCAGTATGATGAGACAGTAAAAACATTCTTCTTCTTATGAATTGAGGAATCCAATTTTAGTGGCATGCTTCAATTGATTTGTTTACTCGTGAATAAAATATGTTTAAAATTGATTCCGATAACTTGACAGAAAGTAATTGTTTCACTACGAAGGTCTAAATTGACAGGGAGTACAATGAAATATTCCACAATTCATTATTGCAGTCTATTAGAATCGCCAACAAACAGAAAATACTTTATAATAGTGTATAATTGAACTAGCTTGTGTCAGAAAGTATAACGGAAAACAAACAAATTGTACGTCCAAGTGATTGGAATCGGTGATACATTGATAAACAAAAATATAGATTGTTAAATTTACATTATTTATTCTATAAAAACAAAACTGATGGAGCATATATTTTAAATGGTAACTGTCAGTGTGAAATAATTGGTGTTATATAAACAAATTATGAAGATAACATGACATACATGGCATTTTTTGAGATAATCAGGTTATTGAGGAAATCAAGATGGATTGATCGAGATCGATGAATGTTATAATGCGAATACTGCTAAAAAATATCAATAATATTTCTTTCAAATATTCATTGATTATTATTGATTCTAACTGAATATTGTTAAAACCACTCCTAAATATACAAAATGTAGGCCTACATTTTCCAAAGCATTTGCTTTTTTATCAACTTCGAAAACTTGACATGAAGCAATTAATCCCCTTTTAAGGCTGATAGGAAGGTAGGATCGTTCGGATGGGCACTTCAAGAGCGATCTCACCACACCAAAGGAAATTGCTTATAATGTAACTCATCTAACAATTTAAGATCTATAACCTACTTCTGAATTATTATTTTAACAATACTAAATCTTAACATTTGTAAGCCCAACTGCTGATTATTTTTCTAAACATCCATAAAGTACACAATATTTGTTTCCAAATTAAAGATATTGAAACGTATTTATTTAACGTATTTATTTATGAAAAACCCTAAATATTGGACATGTATACGGGTACTTGTCAATGAATAAAAACACACTAAAAATAATTAACAATATTTCGAGAGCACTTCAGCTCTCGTCTTCAGGTTGAATAATGAGATAATTTAATAATTTAATAATTTAATAAATTGAATAATTTATTTATTCTTTCTAGTTTCTTTATTTACGTATTTATTTATTCTTTCTAGTTTCTTTAATTTATTGGAAAATCAGGACTTTTAGCAGCTCGTGTTTTAGCACATGGGGATCAAGAGACAATACCACTTCGGTCAATGAATCCAGGAGACGATGCCATCACACTGCGAGCAGGAAAAAAGATAGGGGAGTTCTGTGAATGGATACAACCTGGAGAAATGGGATACAGGACGGAAATCAATCACTGCACAGTGGCAGCCTTGGGAGGTGCGGGTCGGTCAGTATCGGAGATGTTCAGTTTGGAACTTGAACACCTCTCGAGTATTGAAGTTGTTAAATTAACCAACCTGCTCGACTCATTCGCGGACGTGTGTTCACTCACATCGGGAGATTTAGGAAGAACTTCAATGGTGTATCATCACATTGATACGGGTAATGCTATGCCAATACGGCAGCCACTTCGAAGAACTCCAATACATCAACGTGATGAGGTCCGCAGGGTTGTTGGCGAGATGTTGACACAGGGAGTAATCAAACCTTGTGCATCACCATGGAGTTCACCAGTGGTATTAGTAAAGATGAAAGATGGGTCAACTAGGTTTTGTTTGGACTACCGGCGTTTAAATGACGTAACTCGAAAAGATGCATATCCCCTCCCTCGTATTGAAGATATGCTCGACTCAATGTCCGGCGCTTGTTTGTTTTCAACGCTCGACTTGGCATCGGGATACTGGCAAGTGGAAATGGCAAAAGAAGATCGAGAGAAAACAGCTTTTGCGACGGGAGATGGACTTTTCGAGTTCAATGTTCTTCCATTCGGGGTTTGCAATGGGCCAAGTACTTTTCAAAGACTCATGGATCTGGTTTTGTCGGGACTGCAATGGCAGACCAGTATGGTTTATTTGGACGATGTTATTGTGTACGGTAGAAACTTTGAAGAGCATTTAACAAGATTGAAGGAAGTGCTGCAGCGATTCAGGGACGCTGGCCTAAAAGTAAAACCAAGTAAGTGTCAGCTTATGAGACAAGAAGTGAAATATCTGGGGCATACGATAAGCCGTCATGGGGTATCCACGGACTTTGAAAAGGTGCGAGCTATAAGCGAATGGAGAGTGCCATGCAACTAATGTTGTAGAATTGAAATCATTCTTAGGCACAGCCTCGTATTATAGGAAGTTTGTGAAAGGATATGCTACTATTGCTGATCCACTACATAAACTTACAGAGAAAGGTGCAAGATACGCCTGGAACGAATCATGCGAAAACGCTTTTTGTGCTCTCAAAGCTAAATTGGTTTCGAGTCCAATTTTAGCATATCCACAGCTGCAATTCGCAGAACGCAGAACGTCGGTATTGTGTGACACGCCGAGAAATGTTAGCTATGGTGTACTCGGCACGGAAGTTTCGACATTATCTTCACTCTTACGGGAAACAGTTCCTGGCACGAACAGATCACAATGCTTCACGTTGGCTCAGATCATTTCGAGAACCAGAAGGACAAGTTGCACGCTGGTTAGAACAATTGGCGGAGTTTGACTTTGTGGTAGAGCATCGTGCTGGCAGCAAACACGGTAACGCGGATGGGTTGTCTCGACAGACCGAATATGAAGAGGATATTCTGAATAGTGAAGGGAGAGACATGCATATCAACGTCAATACGTGGGCACCGGGGAATATACGGGGAATATACGTACGAGCAGTTGGAGACTATGCAGAAGGAAGATCCAGATTTAATACATGTTCACCAGTGGATGATAACTGGAGTTCGTCCATCACATAACGAGGTGTCTCCTCTGGGTAGAAATTTCATGAGTTTGTGGAGCCAGTGGAATTGTTTAATCGTCCAAAATGGTGTTCTATACCGTAGATATGAAGGAGACAATCGACCAGATCGATTGCAGCTCCTACTTCCGAAGAAGCTAATTACTCCAAGTTTATGGTCACTACATACTTCAACAACAGGAGGCCATTTATGTGTGACTAAAACTGTGGGAAAAGCACGAGATAGATTTTACTGTCCAGGAATGAGGGAAGACATAGAACTTTGGTGCCATCAGTGCCCGACGTGTGGAAGTCGAAAGGCACCAATTCCCGGATCAAGAGCTCCCATGATGTGTTATCGGTCAGGTTTTCCAATGCAAAGAATTTCCCTGGATATCATGGGACCGTTACCTACAACTACAAACGGAAACAAATATATATTAGTAGTAGCTGATAACTTCACGAAGTGGATAGAAGCTTATCCAATGAAAAATCAGGAGGCCTGCACGGTTGCAGACAAATTATTGGAGAATTCATTTGTCGTTTTGGAGTTCCGATGGAGATTCACAGTGATCAGGGGCGGCAGTTTGAATCCCAACTATTTCAGGAAATGTGTCTACTATTAGGAATGACAAAAACAAGAACGTCGCCGTATCATCCGCAATCAGACGGATTAGTGGAAAGATTCAATAGAACGCTCTTGGATATGATCAGCAAGAGTGTGAATTCAAATCACTCAAATTGGGATACAATCATTCCTCAAGTAATGATGGCTTACAGGTCAAGCCCACAAGAGTCTACTACATTTATGATTTAGTCCTAATTTTTTAATGTTCGGAAGAGAGCTACGTCTGCCATTAAATGTAATATATGGGACACCAGAAAATACATCGGAATCGGAAACATCATACGTACAACAACTCCGTAGTAATCTTGAGGGTGCACATCGAACTGCTCGAGAGAAACTTAGTGTCGCTCAAAAAAGCCAGAAGACAACGTATGACCGTAGGTATGCTGGTAATGCTTATGCGGAAGGTGACCTAGTGTGGTTATTGAAGACAACAGTGAAGAGAGGTCAATCTCCCAAGCTACATTGTCCTTGGGTAGGACCATATTATATTAAAAATTGTTTATCTGACGTGACGTATAGGATACAACGGGTCAAGTCAGCTGGAAGAGATGGGCGACGTCGTGACAGACAAGTTGTTCATTTTGATCGACTTAAGCGCTACGAAGCTCGGGACGAGCCTGACAATTATCAAGAGGGGGATAATGTGGCGAGTCTAGAGGTCCTGGATAATATAGATCCAAGAGGTGGTGATTGATAAGCTGACTGGATATAGATTATCCAGGGGCTGTGGAAAGACAGTTGTATGATTTGATTGTTGATGTTGAGAAAATAAGAGTTTTGTACTAATAGAGTTTGTAAATAAAGAAACTAGAAAGAATAAATAAATACGTTAAATAAATACGTTTCAATATGAAAGATAATGGGTAGCTCTACATGAGCGTTATAAACCGCAACAGGGGTGCCTCAAGAGCGTATAGCGGAATAAAGTCGACTCGGTTGTGGAACATGGGTTTGGGTGTCGAACCTTACGTGAACCATAACCGTGTTCCATTGAAAAGTACCCCTAAGCTCATGTCACACGACCGAGTAGACTTTATTCCGGTATATGCTCAGTCAGGGGTTCCCCCTGACTGGACGTTTTATGCGCATTCTGAGTGAGTGCTACCTCTAGTGCTATTATCCGAATATTATACTCCATTTTTACTCAGAAAACACGGAAAAGTAAACGTAAGAGCTACTACTACTACAGTAACGAAAAAGAACACAGTATCTATCAGATTTTTATTTCAAACTAAGGAGGTACGTAAAACTCGCTCAACTCAGCTCAACTCAACTCTCAAACAAAGCTCAGCTCAACTCTTGTCCACCTGTCCGCAGTCTACCCTGATTGGCTAATCAGGTCCAATCAATCTACCCTGATATTCCAATATGGCCAATCCGCATACTTTCGCAGATGCGGATCCTTACAGATTCCGCGTCAGGACAACCTTATCAAATATTCTGTTTTCTCATCTCTCAGGTAACCGCCGCCGGCTACAGCGCCCTCCTCTCCACCTGTTGGTACCTCGACCACCTCGCCACTGGCGGTGACTGGAAGAAGTTCTACAACTGCGAACCAACCGACTTCAATGGCACACCAGAACAGAAGAGCCTTGTTATTGGCGGCGAGGCTTGCATGTGGACGGAGTTTGTCGACGAGAGTAACTTGGAGTCCCGGGTTTGGCCCCGCGCGTCGGCTGCCGCAGAGAAACTCTGGTCTGCCATCGATGTCGTTGACGATATCGAAGCGGCGAGGAGACTGGAGGAGCATTACTGTAGGATGAAGAGGAGGGGTATCAAGGCGCAGCCTCCCAATGGACCGGGATATTGCTTGTAAATGAAAATGAAGTGTTTTGAATATATCAAAGTGAACATAATTATATAATGTGCCGATTTATTGGGTGGAAATGCAAGCTTTCAATAAAATGTAAATAACAAATGTTTGGTTAATTATTACATTTTCCCATTTGTCTTGAGTCCTTCATCTCATTATGGAGAGAAAAACCATTAAAATATATCTCATCGTATTATTGAGTAAATTTGAGATGAGTGTATATTGTGAGTCTACTTAATGGTAGCTGTCTAGTATATAAATTAGGCATATCGGTACTTTATTTTCAGTTTTCACAAACACCGAAATCTTGATTCATAACAGCAGTTTCCCAATTGAGGCAAAGGATAAATGATAAGACTGCTTAGACGACAGTTCTTTGAAAGAGCGCAAATTCTGTGTACAATGCTGTGATGATAATGTGGAACAAAATTATATAGGCCTACAATTTGAAACATTTAAAAAAAAATATATATATATATATATCTTTTATGCAATCAAGTGCATCCCTGAAAAAGGTTGCAACAACCATTGTATGATAAACAAAGAAGTAACACTGAATGGTTGCTTATTCTCTTCTCAATCATGTAGTGACATCTGGTGATCAAAGTATGAACCATTTCTATAATAATCGATGAAATGTTTTCGCGATACCTCTAAAAAGAATTGAACATCCAGAAACGATAACAATATTATCCCGGTATAGAACGAAAATCAAGTTCAATTGGCTTGGGTTTGAATATATTAAAATCTGATATTCACGATTAGCTACAACCATCGATGATTTTATAAAAATAATCATGACAACACAAGCTGAAATTGTTTTCGGATCTCTTGAACTATTTCTAGAATCATTTTATATCTCTTCCCATGGATACACTCAACCATTAATATTTTGCAAATTATTATGCCTACAGCTATATCGTTGAATGAGTTATTTCACGCACTTACGCACTTGAAACATTCTTAATTTAAATAACACTAGAATCAATAAGATATTTTCTCAAATTAAATAGTGTATATTATGCGCAGATTTAATTAAAAGTTTCACTCCACGGTTAATATATATTTTAATCAATATCGAAACTTGACAAAAATCATTGTTCCCCAGTTAGGACTATGAATGAAAGGTAGGATCGTTCGGACAGGACACCACAAAGACATCTTATAACCCGAAGAATTATTAATAATAATGTAACCAACTTATTGAACAGAACAAAAGATCTCCAGGTAATAATTTCGGGAACAGTGAACAACAATGCAAACATTTGCAGTGGCGAGAAAAAATCTCTTCGTATTGTCTTGATCTTCTTTTTTTCGTATTCTTGGATACGAGATTATTTGGATTCTTCTTTTTGCTTGCATTCATTGTAATATTTGTAGTCTCTGTTTCATCTCTCTCATTTAATCCATCCATCCATTTAATCAATTCATTTTATTTTCAATTTTTCTTCTTATTTATTTGTTCATTTACTTATTCAATCACTCATTGTATTCAGTTAGGTACTTACTCATTTTTAGTGGATTTTTTGTTCTTATTAATTTGTTCTTTTCAAAATTATCTGATCGCTCCCGATAAAAATCGTAAATTTTTATATGTTCAATTATAATAATACGATCAGTGTTATGATACATTTTCTTAAAAACATTGTATTGTATTTTCCGATGTAGCATTTTTTATTTGAAATGATATTAAAATGTCTTGCAGAAGTCCACTGCTTGATAAACGCCCACTTTTTTAAAGCTACGTAACAATTCTACTGACCAATCAACGTAGCTATTGAGCAGGAGCTATACAAGGCTGTGATGAATCAGCTGTGCTGTTTGACAGTAAATAAGCATGGCGTCGATAAAAGTGGAAAAAGACACCGACCCACAAGAAAGTGTTAATTTAACCGTGAATATGGACTTCATTCCAGGTAACATTGTTATTAAGACTGAGCCAATGGATCCAGAATCTAGCAACAGTGATTCTGAGGCTCCACGATCCATAATGAAACACCCATTTCAAGATGTATTGCGGGATCTTCCAGAAGTCAACGACTATATCAGTCAACTTCAAGCTTCAATTATTCGTCAACAGTTGAAATTAGACAAATTACACAAAAAAGTGAAGAAATTGAAGAAATATGTAAGTAAAATATGTAATTTTTTCATCACCTTGATAAGTTATTAGAAACGTGCTCATGTTTCATATTTGTTACCAAGTAGTGAAGAAACATAACCTCAAATTTATTTTATTTCAGTATAAAAAACGAAAGAAAGCCAAACATATTTCCACTCAAACTGGAGATCGAGATGTCGGCCCACCTCAAGAATGTGCAGTCACTAGTACTTTGATAACGACAGAGTCGAGCGTTGTAACATCGGCAACCGACTCGGCTGTCGCCTGGCAATTGGGAGATGGCGATCAGACCAGTGGTGACAATGTACTGAGTTTAGCGGAGCAAGTTAAAATTGCTGCTCAGAGTGCAATGCAGTGCACTAGTTTCGTATATGAACCAAACAGTGGAATGTATTATGATTACAGTACCGGTTACTATTACAATGCTGAAATGGGCTTGTACTATGATGGCAATACTGGGACCTATTTTAGCTATGATGAGAAAACCAAGGCATATAGTTTTCATTCACAAGTTAGTAGTTTCAAGAATGTACCTACCGAAAGTCAACCTACAATTGAGAGTGAGAATGTTCCTAAGACGAAAAAGAAAAATATAGGCCTAAGAAAGATCATTCCTAAAGTAAAGAAGGAGGAAGTTGAGAAAGTTCCTGTAGAAAAGTTGAGTGGAGAAGAATCACCAGAAGAAGGAGAATGCTCAGATAGCAGCAAAAATTCCCAGGTTTCACGACATGATCAATCTGAATCTGAAAGTGATGATAATGTAGAGCTGGAACCTAAACAAGTTTGGCCACCTTGTATGAGAATTATTGTTCAAGAAACTAATATTCCAGATCTAAAAGTTGGAAATTTATTCATTGTAACTTGCACAGGAGGTACGATGGGGCGTGAAGGTGATCACGCCGTCATCATACGTGACTCAAACGTAAGCAAACATCACGCTAAATTCAGTTTCGATGAATCTGAAGGAAAGTATTACATCGTTGATTTCGGTAGTCGTAATGGAACGATTTTAAATGGCAAACGTTTATCTGTAGCTAAACAAGAGAGCGATCCGTGTGAAGTGGTGCATGGTAGTGTGATAGTTTTAGGAGGGACAAAGCTTCTGTGCCATATTCATTCGGGAATAGAGACGTGTGGACATTGCGAACCAGGACTCGTTCAAAAACCGAAGGTTGTAGAGAGTAAGTACGTTTTCACTTCAGGTGGTGTCGGTAAAGAGCATAGAAAAGAATTGAAACGAATACGTAAAAAGTTTGGTTTGACGAACATAAAAGCGAATCTAAACGTGTCACCTGGACCGGGTTATGAAGATCGAGCTTCGATACGTCGACTAGCTGTTGGATCGAGTCATCATGAGGAGAAAACAAAGACGTCATCTGTCCACGAAGCAATATCGGAGGAGAACAAGGGATTCAAGATGTTGTCGAAGATGGGATGGAGCAAGGGCGAGGCACTTGGGAAGGAGGGAGGTGGACTCATGGAACCGGTAAGCTACAAACTGCTTAATTTCATAATTTTCTGCGGTTATCTCGCAAACAGCTTCCTAAGCATTTGGATTTTCACATGCTTCTATGAATATACTATGTTGATTATCATGAATTTTATGTATTTTTTTCTCAAACACGCTATGTATTTTTCTTCTATACGATTACAAATACTTTGTGCCCAGTAATAGCACCGTACATAGGCCAATGACCTGCTACGGTACTACGGTATAATGTTTCACACTTTATTTAGGTAGGTCTACCCTGTAACATAATTCAGCCATGTAGCATGTACATGGCCATGTAGGCCTAACCATGTTCAGCATGTAAGCATTGTATTTCTTCAAATAAAATTTTAGATCTTGTTTTCAACTTTTAAAACATCTTCTTTTTGTAAGGTTGAACCTATATCGGTATTGAGGTTTGCGGTGCAGTAGTCATATTTATATTACTATTTCCATACCGGTAGTAATTTCCCCAATTTAACAAGTATTTCTGAATTGGGAAAGATTGTCTACCTACGGGCATAAGATACCTTGTACCTTAAAATGTACCGAGACTCAATTCTTAGAATTAGTTTTTTTCAGTGTTATGTATGTACCAGTACTTCAAATGAATATTGTATTTCATATTATTCATCCCATTCTACAAGCATATCAAGCTATCCCAAGCGTCAGGTCAAGTAAGGGAGCATTACTATTGAAACTGAATTAATTTTTACAAAATTTTGTCTTGTACCAGACCCACATGTACCGGTAGGCATATAGACGTACACTTTTTGGGGCTGTTGTAATTGTAGCACATTAACAGCTAGGTTATTTGGGAATTTGTGGGTTTGTGTATTCCTAGATAGGCACTACTACGAATACTGGTTCTACAGATATATATCATAGAAGGCCGAATCAGTATAG
Source organism: Brachyptera putata (assembly GCA_907164805.1). Lineage (NCBI taxonomy): Eukaryota > Metazoa > Arthropoda > Insecta > Plecoptera > Taeniopterygidae > Brachyptera > Brachyptera putata. The sequence continues at coordinate 14,760,766 of OU015462.1, read as the reverse complement.
GCTTATGAAGACTGGATGTCCTTCATTGTAAATAACTTCAATGCTGGTTTTTAGTTATTTTAGGTAATAATTATTCATTCATTTTTCAGCCAAGTATTATATTTCCTAATTTTATTCAATATAACATAGGTCCCACATATTTTTGTATGGTTTTTGTATGTAACCGAATTTGAAAGACATTGTTATACGCTTACTACAGCAATGCTATCACTTGAAAGTAGCCTGTTGGTTACGCGTTGATGTTGAAGAAACAATTAGTCGAAAGTTTTCCGTATCCAGAAGTCCAGAAATGTTAGTCACCTTATTAATAAAAATTATAGGCCTAATAATGATAATAATGAAGTTTTATTGTTCAAAGTTGCATCATACAATTTTTATTAGAACAGTTATGAAAAATATGTATGCCGGTACCTTACATTATCCTAACATTATCTTCAAGCTATCTTCATTTATATAACTGTATCGGTAGGCTATGACATTTATTCACCTGGAATTACGAATTTCTTCTAATTTGTAAATTTCATTACTGTAGTCCTATTTAATTATAACATTCAAAGTCCAATTTGGAAATTGTAGCTTCTGACTATAGACTCACAGAAATAATAGAATTTGATTTTATTCATCGATCAATACCTTAAACTACGAGTATCCACGAATGAGGTGGTCTATTATTGGACAAAATAATTGTAAAAGCTTCGCTAATTACATAATTGTACTGCAACTTGAAGGATTCAACTCTTCCAAGAAAGTTGCTGAACTTTTTTTTTCTTCATCATTAACATCTATGAGGAAAATCATAATAGGTCATCATGAAAAAAATATCATTCAGGAACTTCAGTAATTACGTAATCTCGCTTCAACTTCAAACATTCAATCTTTTGAAAGATGCAGTTGCGTTTATCATTGTTAATTTCGTTATGCAATGCATAATACACTTAATTATCTCTGTGTACGATATGTTAATATAAACGACTTTTGGTATTCCGTGGACAGGCCTACAGTATAGGCCTATAGTATAGTTTACAAGTATGCTACGTCATTTGTAGCGGACTGTGAGACACCTTGTGTTAGTAACGTCATTTATCGTCTCCAAATGAATGCACAGTTCACTGCGCTTGAACGTATAACTCTGGGCGATAACTCAGTTGCATTTAATCGCAATCATTCTCGGGAGGCGACGTCTGGTTTCTGGAATCCAGATCGCTTCTAGTGAGCGTTTTTATATCGGCGACATAAATAACACTTGCCGTGTGATAATTCTTCACGAATTATGCACTTAGTCTGCATCGATTATCATTTATCAGTATACTCGTGTCCACGAAAGAAGAAGATCGTCTACCTACATGCCAACACAAATAACTCCGTTGTATTTGTATTAATTGTTATATTCATACTGTTATTGGGTAACAAAAATACGAGGGGCTTACAACTCGCAAATTTGGTGTACACCTGATTTCAGGTGATTTCAGAAATTTCAAGAGATTTCATACGGATTTCAAGGCGATTTCAAGTGATTTCAGGGACTTCAAGAGGATTTCAATGGGATTTCATGGCAAGTGTACACTGGATTTCAGGAGTTGTTAGCCCCTCTCAAAAATATTGGATCAAGCTTTGATGTAGAAGAAAATAAAATAGTTTTGCTGTGCTATTTGTATGGTACTATGATTTTCTAGGACAAGGTTCACAATAAAAACGCAATGACATCTTTCGAATGCGTTGAATCCATAAATTTGCCGTGATATCATGTAATTACTGACGTTTTAAAAATTATTCATGTGGTAGACGACCTACTCCTTTCGTGTATGCAAGTATATCAACGTAGATATAGCTCGAGGATGTCTGACTAGAAATGTGGATGCACAGTAGTTGCAGACTCAAGTGGACCGTGATAGATATAAGTTAGTCGATTAGTTCGATTAATGAGACTCGTTCTAGTCTCGAGATCTCGAAACTCGAAAGTATAAATTACTGTTTTTTTTCCTCTTCTCGATCTTATATATTTGTTCACTGAGTTAATGCGTTGCATTATATTCTCTCTCTTCCTCGTCCCTCTCTTTCTCCCGTCGTATTGTTGAGACTGGGCGGCGCGACGCGTTGATAGGTAACATCCTCCCTCCCCTTCTACACCGCCACCACCATCCACCGCCCATAATCCATCTCAAACTTTTACTTTCACTGTCATGAAAGGCTTCGGAAGTTATACGGCGTCGGATATCGCACTGGATGCGTCCAAGGCGTATAGCTAGCCATACTGAAGTATTTGCACATTATTAAAATGCATGCTAACCGGTATATGTTCCAGCATATATTTCAATGAGTCTATGTTAAAGTACAATTGGTCAAATCCATGATCTTAAAAAAAATTGAGTGACAAAAAGCTCGCCCAACCCATCCAATTTCAAGCATCAGGATTTTTTAAAATTCGTTCATCGAGAATACAAGATAATAATCTCATTCTATCGCTAGATTTTACGTATCATCACCATTTACCTAGGCCTATCCCAAATTTACTTCAATTTTGTAAAACGTTTTCTTTTGCACGAAAAATAATTGTAAGTTATTGGATATTTCGAAGTACAATTCGTAGCTCCATGCACGGCATTAAACACGACTACTCCGTGGACGCTCCGTCATCGTTTTTACACATACTCTGGCCAATTTTTTGTCACATTTTCTTTCATTTGGTTACTTTTACAACTATTTCGAATCCCACTTCGAGTTGAGAGGCCTGGAGTTTGCATATCTAAGGCATTTAACTGAAATTTTGAATCTAGTACTAAACCCGGCACCTCCACTATTAATAAAGCTGTTAGTACTTATAACTTATATATCTATATAGGCCTATTATATAAGTTCACTATTTTGTCGATTCATTACCGAAGCGTGGGTTTATTCCGTTGCACTTTCCATCATCACACCATACCAGACAATTTTTCACTTATCCGCTCGTTCTTCAGACCTCGTTCTATTTCTCAATTCTGTTTTTTCTTCGTTGCACCCACTTGTGAGATGTCTGGCGTTTCTCATTGTTTATGTGAAATCATCAATTTGATGTTCGCTTTATCGCGTGGGTTGTCTGTATATAGAATCTGGAGTCTACGTTCACATTCATTATCGCGTCTCATTGCTCGTAATGCGTGCTTTTTTCATCGGTTGAGAACTAAATAAATATCGTGAAGCGAAATATTACGGTAGACAATGTTTTTATTCAGACAGGATATTTCTTATGACTCGTCTGCGTGCAATTCTGAAATAGAAATCGGGGAGATTAATGGTTATCATCTTATGTATTCTAGTCTATCAGTAGATTGTACTTTCGTTTGATTGTTTCGTGCTAGACGCATTCTTTTTTACCTAATGTGTATATACGTTTTTGAAGCCTACAGTCTATCAGTGGCGGATACAGGGGATGGGGGCGATCGCCCCTCCCATGAAATAGAAAAGACGGAAATAAAAGAAGGTAGAGAGAAAGAAAGAAAGAAGAAAAAGAGAAAGAGAAAGAAGGAAAGATACGGATGGATGGATAATATCGTATATAGATTCATATTTTACATTGCCTAGAAAAGCAAATATCAGATGGGCACCTTTAGTTCTATAAGAAAATTGATTTTGGCATCTAAATCTAAATTGTAGGCCTATGTGTTACCTTATATTATTATGAAATACCTGAATAACTCATGTGGATGAAGTGAACGATTCAAGAAGTATAGATAGTTCACGAAAAAAAAGTGAATTGTTGATTTGGATCACTTTTCAACTCATAATCGACATTTTTTATAATATTTTCATTTTTTACTCACAAACTTCTAAAAACATTCAAGATAGTTCTGTTTGTCACTTTTTTTTCAGTGATGATTGACGTATTGAAATATATATTTTTAAAAATATGTTACTCGTGCCAAATATCACAAATCCAATTAGAAAGAAAAAACGGAGTATTTGTTTCCGAGTGAGACGTCATGCTATATTTTAGAATTTTGATCTCAAAAATTATTTTAGTTACGTCAATGATGTTTCCGATACACAGAAATTTGTTGATTTGTAAATATATGAGAGTAATAGGAACCACTTACTTTTAAATTGTTATTTTTTTTCCAGTAAGGACTAATCTGTTGATAGTGAATAACTCTCTCTAGTCTTTCGGGAAGGAGATGGATATTTTTTTTTTTTTTTTTAAATCTTTATTCTTTATATATAACCGCAGTATTCACGTTAACGACTAAGACCAAGGTAAAACCTTGGTCAGGATGGTCGATCATGACGGGAATCGAACCCTGGTCTTCTGAATCAGCGGTTCAGCTCTTTAGCTATCACACATAAAAAGTTTTATCCAGACTTATATCATAAAATGCCATACGACGTAAGTTCGCTATTTGCAATACAGTAATGATGAATGGGATGCCTACCTAGCTGTGTTTATTTACATTTCAAATTTACTAGTTGGTAGTTGAATTGTAGGCCTACTAGTTTTATCAATCGTTCTTACAAGCAGACGAATTGCATTACTTTCGCAGATTTATGCATAATTTGACAAAATTAATGTTTATTGAAAATTCAGAAGAGGCGATAAACATACAAAAATATGGAAATTTACATATATTCAAAATGTTGACATTTTAATTGTCTACATGAGCTTTTCTCGTTATTTGTACGAATTATAATGTCGTCAAGAGGTTCCAAAAACAGAAGGCCTTTGAGCAATTTCGGGTGTTGGTGGTGGTGGTGGGGGGGGGGGGGGGGGAGGGTTAGTTTGTTTAATTTTCGTGACTTTGCTTGAGAAGAGTTCTTCGTCGATAATTAGATTCGAGGTCCAAATGTATTTCCACTTTGATTTTTAAAAAATTTGAATGAAGTTACATTATTCTTTTGCATTAACAATGATGATGAGGAATGAATGCAATTTATTGTGGAATGAATGCAATTTAGAATTGGATGATTGTATAATTATTGTGAATGTTTGAAATTAACGAAATGAAATTTGATCTTCATAGTCAAGAACTTAAGCCTACCCATGAATTCTTACATATTTAGTTTTTCACTCTTGATTGACCAAATAAGTTATATTCACGTTTTTAAAACACTCGTTAGGATTTATTGGATTAAAATAATTATCTGTTAGGTTAAAATTATCAAAACAATCATATTTTCTGTTGTTATATTTCTACAGTAGGCCTAGCCTACAAGTTTTCGATCTTTTTCAAAAATCATCATCAAGTATTCACTTACAATTACCAATATTTTGTAAATATCGTATCATAGTTGAGTAAATCCATTCATAATTATATCTGTTCAGTGCTATTTTTTCGAGATGATACTTCAGTCAGTGACATTTATTGTAGATTCCTACATGAATTGATTATACAATTCTAATTATTATTATACACTGATTTTTACGTCAGTATATCTCACTGGGCTATGATTTTGTCTGCGTTTGGCATCATAATATAAATGTAACAAATAGTTTACAGTAAATACTACCATAAAATTCATCGTAATACTACGTGTAGACATATTTCACAAATAAGGAAACTTGTCAATCTTGCCATACACTTGCCATTTACTTGCCATCTACAATTGCCATGTCACGATGCACCGAATAAAAAAATATATGTTGTAATATAATAAAACAATCGTAAAGCTTGCAATTTTGTATCTGTGCAGTTAATATTTTTATAGATCCAATGCAATAAAATGACAGCGAACAAGATTGTGTGTGCAGTTTTGTTTTGTGTATAATCCTCATGCGATTTCGTCTGCAGAACATTCGATACTATCTTCTTCTCGTCACTCAGGTTTATATGGCTTTCAATTCTGAAATCATAAAACTGTTGGCTACAATGTAACGGTTGAGACGGTATTAAATGTTCCACCCTGATAGCACGCAGTGGCGTATATGGAGGCCAACGCAAGAATATATTCAAGATCATAAAATCTTTAAGTATTTTTTTTATTGATCTTATTGTGCGTACATCACAATTTTGATGAAGACGTGCAAAGTAATAATATCCGACTTGACGGCGGATCAACTGAGTAATCAATGTATAGTAATTTTGAGTCTGTTCTTCGTTATATATGGTATTATATTTTCGGGGGGAGGAGGGGGGGACGTATATCACAGTATTTTGTAATTCAAAAAATGGCAGTGAGAATATATTATACAAAAAGCGGAGATAATTTTCTTGCAGAAATCTGTTTATTGGTTTTAAAATAATGACATTACATAGCTTATATATCCACGAAATTTTGAAACATACTAAAATGAATTTAAAATGTTATCATGAGAATAGGAATGAACATGAACATGTCACAAGGGAAAATGGGCTACTACAAAACATGAAGCATAAAACTGTTTTATTTGAGTAGGATACAAACTTCACTGCAATATTCATGTACAATCACTTACCACAATGTATCAAATCCATTGAAAATATAAATACATTCAATATCAACAATAAAGATGTTTTTGATGAAGAAATCACTATATAGCTTAGAAGAGTTTTAATTTTTGGCGATTTCTCTTTTTTTTTTTTATTTATCGATTTTTTAATATTTTTTTGTGATTTTCCTGTTTTTTTTAACTGTTTTTGATTTCTTTCAAAGTGTACACCTGATTTTTCTAGCCGTTAACCTCTCGGAGAGGAACTAAACGTGTGAATCGAGTAGCCATATTATTAGTTTCTGCATTCGAAGTGATTCATAGAGTAGTAGAGTAATTTAAATTAAGCTGAAATTGTCATATGTTCGAGACCTGTGGGTTTCATGAATTATTTCAAATATCACTTCTTCAATTTTAATTGCTAGCTTGCACAATCAAGTCAGAAAATTGTATTGATTTTCATGAATCAGTGCAGTCGTGTCGAAAAGTTTTGTATTGAGACAAGCGTACTATAGTGACTGATGACTGAATGTTACCGTACTTTATAAGCTTTCCATTTTTTTGGTTCGTGCTAAACAAAATCATACATTTGATGAAACTTGGTAAGCACATGTGTCATTGTCTAACTCGATTTTATGCAGTTTCAAGGCGCAGTCGGTTGAACTTGCACTTTTAAGGATTTTTTTTTCGAAATTTTGAAACCTACATAAGATTAACCATGTGGAGGAAATTGGGAGAAACATTCTCTTCAAAATGAATTCAAATTTTCCCGGGATTGAATCACACAAATTACACACGTTATTCCAAGTTTAACAAGAATCGGACCAGTCATTGTAAAGGAGCGATTCGTTTTATTTTTGTACATCAATTAGATACTTCTCACAGATATTAAGAAAAGCAACAGATAACGTTCAAAAGGACACACGTCCTTCCTCCTCGTCGGTATTCTAATCACAGGCTCGCTCGCTATTTTACCCCCACATGACACATAGGCCTATGGCTGTTGGTACCTGTCCGCGCCCACCTATCCCCGCGTCTACCCTGATTGGCTAATTATATTCAAATATGGCCGATCCGCATGCGCTCGCGGATTCGCACACATTACCTGTTTCACTATATTACACCATACTTTGACACAAGGGGCACGCCACTGTAGAAGCAAATAAATCAGATTCTTTTTATAGCAACTAATGTCAACTTTGAACTTGCGAGTTGACGGAACGCATTACATTTTCACTCTCTCGGCGAGTCAAGGGCTGCACCCCTCCCCCGTGAAGGAGGCGGAAGAGGTGGGGAGGAAGGAGGGGGGGGGGGGGGGGAATGCGACTGGCATGCACTCGCGGCAAATAGTTCATGACGTTCTATGTACATTAAATCCAGCCTCTGAGTACCCGTGTTATTACTTGTAGACATCGAGATCGTACGCGATTCAGATGATAAAAATAGCATTCAAAGTAATCGCCACGCGACTGTAAAACGCGATCAGGTTTTCTTCGAGTTGTATATATTTTTTTTTGTTTGGTTGTTGAAAATAGCTATTCAGAAATATGGTATTACTGGGATTGAATATTGTGAATAGCAGGAAAATGGTTATTTCCTCTGAACTTGGCGCCTCCACCGATTTGTCAAAACCGAATATTTTAACGAATTTTAAGTCATGATGCCCTTATACGATTTATTATTATAAGATATTATTTTTTGTATGATTGTTCATTTATAATGCCGTGTTCAGAAGACTATATCTTTTCCTTGGGACGCCTGAAGAGCGTATACCGGAATGAAGTATGCTCGGTTGTGTGGTTTGATATGGAGGCCATGCCACAAGACCGAGTGTGCTTTATTCCGGTATACGCTTCCCATATTCCCTACTTCCTCAGTTACTGTTATGTATACAATCATTTAAATATACCTTCCAGGGTTGTTCCTCGATCTAAAAACGTATATCGATCATCGTTCACATCATATCGATAACTAGTCGTGATATAGATATTTTTTCCTTCGCTGCATTCGACTGCTTATCATCGTCGCCTGAAAATGCCGGGTATAACTCCGGCGAAACGTTGCAAGGAGAGGTTCTTTTTAGAACCCCATTGCTTTCGAATCGTGGTAAAATTACCACAAATATATCATATTTCTATATGAATTCATAACTAACTGTCATGTAGGCCCTAATGATAGAACAAAAGATAATGAATATTATTATTTTTATCGTTATTAGTGTATTGTATCGTGAAAATATAATCGATTATCATAGCGATTGGGAGATATTGATCGTAATCGATGTATCGATTTTTGTATGCAACCCTAATATTTTCATATTCTCTAAAGGAGGTTGATATAAGTATAGGCCTATGTAAGTAAAACACAAATGATTGAATAATTGTTCAATAACCCTGTATTTTATCTATATGAACTCTAGTTTGTTAAATCAGTGACATAATTTTTTATTGGGACGATAAGATTGTATGGTCTTGTGTATGGTCCGGAAGATTCTACCTTGTCATTATAGGCGTTAATTGGAAGCAAAAACGTTACGTCAATATTTCAATGTCGATATAAAAAAACATGTGTTCAAACATATTCCGTCTAGATGTTTGGATTTCAGTCGTTGAAAATCATCTACCAGACGAATATTTTTCTCTTCGACATCCACAATTCTCACCGATCGTTGACTGCATGAACGCTATTTTTTCCTCGATCACATAATGTTGTTTACCCGTTTGATATGCAAATAATTCAATATTTGCATTTCGTCTGGTGGTGCATTTCACGTGTATACCGTGCTGTACCCGATCGACCGCTCTCATATCTGCTACACTTGGCGATCGGATGTGTTGCGCCACCAAACAAGCCGGTGTGTGTGTTTGTGTATGTAGTAAGCATCTCAACCAATAATTGCATTACATGAGAGAGTAAAAGAGAGAGAGGGAGAGAGAGAGAGGGAGAGAGGGACAGAAAGAGAGAAGGTTGAAGTCGCAACGTCTGTGTCCATATCTATATAGCTGAGATTTTTTTCAAGACGTTAAAATGACGCTATACTAACATACATAAATATGTATAAGCATTTGTTTGACACATATTGCCATTATGCTTAATGTATTTTTTTCTTGGTTTTGGATGAATTAAAAGCCATGGTATGTAGCGAACCGTTGTTCGGGTCGTGGTAATGACCGACCTGCGCGACCACGTCTAATCCACAAACCATCGTTCGTGTCTTGAAAATAACCGACCCGCGCGGTTTGTTCTATTCCTACGAAATACAATTCCCGGTAGCACGTATAGTTACCTTTGTCTCTCAGGTAGACACTCGACTCGGGAATACAATATTTTTAGACCTAGTGTAAATGATCAAAACAAGAAGACCCCCCAATTAGTTACGCTTAACTGATTAATTCATCATCACCTAGGCTTCTTGTAGTCCCTCTCTGGAATCGCCTGGGATCGGCCGTACCATCAAAGTATTTGTTCTCAAGACCGAGAGAGGGACTTCAAGAAGCCTAGGTGATAGTGATGGTGATGGTTTTACAGTATAGGGCACGATCGCTTCTTTTCCATAAACCTTGGAAACATTCATCTTATCATCTCATCATCTGATTAATCATTCATTTGATGATAATCGATCTTAGTTATCATCACGTCGTTGAACCTAATATAAAATTCAAAATAATTATTTAACATTTTAGTCAAATGACCGTTCTCGCGCCTGTCAAATACATTCTGTATAAACCTCAAATGCATCTATATATTTCATACACATGCAGTTTACAAGCTCAAGTTCAATTGCAGTTTGCGGTTACCAGTATCTACTGCACATTGCACGTGTGCATTTAGAAACGTCATAAAGTGCAACATTTTATTATTGCGGTAATCTGTACGACGAAATGCTACTGTATGTTTCTGTACTGATCAATTGCCCGAATAAATCAGATTACAGAATGCCATTTGCGTAGAGTTGTATCATTTGCATCGTACAGTTACGGACATAGAAAATGGTCTGATCCGAAGTTAAAACATAGATTAAGGGAAAACCTTCATTACTCTATGGTTAAAATGTTAATTTAAATGCAATCTACGCAAATGTTACCGCAAATTTTTCACAGACTATGCGTGGAGTGGGTATTTGCTCATTGTCTTCTGGTTTAGAGAAACCAGATATTAAATCAGGCTTTAAAACTGATCTAGATGAACTGACGGTTGACCCATTCGTGTCATGTACACACCTCTCTTCACAATCATCTTACCTTCACAGCGTCACCTTTTCGTCTAGCGACAGCAATAGGTGAGAAAATAATAACCCCACCAACAGGTGTATCATATGGGATACGACCAATAAAATACTTACTTCGGGACACGACCTTGTTCACAACGTGTGCATGTGCTTCGGTCATAAAACGGAGTGTGCATGCCCAGACAACATGCCGTAAGGGATGAGGTGAGAGAAAAAGAGAGAGAGAGTGAGAGAGGGAGAGAAAGGAGGGATTAACGATGGTATAAAGTATACCGAGATGACAGTATTTAGTGACACTTGCAAACATGTTTACGTTTTATGATACCACTTCTCAATGCGTGAGAATTCGTCTCACTTATTTCATCACCGGAGGTAAGGTTTGGATCACGAGAGTCACCAACGCTGTGACGTAGTATAGAGCCTAGAGGGCAAGATTATCTAGTTGTATTCGACATTTTCAGACAATATGTCTGGAGTCTGAGAATTTACCCTCAAAATGACCTAATAATAAATGTATACCCTTATATACCTCGACCTTGATGATGTCGGATTTATAACGTCATTCAATTTGATTGTCGTTTTTACTGATCTCGAATGTTCAGTTTGATAAGACGTGAGATTTTCATCGCATTCGGGTTTGTTACAAGTTGTATGGCAAGAACACAAGTCAATTTGAATTCTTTGGAGGAGAGTTGGTGTGCTAATTGATATTAGATACCATCCCAGGATTCACTTTCACAACTGACAGAAACCATGGAGCACCTCGATTGCAGGTTATTTTTGGATGAGCGTAGCGAAGACACTTTTTTCACATTATATTTTCGCCAATAAAAGTAACAACTGAATACGCTTGTACATTCAGCATGGTCTGAGAAGTGTAGTAACAATTCACTAAACAATGCGATATTTTTAACAGTGTTGTTATTTGCTTGCGCTTTTTCCATTTCCATACCTTCAAAATTATGTGAAATAAAATTGATCAACCTTGGAATCCAACATTTCCACATTTTTTTTCTCATAGCTGGATATGTACGGCAGTTATGAAAATTCTGCGATACAAGTTGAGCAGTTCCCAATAATTCATCATACCGAAGATACACAAAATATCTATACTTGTTCCTCTCGTATTGGAATTTTGATGTATTATACCGTTCAACAGTCATCACTAAAAAAAATGGTGTTTCGTTGAATCAACTCCCATGGGCTCTTAACTTGACGTGTAAATAATTAGTGTGTTCATTTCTGTCTCGCATTTACATATCAGGTGCGATGTAAATAATTGCTATAAGAACACAATGTCTGCCAGTAGTACATACAGTGCATACTTCGCCAGTCAAAGGTCGTGGCATTAAGGTCCTGAAAGTATCGCACGTATGTGTAATTGCATTTTCTAATCAATCTTGCGACATTGCAGTCTCGATAGGGGTTACGAATTGTTCGCTGAACTGCTGTCCGAAGTAGGCTACAATGCAGCTTCATTGCATATGGCAACAGGTGAAACATTTGGCAGCCAATTCGCATCTGTACAGCTGGTTTATTAAAAGTTGAGTTCGACAGGCTTTGTCTGTTATTGAGAAATTATTATGGATATTTTTCAGTTGATTCGTTTTGATGTGCTGGATGAGAATATAAAAATAAATGGTATAGGTTGACCGGGATACATTTTTGTATCTATCAATTCAAATATTGGATAATTTCCCATCACTGAACGTGCAACCTTCACATTTTAAGTTTCATTATTATTTTATATGATACACAATCATACTAAAAGTAGTGACATTCAATAAAAAATCTGATTTGATTGTAGATGAAGGTTTTAAGAACAGAAATATGTAAAAATAAATATAGTTCGCTTTACTTTTTGTCATTTTTGAATTACACTAAGGTTATGTGAAAAAATAATTCATTTTACACGAAATGAAGTTAAAATATCAAATGATTATGTATTTCAAGTGCTGTAACTTCGACGAGAAAAATCTCACACTGTAGGCCTATGTTTCTGATAAAATTTCTAGTCAAGAGTATATCCGTAAACTTACTACATCCCCAATGTAGAATTATTTCAAAATCACTCTCTCACTCTGCTTACCAAACATAACGTGTAAATTAAGACTTCAAAAGTCTGAAATTAAAATTTATAAAATCAAGAACTTGAAATTTGAAAATGGAAACTTTCAACCATGCTGTTCTAATGAGGATTTTTCAATTTTCCATCCCATTCTTTTTCAAATGTCGAACCGATTTCGTTCAAAAACAATGTAGGGATTTATTCTGGCTATAGACACAAATGTACAGAAAATTTTTCAAGACAATTACTTTTTCTTGCCTGTATACTTGGGACAAAACCATAAATACATAGCCCCGGTTTAAAGTGTAGAAATGGAAACGTTTGCGGTTTCTTCCAGTTCCGATTCTATTCCCACAAGGTTTCTCCGTCGTTCACTAACTTCCCGTCACGTAAACCCTCTTCCATTTCGTCCCACTTTTCACCTCGATTAACTACTCCTTTCATGTATGAAAGATTCCATTGATTCATCTGCTATGTTAAATTAATTATCACTGTTGAAAAGTACAGAATTCCACAATATAAATGATCGATTATAATGATTTTTCTCTACAATAGTGTGTCCATATAAGTTAGTTTCTCTTTTCTTTATTTTTAAATATTCATATGCCCAAGTGGTTACTTTTTCTTCACTTCGTAAATAGGCCTACATCATTATTACAGAGGTCAGCTGGCCTTATTCTGACAATTAGTAAAAACAAATGGCACGGTTACCAGGATGGTGGTAAAAACATTCAACTGCCAGTTAGAGCAGGTTGGTCACTCCGCCCATAAAAATGAATGGTTCCAAACACGAGAAAAGCCAACAATGACATACGTGTTTCCTTGTTCACTCTTATATTAAATCGACTCTAGAACGTCATCAGTGCCTCTCTGGGTGTGTGTAGTTGTGTGTGTACTTGTATAAACGAGGTGCACTCAAATAGTTGATTACCCTGTCGTGAATTTAATTACTCAAGTGTATGTGAGTGTGTGTGTGTGTACCTACCAGTTTTCAGTTTCGATCAGTAGTGGCGTTATTTTCGGTTACTTTGCATTACAAAGTTACAGTTTTCGAGGTGTAGTACCTAGACGCAATCGAGGATATTGCTGCCAACTGTCTAGCTGGCAAGCAGACGACAGACGGCTTTCAAATCGACCGTCAGTGAACGAATGTATAAAAATTATGATTTATATCAAACCATATAATATTTTGGCTGGGTAAAGCTGCCAGTTAGTCGGTGCACAGGTCCGGGTCGTTGTCTTTCGTCTAATGACTAGATGCGATCGGATCGGAGTTGCCTCCCGCTGTAGCTCAGTCAACTAAGGCACCCATTCAGAAACTTTGGTCATTTGGTCAACTTTGGGGCGTGGGTTCGAGTCCCGTATAATACATAGATTTCTGTGAACGCCCTTTCACTTATAACTTTCACAGTCTCATTGTCACTTGTTCATTTGGGTCCCCAAATAACCCAGTCGTATAGGTGGATTCGTCAGCCAAACGATATAATCGAGATTGGAGTTGTGGAGAGGTAGGGTTTTTGCCTTTTCAAAGGAGTGGGCGTTTTTGAGAAGGTAACTTCTTTACAGGCTTCCTTTATGTTTATTATTTGCTCAACGACCCAACAATTGCAAGGTTAATGGGGTACAATCGAGCTGGTGATATAATGAAAAAACTATGGAGTGATGATAATTGAAAGAACGTCTTACAAAAACTATTCTTCATGCGAGACTGGAACCCTCACCCAACTGTGACTGGTGAACTATCAATCATTATTATTGATTAATATCAATCGTTAGCCATTGTTGTCTGTCTCTTTCAACAATGAGTCACTTGACAGAAGCTGGTAATTCATATCGATAAATAATATTGATTGAACATTTTGCATTGCTCTGCGGTTATACATATTTTTTTCTCTCTCATTTTTCTCATCCGCGACGTTTTTCGCTCATTCCTCTCCCCGCCTATTTTCCCCCGATTACTGAGTGTGAATTGCATATCCACATTGTCGAATACTGTAGTGAGTATGAAGAGTTACGTAACGAGATTGACTTCTGAGAAAGTTCGAGAATGAGAAAAAAGTGGTCTTGCTCATTTTTTGTCTCAATGAAACGCTGAGTATCAGTCACCTGCATGATTATAGTCTGGTTAACGTCTAGACTCGTCACGGACTCTCATTAGTTTACGCCGTTTACATACACACACTCATATACCTGATAAACTTTCGGGGATGATCGACGGAAATAATAGGCAATTTGGTTTTAGTTAAATTCGTAACAGATTCGATAATATGGCAGCCAACAAAGTTTTTTTGATCAGCAATGGCTCAAAATGGCATTACAAGTATACGTGAATCATTCAAAACCTGTCGATTCGTTTAAAGCACGTGCTTTTGTGAGAGTCGGTCTGTATTGCACTAGTGATCGACGGTGACGTCTCATAAGATTAAGCATCGATATCTGTTTCACCTTAATCCTAATCTATTGCTTAATCTAAATTCCTTCTCTACAATTAGTTTGACCGATCACGCCTCAAAACTGCGCATGTAGTATCGAGTTGGATGACGTACTATGTGCATTCCAAGTTCCATAAAAATGTGTGATTTCGTTGGAGCTATGGAGTGCTCAAATAAACGTGTTTTCAAGTGCGGCAAAAGTGAATCTTCGCTTACTCTCATCGAATAAGTCATGGATTATACTCCAAGTGAATGAGCAGAATACACCAACAAATAAAATCTATAGAAAAGTATGATTTTGTCCGAGAGAACAGAGGGTGATGGGAGAGCTAGAAAATAAGAGAAGAATAGAGAACAAGAGAAAATAGAATAATGAAAGAAATTGAGTAGGATCAAAGTGAGTACCGTAAAAGTGGTAAGTGTAAGGGAGAGGTAATAGTGAGAAAAGAGAGAATGCAAGGTCGGGTGGGTGACTGCTCACATTATGATATTACATAACCAGGTAGGGTGTAGTCGCTCACGACTCGAGTATTAGTGTGACGTGACTGATAGTGTTCACATCAGAGTTTCGATCGAGCTACGGTTTCACATTTCACAATATCATCAATAAAACACGCCGTCCAAGTTCTCCTACGATGTGACATTTCTTTCAAATAGCTCTTTGTCCCCATCTCACATCGATCCCATCTCACATCGATCCGATCTCACATCGAGTCCATCTCACATCGAGTCCATCTCACATCGAGTCCATCACACATCGAGTCCATCTCACATCGATCCGATCTCACATCGAGTCCATCTCACATCGATCCCATCTCACCTCGAGTCGATCTCACATAGAGTCGATCTCACATCGATACCATCTCACCTCGATCCCATCACACATCGATCCCATCTCACCTCGAGTCGATCTCACATAGAGTCGATCTCACATCGAGTCTCCATTCTCCTTGCGTCACGTCGTTAATTGTATTCGTATTGTGAACTGCCCTTAGCAGCGGGCATGCGGCAAAACGAGTGCCGGTATGCACACTTTGTAGTCTGTATATACCAGTATATACATATTATTTGCATCGACAATTCAACTTTGTAATAATACTAATTAGTTCTCTCGACTGCTTGGTCGGCCGCGCGGTGTTTCCAGACGAGATTTGCATGGCCGGCAGGTTGCTCTTGTATGGGCATATCTACGTGGCCGTCTTGAGATACGTGCATGGAGATTGGATGTTTGACATGTTGTCAGAGCAACTAGTACATTTGAAGGAAAACAAACTGTTACTGAAATTTTGATTGGAAAAGTTAATTGGGGAGATATGGTTGTCTTCGTATTCCAACAATGTGTTATATCGCTTGAAAGAAGTGTTTAGATGAAAGATGTACTATTTAGACCACGCTTGACAAAACAAAATGAAAACACTGCACACCTATTCTACTCGCCTGTGTATGTATGATTATAGGATTATCTTTCCGAACTGTAGAAAGCGCCACAAGCGGGGCTTGCCGGATGAGTAACGTTTCGGCAAATTTCGGCAAGACCTCTGCGCATGCGTCCCGCACCTTTTGCAGTTACCATGAAGGTTTTTGTTCATGTGTTCTGGAACAAGAAGTTTTTGTTTTTGCTGTATTTGAATTATATTCGGAATCGTTTTCATTCATTTTTCACCCTTTTAGATTAAATTTTTTAATTCAAATATCTGAGTGAAATATTATCATCCAGTTGAAATATTACCAACCCTACATACTAATTGAATTTCAAAGTTCTTATCGTTTTCGTTTTTATAATTTAGTGGAGGTGCCGTATGAAAACTAGTATTTTTGTAAATCAGCATCTTACATTCGACAAATATGGGTAGATCGCTTGCTATTGTACCTGTAACCTATACCAGATCGAATCGTACTGCTGTCACACTTTTTTCATCATGAAATTAGACATATTATAGAAATCATTTTAAATGTCGGTTGGTTTGGTTAGGTTGGCATGGGTTATAAGTTGGATGTCTTGCTTTTCTCCATAGAATGAAGCAATTGTTTAGTCACTATGGTAAGTCAGCACACTACCTGCTCATCTGCTAACTGTCATTTACTCAACTACCATTTACTGTTCATTTACTACCCACCTGACAAAGTATTTCTAAACTCTCAAAACTCAAATTTAAATCGACATCTCATACATAAACACGATCTTCATCATTCCAAAAATTACAAACAAAAATCGTTGTTTGAATTTTTCTCTCAAATTGAGCTCGAGATGAGTTAGTGTGACCTTATAAAAAACTGGTGTCCTCCGTAGCTAAGTAAACCAAGGCACTTCGCTTCAGAAATTGACGTCATCGTTGGGCTTAGGTTCAGGTACCGTATAAGGCACAGGTTTCTGTAAACCTTCTTTCACTTATTACCACTTGATCGTGTCATTATAACTTCTTCATTAATGTGTCATTCATTATGCATTCATTCATTCATTTGCATTATTGCTCATTCATTGCGAATATTAATTAACCAATCAAGCAATTTTAGAAGCGCACCTATTGATTGTGTCGAGTCTTCGAGGTTGTCTTGTCACCAAATCAAAATAATTATTTAAAGACCAAGGTCTGTGCTTTTTACCTTTTTTTTCGGGTAACAACAAAAGCGTGGTAACTTCGTCACCCATACAAATTAATATCAGAATTAATGAATTAATATCAGTGAACGTTGACACCAGTACTGCATTATTTATGTGGGATCAAACTTTTTCCCGCCGCAGATGAAAGTTTTTCATTTCCAATATATACGGAACATATTTATAGGTAATAAACCGAAACCGTTATCTATGATTTATCCGGATAATCTACCAACATTGATATTGAGAAGGAACTGAAATTTCAAACTCAATCCAATATATCATTTTAGTTAATTTTGAACGAGTTTGGGTCAAATTCAACATTTCTACAGCTGGCAGTATGTCGGTACACCGCTACAAATTTGACGTGGAAATAGTAACCTCGCATCCAACCAATCAGTTTACCTATAACCACTCGTCTACGTGCACGGTTAACGGTCGCTGTCTCGAAAAGACGTACCGTTAGTGCTTAGGTATAGGGTAAACGGTCGATCGCACGTCACACATCAATACCTGTGATACAACCTCTTTAAAGTGATTTACTAGACAGATAAATCGCGTTCTCAAGTAGCGGCAAACCTATTTATTACATGCAACATGCAGGGAGCTGATTTGCGGTTATTATTAGAGTATGTTATTATTGTTATTATCTGTGAATATTGCGGTATGGGAAGTTTTTGACGTAGACCCATTCAAGTAAACCACAATACATAATATTTCTTCATACTGAGAGCTGAGACGGAGTAGATCATGCGGTAACGCACTGAACCACCATCATTCAGGACACCAGATTTTGATCACCACCTTGGTTGAACAGGGAATTTTCTTGGTTTTCTTCTGTTGTTAAAATGAGTACTGGGGCGGTTTCTTGAAAGCAGGCCACGTTTCTCACTGTAAAAACTACTTCATAGTATATAATAGGCCTAAAATTTAATAATATAATAGGCATATAGAATTATAATTATTCTCTTCAAAACGGCTTATCCGATTTATGTAAAATCTGGAAATAGTGTACATCATTGTTATGTTCAAATTCAGTGAAAATGTTAAGTATGAAAATATGTTTTCCCATTTCCGAACGCATCTCAAACCACTACCGTATAACAAATCGTTCGGTTTCTGTAGTCTAAAATGAAAAAATCTAACTTTCCCATGCATCGTGTTTATATTTTCAGCTGCCCCATGCAGTGGCTCGGTCAATTACCGCTAGCGGTAGAAACTGAAGTCAGGTCGGGCATGGGTTCGAGTCCCGCATGAGGTATGCGTTTTTGTAAACGTCCTTCCACCTATCATCACTTCATCGTTGCACGATCATCCGCGCATTCGTACCCCCGTATACCCCGTATACCCCCGTACCCCGTTGGTGGGGATGTTAAGCAGCATTATAATAATAATACGAAATATGTTCAGCATAATTCCTTCAATTATTTGCGTGCTAAAACAATACTCACATATGATTTTGTCAACACGTAGCCGGACCACCTGTAGTCACTTGTACGGGCCACCTGTTGGCGCGGCGGTGTTTATTATTGGGGGCTGATGCTGGCTCGTGGGCCAACGGGAGTCTAATAATGAGCGGGTGTGGGGAGGGGAGGGATGTTGCATTTAATCTCGGCTGGACCCCTATTCCTGAGATGAATGAGATGTGAGACAAATCAGTGAGAAAACTATCTCATATAATAATGACATATTTCATCTCATATTTTATGCGAGATACTCGTTTTCTCACTCATTTTTATTTTTCTCACATCTCAATTATCTCAGGAAACTATCTCATATAATAATGACATATTTCATCTCTTATTTTATGTGAGATGCTCGTTTTCTCACTCATTTTTATTTTCTCACATCTCATTTATCTCAGGAATAGGGGTCCTGAAGATGGATGCAGGGATCGATGGGTCTAGACGCGAGCGAGAGCTATTGATCATCGTATACCGATGTGGAAGAGCAATGAAGTCCGCATCTCTGTGATGCCGGGGTCAAGGGTGCAACCCTGGTAACGCTCTGTGTCAAGGGTATTCCCACATGACCACGTGGGCTTGGACAATTCGGCGACGTTTCCGCAGATTCAGGCGATGGGGTGTCGATGCTATTTACTGTACAATGCGGGATTTCACGTAATTGCCTCTATTCTGAATGGCTGTTCCTTTGGAAAATATAAACACACGTATTGTTTAGTGAAATAAATCATTCAGAACGGTATTTTTCATGGTGGCTCTCAGTCAGTACCAACTGATGTTGGTATAATTAATTGCTTCTCAAGTATATTCAGTATTTACTCCATTTTACTATCGTTAATGATATTTGAAATATTGGGATATTTCCGTACATCGTTCTATAGCTGATAAATAGGTGGTCAACATTAATATGTAGGTCCAAAACCATCACAAGTTATACACAACCACATTCGTTATCACGTTATCCGTGAGGACGTTAAGGATGATCGGTGTTATTAAAGTGCGAAATATAAGTTGCTCTCGAACGGTATATGAACTATCAAAATTCTAGTACTGCAAACCACAGATATTTTGAATACTTTCACGATGGTAAAAACGCCTCTTTTAGCTGTATAGCTTTGACAATTATACAACATGAGTTGAATATTGTTTACACTCATATCGTCTTGAAGGTATTAAACATATCTGAGTTTCCCTCGTACTAGAATTTTGATATCTTGATAATTTCTATTTTGTTAACGAAACTGGATTGTAAAATTCATAGGCTATTGCATATTTGCATATCTTTTGAGAACAAAAGATATTCAGTGAAACTTGAACCAAATGATGATTATATGGAACGCGCGCATTAATCGGTTTGACACCATATTTTGCTCGGGTGAAATACTTGAATTGTTGAATAGTTAGGGTTGCTGAATATAATCTGATAACCGTGTGAAATCAGCAATTAGCACATGTTTTGTAACAATAAGTTTAATATACCTCATACCAATGTTGGTCACGCAGAACGGCAAGTTAGCGATCTTGAATACTTATAATTACATCATATAGAATACATTGACCCTTGATGTAAAGCGATTCACAAGATGGTGAAAAAGAAAGTTTACAATTTTATCCTGCAATTCTAAAATTAACCTGGCCATTGTTGCCACAATATAAGTGATCGTAACTATACGTGTAAGACAAGATCACAGAACCATAATTTTATATCTCATTTTATAATAAATAATGTATAATGTATTTTAAGAATAAATAAAAATGTAGAATATTTTATGAATATAGTTAGAATTTGATTTTAATCGTGTAATTACTCTATAAATAGCCTCTCACTTTTTTGCAACAATACATAAGTGTTTTTCGTTTATAAGTTTATAACGTTCATTATCCAGATTACTCATTTTTCTCAACAAAAAGTGTTTTAACGCTTATTTTTAGCATCGTTATATAATATTGCTATAAATTCGAGCACTCAGGATTCAGTGACCTATTAGTCGATTACTTGGGCAGTAGAATGTATTATGAGGAGCGTCATAAAGTGTGTTAAACTCACACCTGATGGATATTAGCATGAGTCATGACTGAGGTGTAAGTGCGGGTGTGTGTGTGTGTATATATATATATTATTATTATAAATATATTATATACATATATTAAATATTTAAATATATAGGCCTATATATATATATGTATATATATATATATATATATATATATATATATATATATATATATATATATATATATATATATATATGTACTTATGCAAGATGGCGGTGGATGATGATGGTCATCAAACACGGAGTGCTCCTTATAATCGAGTGTTAAAAAATGATAAATGCGTAATTTGTAGCAAAAAAGTTGCAAATGGTGTGCATTGTGATTGCTGTGGTCGCTGGAGTCATTTCAAATGTGGAAATACCAGTGAATTGGACTTGAGGCCATAAATAATCAACATGCCTGGCTTTGTAGGTTATGTAAGGACAAAACGTGTGAGTGTAGTGATTACTTTAATGAACCTAAACAACAAGGTATTCAAGAACAGATTAATGCCATGAATAATCTGATACAATCTACTTATGAAGACATCAGAAATAATTGTAATGAAACCAAATTGATTTCGTCGGTTCTTCACAATGAAATGATTTGCAAGGTGGCAGAGTTCACAAATATCTTTCAGAACTATGAAAAAAAGTTGAATGCTGATTATTGGCGAGCTTTGCATGAGTTTGAAAGCAAGATCGCATTGATGGCAGAACAGATAATGCTGCTAACAGAAACTCAACAAGAAATCAAAATAAAAGGCCAATTTAATAAACACCTAGACCTAAGCCTAGGAATACACGAGAATGATGTTAGATCCCTAACAAGTGCAGACGAGACTTCGGAAGAAGAAGAGGTCGACATTCTGATCTCTAATAGGGATGAGGACTGGACTCGGGTCTCGTCTCGAAGAAGAAAGAATAGACAGGAGAAGAAGGAGACAATGGGAGCTAGTAGGCAAACGGAGAAGCCTACGCAAGTGAGTGTAGACCCCCTACAAAATGAGAAAAGTTTTAGCGATCAGTTGAAGGAGTATAGGGAAAATAAGAAGAAGATTCAAGAAAAAGAAACCCATAAAAATAAAAAAGTCAGGATTCTGGGAGACTCCCTGATATCAGTAGTGCAGAAGATCGTCGTGAAGTCGGAAGGGTGGCAGAGCGACTGTTTTAGAGGGATCAGGACTGATCAACTTGGACCTGTAGTTAAGACATCAGTAAAGCCTACTGGTAAAGAAGAATTGATTATATTATGTGTGGGAACCAATAGTATCCGAGGCTGGAAAGACCATGATATGATGCAAAATGAAGTAAAAAAGATGATCACTGATATTCGCAACCATTTCAGTGGAGCTGCGATAGGAGTAATTGGAATTCCTAGGAGGAAAGATATGAATACAAACAATATAAATAGGATTAATGATGATATGGAATCCGTGGTAATCAAGATGGGTGAGAATTTCCTTGACCCAAATACATGGATTAGGGATGACTGCTTGAATAAAGACGGCCTACATTTTAATTATAGGGGAAATAAGGTATTATCAGACCTAATCTTAGATTGGGGTAATCAGCTGACTTCAAAAAACTAGCTAAGAATGGAGATATGGCAGAAGGTATAGTTTCTAGTCTAGACCTTGGTAAAAAGAATGGGCCTGAGCAATGTAACCCAAACTTGAAATCATATAGGCCCACTGTTAATGAAGTATTACCAGTATCTAGTTCAATTAGTACCAATAATAATGAAGATACAGCTGATGTGGATAGGCAAAATATAATATTACCAGTACCGGTACCAATTTCAATTAGGCCTAGTACCAATAATGGAGATAGGCGTTTAGCGGATGTGGATGGACAAACTATAATAGTATTTAATGCCCAAAGTATGTTGAATAAACAAGCTCAAATTGAAGAACTATTGGTTGAAGTTAAACCACTGGTAGCAGGAATTGTAGAAACACATCTCACAGATGATATCGAGGATTATGAAGTGAAGGTAAATGGCTATAAATCTTTAAAAGTCAATTCAAACTCGAGACACACTGGTGGTGTATTAATTTATATTAGAGAAGGTATGGATTATTCTATTTTAGATTTAGAAGCTGATGGAAAAACTTGGTGGTCAGCTAGCATCAAGTTCAATGGTGGTTTACTAGGTGGCATCATTTTATGTATAATTTATGCTTCACCAAAAATGAAAAAGGCTGATATTATTACAAAACTAGAAAATAAGCTAGAATATTTATTAGTCTTTAAGTGTAGTATTATAGTGTCTGGTGACCTGAATCTAGATCTTAGCAAAAATACACTCTATTCTTGTAAGATGAAAAATATGTTTACTTATACGGGTGTAATTCAGTTAGTGGATGATTTCACAAGAATTGCCCAAAAGGCTTCAAAAACTGACATCTCAGGTAAAATAACAAGAACTCTAATAGATTATGTCATAGTAAATCACGAAGAGAAAGAAAAATATAATAAAAGATTAATAGATAATATGATCTCAGATCACAGAATGATCAGTATTAGTTTTAAATTACTGGCAAATAATCAAAGGAACTTGAAATCTAATAAACAACTAGAAAATAGAAAAAATAAGATTACATATAGGAATTATAATGAGATATTTGAAAGTAAAAATACTGAAGGTACTTTTATAAACTGTTTGAGAAATAAGCAATGGACAAACGATCTGTGTAATGAGAATTTTGAAGCCAGCGTGTCTAAATTTCTTGATAATATTAGGGAATCAATGGAAGAATGTGTGATTGAAAAAACTTTCTTTGTTAAGGAAATTCATAGTGAAAATAAATGGTACAACAAGGATATCAGAGAATGTCAGATAGAAAGAAATATGTTATTTAAGAAAACAAAGAATGGTAAATCAAGAGGTGATTGGGAAAATTACACCAAAAAGAGAAACGAAGTGACATCACTAATAAGAAAGACAAAGAGAGAATATTTAACTAACAAAATTAGGAAAACAAAGGATAAGCCCAAAGAAATGTGGAAAGTTCTGAAAACTCTTTATAAGGCCAAAAACAAATCAAGTTCCTGTATTAGTGAAATATTCTTCTCAAACAGGAAGGTAAAGGAAGAGGAGAATATAGCAGAATGTTTTAACAATTTTTTCATAGATAGCATTGTAAATATTGTAAATAATATAGTCTAGGAGGCCAAACTTCTAGCCAATATCATAATATTGACACCCAAGACTATTCAAGCCGGAACAGTTTCAAGTTAGACTCTTTCATGAAGGTAGATATAGATGATGTTGTGAAACATATTTTCAAACTCAAAGGGTCAGCACCCGGAGGAGATAATATTTCTTCCAAAATACTTAAATTATCTTGCCCAATTATCAAAGTTTACCCAACTAAAATAATTAATTTTTCACTGGAATATGGAATCGTCCCAAGGGAACTAAAAAAAGTAACGGTAATACCAATTCCAAAAATTCCAAATGCAATTGATGGGGAAAATTACAGACCAGTAAATTTATTATCAACCATTGAAAAGGTGCTGGAATATGTTGTTAAAGAACAACTTGATAAATATATAACAGAAAATAATATTCTCATTGAAACACAATCAGGATTTAGGGATAGGCATGGATGTGAGACGGCTATTCAATTAGTACTCAATCAGCTTTCATCAAATATGAATAGTAAAAATTTGATATCAATCGCAATTTTTCTAGATCTGCAGCGCGCTTTCGAAACAATTGATCGAGACATCTTATTGAACAAATTATTTTCCTTTGGTATCAGTGGTAAAGTTTTACAGTGGATAAAATCGTACCTCGAACTCAGATCTCAAAGGGTAAAATATGGTAATGCCTTTTCGAGTTATTTAGATAATAACACAAGAGTACCGCAAGGATCTGTCCTGGGTCCCCTTTTTTTCATACTATACATCAATGATATAGCTAAATGTCTCAACTATTCGTCCATTCATCTGTATGCTGATGATGCACTTATTATATGCTCAGGAAAAGAATGGGATAATGTTTTTTCCAATTCCAATAAAGATCTTCAATCATTAGAGGAGACACTGTTGGTTAACAAATTGAAAGTAAATATAAAGAAAACCAAAGTAATGATTATGTGTTCAAAAAAGATTAGAACTAATATATGTGATGAAATTAATTTAGCTGAATTTAGAATTAATGGTGAGTTACTAGAGATTGTTGAATCTGTGAAATATCTCGGAATAATTGTAGATGAAAACCTTAACTATAAGCAACATGGGGAATATATCATAAGTAAGGTAGCAAGGAAAGTTGGACTTCTAAGGAGAATAAGTGCATATCTCCCAATTGAATCTAAGCTATTGATTTATCAAGCTATCATAGCCCCACATTTTGATTATAGTAGCTCAATCTTATTTCTTCTGTGTAAAAGTCAAATTGAAACGCTTCAAAAACAACAAAATAAGGCTATGCGTTGCATTCTTCGAGTCAGGAAAGATACGGCTATAAATAAAATGTGTGAAGTACTTTGTTGGAGTACTATCAAACAGAGAGTTGTGTTGAACACTATGTGCTTAATTTTCAAAATAACAAGAGGTCTAGTGCCTAATTATCTGTGTAAAAAAATTTCTTATAACCAAGAGTATAAAAGTTATAATCTCAGAAATATAAATAATGTACATATCACAAGAACTACTAACAAAGCTCAGGACAATTCCATCTTTATTAAAGGTATGAAAATATATAATAGATTAGATATGAAAATTAAAATGTGCAAAACTGTAGGACAATTCAGGAGAGAATGTTCTAAGTATATCAAGACAGGTAAACTCAATGCCAAAAGTGAAGAAAAAATGTCATTCTGGGGTGATCTGTGAAAACCGAATTTGAATTTTATTTTGTAAAATTTTCAATGATGTGTTATATCACTTATTTGCACAGGTAGTTATATACTGAAATGCCATGTATTACTGTTAAAGAATATTAATTTTGACCATTATGTATAATCAGTTATAGTTATGTTATAAGAGAATTATAATAACAGTGTATTGTTTTGTGTTACTATAATCAAATTTTTTATATCAAATTTTTATATTTTTTATATCAAATTTTTTATATCAAACTGTATGTAATATGTATGTATGACATGTAAAGATAGCACTCATCTGCTAAATAAATCACTACTACTACTACATATATATATATATATATATATATATATATATATATATATATATATATATATATATATATAAATATATATACATTTGTATATACGTTCATTCGAATTTAATCTTCTGTGTCTATGATTATACATGTACTTCAATTTTCATAATTATTATTAAAATAAATTTTAGACATTTTACTGTCGTTATGAAAACTACGGAAGGCAATATTGAATAAGTCGAATTTAATTATTGAACGACCACAGGAAGATTTGGAAGGAGAGAACAGAAAGAATATTTGAAGAAAAAGAAGATGAAAACAATAAGAAGATCGAAGGTTTATCATTTTTCTCAATACAAATGTACAAATGAATAGAGACGTAGAGTCAATAGGAAAGAAGGCAAAGAATAATTTGAAATGACATAATATATTAAGAAAAAAAAGATGAAAACAGTACGAAGATCGAAGGTTCATCATTTTTCTCAATAGAAATTCACAAATGAATAGAGATGTAGAGTGAATAGGAAAGAAAGCAAATGACTATACAGAACGATTTTAAAAATAAAGGCTTTCAACACATCTTCAAGTCAAGTGCAATATATTTGAATTCACTATTCAAATGTAATTGCATTTTGCATACGTAATTTTCAGACGTTTGGTAGTCTAATTCGCCTAACATTAAGCAAAAGTTAATCCATTATTTCTAGTAGACCTATATCTGAATGATTGAAGTGGTGACTCGACTGAATTACTAGTTGCAACCTTTGTCAGTCACAGAATCGTGTTTCATCCTGAATTTTGATGAACGATATTCAGCAATACATATTCACTATTTCTTTATTTTTGGATGAGCGAAGCGAAGACTCAATTTCACTTGACCCGAAAATCTAAATCTTGCATCTAATATTTCCTTCATGAGAATAGTCCACGAAACAAAACCAACCAAATGGAAAGATTGTTTTTTAACTTGAATGCCGTCAAAACATCAACTTGATATAACAATTTTTGAAAGAATGCAATGTCATCCTTATTAGCTCATCCATCAACGCGGAAACACATAACGCGTTTTCCTAGTATATACTTCGTACACTTTGTACACTATATAGGCCACAGTATAGATCAAACTTGAGTATTCTCTTAAAGCCTTTCGAACTTCTTCAGCCAATATCGTTCCAGCTCTGTCCAGTTCTGTCTAATAAATAAAATTTTCAACAGTTGGATGCATCTTTCACAGCAAATCTTCCCTCGTGTTCACCTCTACAATCATATCTTCTCAGTTGATTAACGACTAATTTACTATCTACAATAAAGTTTTCATTTTTTTGTGCAGCTCTCACCAGAACTCTCTCTCTCTTTTTTTTGCAATTCTAAAGTTATGTAAAATATGGCATTTTTGTCTTCTACCTTCCAAGGTCTTCCAGCCCATGTTCACTCACCATCACCGATGATAACTAACCACTATCAACAATAATAATTATTTAGTAACATCTAATAACCTTAATTAACATCATAAACGGTTTATCTCGGAATCAGTTCCCATTTTATTACATTTTATATTATTGTCGACTGTCATAAAAATCAGTTAATTGCTAGTATATCTGTGATGATGATAGTACAATCGTATTGCAGATATATCTTTCTACTCGCGTTACTTTTGTTGGATTTCTTATATTCTTTTCAACCAGTTTATCTGTACCATCAAACATAGTTCACATTTATAAATAGAAAGAAACGTACTATTTATTTTCTCTAACATAGGAGCCTGATGTGGAAAGTATAACAATAAATTATTGAAGGTATTATTAATAGAATGGTCAAATGCAATGAAATTAATTTCTTTAGTACATACCAATTAATGTATATATATTTATCTCTATATATTTATAGAGATAATGATGATAACGATGATAGTGAAATTATGAAGTGATGATTAGTGAAAGAACGTTCACCGTAATTCGTGCCTTATGTGCAATTATAAAATATTGCAGCGAATCAGTAATGTTATATTGTAGTTCAATACTAATTTTTTAAGGGAAATTATTAATATCAAAGCAGGCAAAAATTATTCAAACATTTCCTCATGAAATTATTATAATATCATTTGAGTATTTTCAGCTTTTCCTGTTGGGTCTGTGGGCCACATGTAGCCTTGGGGGTTGTGGGTTGTGCACCACTGTTCTACATTATGAAAATATATGATAGTCACGGAAAATAATTATGGTAATATTTACGTAAAATTTGAGCATCTTTCCCATGGACATTTCCAAACTATCCATTTCAGATTTTTTGGGAACATATATTTCACGTTAAATTATTATTTGAGTGAAATAGTTTTGCTCGAGAGAGGTGTTATGCCAATAGCCTCAATTATATACTTCACAGAATGCTCGTGCCTTGAGACCTCACACCAATAGGCCTAATAATTATAGCTTGTAACAAATCAGTGTTCTAATAGTCGAGTTACGGTTCCAAGGCTGGCAACACACAATTACATGGAGCTTACACGTTCCACGCTGCGCCGTTATTTCGACTTGATATGTATATAATTTGAAAATCACAGTTTTTGTGCTTTTGGCAATATTTAGTGACAATTACGCGTCATGTGACAGTTCAGTAGGCAAATAAGACTTACAGATCATTTTTTTTTAAATTTCAAGTTAATTTGTTTTATTTTTATCATTTTACTTGTGTCGTCTAACCATTATAATTACCTACATTAGTACTTCCTAGAAGCACAAAACTCACCTGTTGGAAATGTATTCATGCAATAGATGTAATCTCTCTTGAAATTAAGATTATCTATATTAGTTCTGTAATTTAACAGCCATCAGTTTTATGTTGAACAGCATTCAACAAGTTTATCGTCATTCAGAAGAGCGTGGTTCGATTCCCGCCACGGCCGACCATCCCGACAGAGGTTTTTCATGGGGTACATCTGTCGTTCAGGTTGCATGTTACTGGGATCGTTCACCGACTCCTTCCCACTATGCAAAAACAACTAATAAAATAACTTTCCATCGCATCGTCCCATCATCGCATTCCTCGTTCACCGTCGCCAATAGATCGTGATCATTAGTACAGTACACGTCACTGAACCCAATATATTTAAAACCAACAAGTTTATCAAGGTGATAATCAATCAATACAGTCACTTGTAGGCCTATAAATCTACAATCACATGTACCTAATCTGAATAACTTGGGTTTCTTTTGTGGATGCAACTATGTTCACGTACCTGTGAGGCCGTAAAAATAGGAAGTATATAACAGCATTGAAAACATAATTATGACGTTGTTATTATTATAAAGTTTTAAGAAGGCCTATACACGATAAACTTTCCAGTGGGCTGAGTTTTCTGAACTTTCAATCCGTCAAAGAGCTATGTTACCATGTTATATGGGTGTTTTTCCAGTAAAGATTATTCGCATGTATGGTTTGAAAACTACTCACGGAGCCAATACGACAATGTCAACTATATACTCTATACTAGTGAGGTGTCACTGTTATATATCATATTACCACAGGTATGACGTTGAAGTTGTGTAATTATTGTCTTTTTAACATCGAAATCTGGCTCACATATTCTCCCAACCCAATTCGGTATAATTTAGACTAAATTTAGTATAATTCCTCTTCCAATTTAGTCCAAGGATGACACGATACAAGATTGCTCGGGATACAAGGGCGATCCTACCACCCCAAAGTAATGAGAGTAAGTGGAAGAATACAAAAAAAAAATCAATATTGTTCATTTTATGCAATTTTATTAACTGTCTAATAATTTAAACACATTAAAGAACATGCATCCTATATAAGTAGTTGATCGCATTGTTCAACTGCCACGTCATGTAGTATTTCGAGCGGTAGTATCGATGTGATTTAACCGAAAGAAATCCTGTATCCAGACGTGTTCTCGCATGTGAACGTACTCTTCTGGTCATCATATGCGTAGCTGTAGGCTTCTGGGCACTTGGTCTTGAAGAAGGCTGGGTAGTTGACGGGCCACGTGGAGGACTGGCAAGTCTCGGGTGTGTTGTGTGCGCCGGCGCAGCAGTATTCGTCTGTGCCGAAGGCGAAGCAGGCGCTCTTGCAGCCCACGGTACGGCCATCCACGACTTGACGGAGTTCGTTGGGGCAGTCAGGGTTGATGTCGACGGGGCAGGCGGCAGTGGTGCAGTGGTAGTGGTCGGGGTTGCCGCTGCCGATGTTGTCGAGGGGTAACATCTACAGAAGAAACGACGCCATTGACATATACATTAGTTGTGGTTTTTGTAGTTCACTTTTATCGTAGGTCTCTCTTATGCACGTTTCTATAGTTGCCCATCGACTGGAGTATTCAAGCTCATCTATTTCAATTGCGTTTGGTTATGATATTTATATTGATTAAAAACAAGACAAAAATATTCAAAAAATGCAATTCCAGAAATATAGTATTTCATAACCATTCATATTCTTCCTCAAATGTGGTATTTTTATCTAATTATCCGGTATATTACAGGAAATACAACACCAGATATATGCAGGTAGAGCTTGAACTAAAAGTAATAGAACTTCCACTTCAATGCTGATTCGTGTCCTGTTCTGGATGATTCAGTGTGAAATTTTGTTAATAACTTACGGATACGGGGATGTTGGTACCATCGACCATGCTGATGTCGTAGAAGTCCTGTCCCTGCCAACCGTTCAATGTGAACTCAGCCAAGGTCACTGGAGGAGTTCCTCCGCGACCGCTGCACAAAAGTCCGCCGCAATCTCCGGTCTCACAACGTCCGTTACCGGCACCGTCGAAGCTGCATCCGGTACGTCCCCAGAACCGACCTGCCCATGAGTCATCGATATTGAACTCCCTCTGGAAATGAAAACAATGATATGTCATTTGTATGACATGTATGACTTTCTTATACCATTTATATAAAATCGTGAGAGGGGTATCTAGATGTAAGTTTGTAAGTACTAGAGTAACGAGACAAATAGGGATAGAAGACGGTCTTGTGAAGATAGAAGAGTTAATCCAGGAACTTGTGGAGAGCTTCTGCAATCAGTGGCTGTGAGGTTTATATCACAATTTACTTTGCAATGTGGTAAAAGGCCAGTATTCAGACTTTCTCGTTTCGTATTCAGTGAGGTCTACTCGGCGGGGTAGGCTAGAAAAAATGCGAAAATGAACTCAATCCTATTTTCACTTCGAGTTGAATTAACCAATCAAAGTAACGAAATTGTCCACGTGGATAGTCAAAAAAAAAAAAAATGGCTCATAGTGAGTCCATTGATTGGTAGGGCAATGGTTTTAGTTCATTTCATCTGCCATACAAATTATTTTCACCTGCACTGATAATATATCATGTATATTTTCTACATCAAACGGCGAACCCATCTTTTAAATCTTAATGATGATTGTTGTTTGCATAACGACCCCAACAACAACTGGGTTATAATGAAGTACGAATGAGCAGATGATAATAAACTATGAGGTGATTATAAGCGGAAGAATGTTCACAAAAAACCATGCCGTACACGAAGATCGAAACCACGCCCAACCTCGACTTCAGTTTCTAAAGCGGTGCCTCAACTGACTGAGCAACGAAGGAGGGCAATTTTAAAATTAATTCAATAAACTTTTACGTCGAATGTCGTAGATTGTTTCTTAGACTTCAGCTAATCACTATATTATTGATAACCGCGATTGCATGCCCAGCAATATCTAAATCGGCATTCAAGTTTTCACTTATGTTTCCATGAGTTCATCCTAGGGCTGAAGTACTTGAAGTACTTGATTGAAATTATATGCAGTGTAATTTAAGCATTTTGAGACGACCTTCATGATTTTTCGGTTGTCTTATCAAATCTCAGGAAAACGGTTCGTCTATAGGCGTACAATAAAAAGTACTGGTATATACTTCTTCAAGTATATGTATTTCTTTTAAATTGTGTAGATATTTGTTTAACAAAATGTCTTGTGTATCCATTATTGGTAATGTTGGTAGGTGACATAAATAAATTATGTTGGTCGTTAATTATTGTTCAACATATTAAACTATAGTAGTATCAGTTCCATAATATTTTTCTCTATATTTATTACCGTGCTTCCTGCAGCCATCTCCCATCCACCATCTGAAATTGGTGGCTTTCCATCGTTTCCTAGGGAACCGACCCAGATTGTGTAAGATGCCCTATTCTCGAACACGAGACGCTTGCTGTGGGCAGCCCCGAAAAGGGCAACCAGCAGCACAAACAATTGTGTGGCTTTCATTTTTCTCATCCTGCAAATAGGAGAGTATGAAATTTAAAGCGTGAGTCGCTATGAAAATGTATCTCTGTTTGACGTTTGTTGTCGTCTGTGATTTCCAAGTTAGTTGTATTTCGACTCGACTGAACTGTGTTTTCGTATTGTTTATTTTTACATTTGGTCGCGACCTCTAGCGCACTCCCTTTTGAGATTTTCGAAACGTTTCATCGACCGATATGCCGTCAATCTGCTCTCATTTTTACAATGTTTTCAACTCAACAAATTTAGGATTAAAAGTATGTAACGTTCAGTTGAAATTTTCGACCTTTACTGAGATACTTATTGTACGTAAATTGAAATGCATATTGCAATGTATTTGACAAATATTAGATATTATGTCAATAGTGCTCAATAATTAATTAATTTCATTATTAATGAACTCACAATTACTTCAATCGAAAACTAAAATAAATTGTTGCTTACCTCGCTTCAAAGTCGAAATGATGACATTTTTATTTCAGTTCGACCTATTTATACGATCTAGTCAATCAATCATAACATCGTTGTCAGTAAAATCTTGGTCACTTCAATTTGACGAATTTTTACTAGATTGTTTAGTCATTGTCAACATTCCTATTGAGTGGAAAGATAGCATCATTCTAATCTGGGAGAATGACTCTAGAGTGTAGTGACTTGGTGTAAATATGCATTTTTTAAATAGTATTTGTTTTCGTTTCAAGTTGTTTTGATCAATTTATTCATCTTATTACGATAGTGGAAATATGTTGAATCAATACAAATTATTATACAAATTCTTTTGAGATAAGAACGATAAATATAAACAAAAGGCCGATAAGTATATGTTGATTGTATTTGAAATGATCCCACCAACAATTCGGTTATATGGGGTTCTTACGATTTCTTCAACCCTACTAAGAAGTTGATGACATTTGATGAATTTTAGTTGAAAATACGAATTTTCAAACTCCATATCGTTTGAATCCGTGGATATATTTCATATTTCAAGCATGATTACTAGTTTAAGTCTAATTCAACATGATTAATTACTCTGTATTCAAACGTGGTTTTGCCTACTAACAGAGTTTACTAGCAACGAGCGTCTAGTCGTATCGGATGTGGAGTAATATGTGGAATAAATCACTTAGTGAGTATTTTTAACAGAGTTTACTAGCAACGAGCGTCTAGTCGTATCGGATGTGGAGTAATATGTGGAATAAATCACTCAGTGAGTATTTTGGATTTGCTTACGGTACTTAATTAATGTTTCAAAATTAGGTTTTGGGATAGTGAGTTTGATCAGGTCGAAATATAGAGGATGCATCACTCTCATTATATCCAATTATTACTTTTTATTCAACATTACTAGAGTAAAGTGAAAGGGAAACAAATAATAAAGCTTATATAACATGAATTCAATCGAAACGCATGTATCCTCTGTCATGCAATCATCTCGATCATTGATATGATTTAACCGAAAGTGATCCTGTATCCGGACGTGTTTTCGCATGTGAAGGTACTCTTCTGGTCATCGTAGGCGTAGCTGTAGGCTTCTGGGCACTTGCTCTTGAAGAAGGCTGGGTAGTTGACGGGCCACAAGTTGGACTGGCAAGTTTGGGGGGTGTTGTGTGCGCCGGCGCAGCAGTATTCGTCTGTGCCGAAGGCGAAGCAAGCGCTCTTGCAGCCTACGGTGCGACCATCGACGACTTGACGGAGTTCGTTGGGGCAGTCGGCGTTGATGTCGACGGGGCAGGCGGCGGTGGTGCAGTGGTAGTGGTCGGGGTTGCCGCTACCGATGTTATCGATGGGAGACATCTAGTGAGGAAAAGACGCCATCGATTAATATGATTATTAATATGTTACATGAAGCATCCACTTGTAGGTTCTACAGGAGATTTTGAACCAAAGATTTTAATAGACTGTATTCTGGTTACCGATACCAGTAAAATCTCATCCCTCTACCAGTTCA
Source organism: Brachyptera putata (assembly GCA_907164805.1). Lineage (NCBI taxonomy): Eukaryota > Metazoa > Arthropoda > Insecta > Plecoptera > Taeniopterygidae > Brachyptera > Brachyptera putata. The sequence continues at coordinate 14,726,217 of OU015462.1, read as the reverse complement.
CTGGTGCTATCTAGTGACCAATGAGCACCATAACTTTGAGCGTTGTCTCGATATAGCTGAACTCCTAGTCTCTACACAGGTAACTAGTTGTTGTTTGCGAGTGATGGCAACAAAGAATAAGATGATTGACTTAGTTACCATCAGCTGGAATATTTTCTGAAGTTGAGAGTGGGTTAGAATATTTGGTTATCCTCTATCTGTAGATGCTTGATTCATGCTCGAACTCACATGGTCCAATTCTGATTGATTAAGTGTGAGATAGGTAAATAACTTACGGCGACGGGAATGTTAGTACCATCGACCATGCTGATGTCGTAGAAGTCCTGTCCCTGCCATCCGTTCAATGTGAACTCAGCCAAGGTCACTGGAGGAGTTCCTCCGCGACCGCTGCACAAAAGTCCGCCGCAATCTCCGGTCTCACAATGTCCGTTACCGGCACCGTCGAAGCTGCATCCGGTACGTCCCCAGAAACGACCTGCCCATGAGTTGTCGATGTCAAACTCCCTCTGAAAAAGGGCATTTATTATTCCGAGCAATATTGCTTATTTGGCAAGAGTGTAACAATAGAATCCACAAAATACAATGCTATGGAAATAACAATTGGAGGTCGTTATTGTAACTCTCAACCAAGGATTAATTACTCGATTCAAAATTCCGTGCATCTTATATAATATCAATTCCATACAATTAATTGTATTTAATATATTCTACCAGAAGATGGTACATTTACATAGCAATGCCAATAATTACAGATATGGGAGTGATATGGAATAATTTTGTGACTGGTGGCTGACTATTGAATCAGAGCCTCTTGGAAGTTGTGAATTATGATCGTAATTCAAACCAAATCTACACGAAAAGTTGGAAATGAACGTAAAATCTCTTACCGTGCTTCCTGGACCCATCTCCCATCCACCGTTAGCAATTGGTGGCTTGCCGTCGTTTCCTAGGGAACCGACCCAGATCGTGTAGGATGCCTTATTCGTGAAGATAACACGCTTGCTGTGAGCAGCCCCGAAAAGGGCAACCAGCAGCACAAACAATTGTGTGGCGTTCATTTTACTTATCCTGGAAATTGGAGATTTCAGTTATAGGCCTACTAATACACGAAAATAAATTTTCTGCTCTCAGAAATATCACCGTCAAGAATCCTGGGTGTGCATAAGATTATTAAGATATTCGAAAAGTTGCGTGGAAAAGATTCAGGTACCACGTCAGGCGTACGACAAGGAAGTATATCGACACCATTCAAGTTCATCAGGAATATAAATGGAATGCAAATCAAATCACTTCTGCTATTATAATTATTCATATTAATTATTTGATATCACTATTAATGGACATGTGATAGGCCCACATCTATTATCGGTAATACAGTTGGTATATTATTATGATGTATAAAGTATACTGTCATTGAACGCTTTTAGAGCTATTGAGAATTTTCTTACCTTGTTTACTCTGAGAAGAAACAGTCGAAGTGATGATTCCTTGTGATTTGGTTCGATCTATTTATACCATCCAGTTGATCGAGCTTATGTCATCGTTGTCATACGGCATTCACATTTTTACCCAATTTCACTTTTTCGAGTTCTCATGCTAGTCATTATAATTTGCTATTGATTTGGAGTGGATCATTTTTAAAACTTTTTGAATGTTGATGCATAAGTTTCTGAGAAGAGTGGTCTTGTTTGAAAAATGTTCCATTTGAATTATTGTTATCTTGTGAAATTATGATAAACAATTTATTCCTTCAGTATCGTTTATTATGAAAATTCTCTATTTTTCTTCAGATAACACTTTTTGAATGTATTATGTTATGTGTACCTGATATTCTGAAGGTTATTGCTGATATGTTGTATAGTTTTGATGTGAGTGATTCACTTTTTTCGATTCATTCTCCCGTAAACAACAATATGTTCAAAAATGGGATATCGAATGTCAACCTATTTGTGTCATTAGAGTGAATATTTTTATTGAGCAATGTAAGTTGACTTTTGTAATTTGCAATGAGAGAGTTATAATGAGAGGCTTATAATTTATAAGCCCTTCATTCATCACCATTAATTCCGTTCTGAAGGTTACAATATCATGTAGTTTGTGTAGCCTAATGAATGTGACGTCATATTTTGGTTTAGCTTTTTTACAAAATGTTGAACAAGAACTATTCCTTTCATGATGATCAAGTTGAGCACTATCAAGTTCAATATGCCCATCTGTACTTTTCGAGATTTATAGATTGAACATATTGGAACTCATTGGAAAAGAAGGAGTACACAGCAAATATATTCAAGGAAGATGAATTAAAGTATTGACGTGTAATGCGTTATTTATATAGAAAATCAGCTCTCGTGGATTCTTTTTGTAGATACAAAGTTAATTTGGTTTCCATAATTTTGTTGTAGGCCTAGTAGTTAATACATCAGTTTAGGGCTGCTCTTAAGGTGAAAATCTCTCTTAGTTTGTTGAATATTGAGTTGAAAGATAAATTTAACTAATTCTTTCAATAGAAGTAAGTGCTAATTCACTATAAAATGGTTTAAGAGACTAAACCACTATTATAGAATCTTCCCATTCACTTCAACGGCCGAGAAATATTGCGGTAAGCCTTGATCAGGATGTTGATCGGCAATGCCGGGATTCAAACCCTGGTCTAATGAATGCCAGTTCCCTGGTCTGGATACTTTGTGGATAATTACTCTGCTCGTCTCAGGAGCGCCGTGTCTCTGGTTTGTCATGGTTTGGTTACAACTGTACTGATCAGTCTGGAATTTCTCGCAATTAATATGCGACTGTGCGATCTATGATTAATTGGATGTGCTAAGGCGGAGATCAATTGTACCGCTCTTGAAAAAAAACGAATATATTTTTCCTCGCATTTCACAAGTCAAACGAAGGCATCAGTAGTGATGAAACTTTGCAGGCTCATATGATCATTCAAGTCAAAAAATTGTCAATAATAAATTATTAGGTTCATATTTTGGTAACTTCGATATGTACGTTCAAAATTTCATCGTTGTTTGGTGATGGTGAGTTTGATCACGAGGCCAAGCCCACAAACAGGCATCTTGGATCGCCTAGTGGTCTCGGTACTCTTACTGAGAACGCCAGAGATATGAGTGAGTGCCAAAAATAGTCTTGAGTTCCAAGAGTCGCTCTGAATTCGCGGACGAGTTCACTCTTACACGAGTCCTTCCGGGCTTTTTCAAAATATACCATTTCCGTTATTTTACATTTTCGCTGCGCTAATGTAGTGAGGCGAATCATGGAAATGTTCCAAAATATAATTTCAAGCCCTCTTGCATTTGATTTTTGTATTCGTCTATTTATGATGTATCAACTTCAATATATGTGGGATGTACACATTATTTATTTTTATATTAGTCGAGAATTCAGTTAACCGTTGTGATAATAATAAACATGCATACATTTTGTTGGCTTGAGGAATAAAAGCGTCAAAATCGTACAATGTATCCGTGCTCTAGTCGGTGTAGGTTCGACTCACGTTTTAAAAGTCGTATCGATTCCCGTCTGGATTTTTTTCTTATGATTGCAGTCAAGTGCCAGAACACAATTAAATTCATATCATTTTGTTTTTTAATTCGTTGTACAAGTATTTCGATAGTATTTTGCCAATCTCTCTCCTTGAAGCAACTGACAAAATCACAATAGGGCCTCACACAATCACAATACAGAAAAGGCCAATGCCACGGATGCACAGATCTATCGTCAAATGTATTTAAAAAAAATTGAAGTGCATATCGAAATGTATCTAAATATAATATATATTTTCCAGTATACCATTCAAACTTGGAAGCACTGGAGTTGGTTATTTTCGTATTTGATTAATTTCATTACTGTCTCACTTTCATTGTACATATAATTATCTAAGAATGCAATGTTGAATGTATGACCACCATAAAATTGGAGATATATTCCATGAATAGCTCTGAATTTCATCGGTAAGATAAAATGATGTAGGCCTATATATTCAATTACCGCGAATCAACTTCATATTGAGATTATCAAAAATATTACATGCATTTTTTCATCGTAGACTTATGAAAAACGCGCCACTTCCGAAAAAAAAGAAACAAAGAAAGAAAGAAAGGAAGAAAGATAGAGAAAGAGGAAGAGGAAGATGAAAGCAAACAAACAGCAGTCGACCAAGTAACAAGAACGAGAGAGAATGGATAATAATTTCTGTTTCATTATATTCGTATATTAAACATTATATTAAATCAAATTCATATTGTAAATTGATTAAATTATATTAATATTATAATTATTCTCATTGATTTCCTCACTTTTCATTGGGAACTAGATTCATCGGTAGACAAATGATCAATTGTTCTGAAAACACATTCAAAACAACCTGTTATTTGAATACGCCTCTTTTCAAAACTCCAGGAATCCTCACACGTGAGGTAAATGCTCTTGGACTAGAGCCCAAGCCTAGCCCAAGCCCAAAATCTGTTTTGGGCGTTTTGATTGAAAAATGTATTAGAAACACTAAAAAGCGTACTGAAACCGTCGGGGATCAATACTTGGACTCCGGGACGAAATATAAAGAACACTTAGCTCTAATTACACTTGATTATAACTTTTTATTCAACATAACTATAATTTATGAAACGAAACCAAATTGTAAGGCTTATATTACATGAATTCAATCGAAACGTGTGTATGCTCTGTCGTGCAATCCTTTTGAACAGTACAGTTTCTATATGATTTAACCGAAAGTGATCCTGTATCCGGACGTGTTCTCGCAAGTGAAGGTACTCTTCTGGTCATCGTAGGCGTAGCTGTAGGCTTCTGGGCACTTGCTCTTGAAGAAGGCTGGGTAGTTGACAGGCCACAGGTTGGACTGGCAAGTTTGAGGGGTGTTGTGTGCGCCGGCGCAGCAGTATTCGTCTGTGCCGAAGGCGAAGCAAGCGCTCTTGCAGCCCACGGTACGGCCATCTACGACTTGACGGAGTTCGTTGGGGCAGTCGGCGTTGATGTCTACGGGGCAGGCGGCAGTGGTGCAGTGGTAGTGGTCGGGGTTGCCGCTGCCGATGTTATCGATGGGAGACATCTAGTGAGGAAAATACGCCGTCGATTAGTATGACATGAAGCATCTACGAGTAGGCTCTGCAGGTAGAGTTTGAACCAATGAGTTTAATAGACTGTATTCTGGTTATCGATACCAGTATAATCCTATCTCTTGCAAAGTTACCTGGTGCTTCATCTAATGCGTACCATAACTTCCACTTTTATCTCGACCCACCTATACTCGTATAGTCTTCACATAGGTCAGTAGTTGTTGCGAGTGAAACTAAGAATTTGATAATTCACATCGTTATTTACTAACAGCTAGAATATTGATCAAACTTGAAAGTTTATTAGAATATTTGGTTGCTTGAACGCCTTGAAACCCAAATATGCATTAATTAATTCATGCTCGAACTCACATAGGCCCGTTCTGATTGATTAAGTGTGAGATAGGTAAATAACTTACGGCGACGGGAATGTTGGTACCATCTACCATGCTGATGTCGTAGAAGTCCTGTCCCTGCCAACCGTTCAATGTGAACTCAGCCAGGGTCACTGGAGGAGTTCCTCCGCGACCGCTGCACAAAAGTCCGCCGCAATCTCCGGTCTCACAATGTCCGTTACCGGCACCGTCGAAGCTGCATCCGGTGCGTCCCCAGAAACGACCTGCCCATGAGTTGTCGATATCAAACTCCCTCTGGAAAAAGGGCATTTATTATTCCAAGCAATATTGCTTATTTGGCAAGAGTGTAACAATAAAATTCACATAATACAATGCTATGGAAATAACAATTGGGGGTCGGTATTGTAACTCTCTACCTAGGATTGATCACTCGATTCAAATTCCGTGCATGTTATATAATGATCAATTCCATGCAATTAATTGCATTTAATATATTCTACCAAATTATGATACCTATACATAGCAATGCCAATAATTACAGATATGGGAGTGATATGGAATAATTTTGTACTTGTGCCCATACTATTGAATTAGAGCCTCTTGAAAGTAGTGGATTATGATCGGATATAAAATCGCAATTCAAACCAAATTTTGACGAAAAGTTTGCAATGACTGTAAAATAATTTCTTACCGTGCTTCCTGGACCCATCTCCCATCCACCGTTCGCAATTGGTGGCTTGCCGTCGTTTCCTAGGGAACCGACCCAGATCGTGTATGATGCCTTATTCGTGAAGATGACACGCTTGCTGTGGGCAGCCCCGAAAAGGGCAACCAGCAGCACAAACAATTGTGTGGCGTTCATTTTACTTATCCTGCAAATCAGAGAGTATAATTCTTATGATTCAGGAAAAAATATCATTCGTTGTCAGAAACATTACCGACAAGAATCCTGGTATACATTCATGACATTCACGGGAAATTTAAAAAGTTGCGTGGAAACGATACAGGCGCCACGTGGGTGTACGACAAGGAAGTATATTGTCACCATTAAAATTCATCAGGATTATAAATCCTGAATACTTTTGCTGATTATTAATAGTAAATACTTGTTATCACTAATAATTAGCACTAGATTAATGTTATCACTGGTAATTCAGTTCCCACACTATCAAGTGTATAGCTGTCATTGTAATATTAAACGATCATGAAGCTAATAAGAGTTTTCTTACCTTGTTTGCTCTGAGAAGAAACAGTCGAAGTGATGATTCCTTGTGATTTGGTTCGATCTATTTATACCATCCAGTTGATCGAGCTTATGTCATCGTTCCCATGCGACATTAGTTTTTTTAACCTCATTTCACTTTTTCGATTTCTCGTGATAGTCATTATCATTTGCTATTGACTTGGAGTGGATCATTTTTCATACCCTTCGAATGTTGATGCACAGGTTTATTGGAAGAGCAGTCCTCTTTGTAAAAATATTACTGTTGAATTATTGTTATCGTATGTCATTGTGATAAGCAATTTATTCATCTAGTATTGTTCATTATGAAAATACTGCGTTTTTTTCTCAAGATAACACTAGAGAAGTGTACAAGCATTTTGAAGTATTCCATTATGTGTCCTTGGCATTTTGAAGGTTATTGCTGATATATTGTATGGTTTTGATGTGATTTACCGTTTTTGATTCGATCTCCCGTGAACAGCACTTCATATGCTTATAAATGGGATATCGAATGTTCATGTATTTGTCTTATTAGAGTACATATTTAGTATCACTATACGGTTATTCTGGACGTTGTTCTGGATCTATGAAACAGATCTAAGTCACGGAGATCGACTCAGGTAGGTAACGCGTCGAAGGTAACTTAGCACTGGAGATGATCGTCAGCTGGGAGAACTGGGAGAAGTCCAAGTTGCGTATCCATCGTAGATAGCTAAAGTCCTAGGTTATCGATAAGACTGAGGCTCTCTAAAATCCTGTTTTGATCAAGTCATCAAGACTGGAATCATTCCCATATTTTCAATGTAATTTATGTCCATGGTAATTCTTAGAACTTTTTGGATGGCATATTCTTGAATCTATTGAAACAGTCATCCATTCAATTTAGATTAGAAGTAAATTAAATATTAGATCGTGTTTGCGTATTGTAATCTTGAGATTTGTAAATCAAAGATATTGTGAATGGAAATTTCAGGAATATGCTGGAATACATCAATAAGACGTTGAATAAAATGAGGTTCGTTTGCTTGAAATATCTTGCTCTATTTATTGTATACATGACCATCGTGGACTTTTGTCGTGTAACATTGAATCCATTTTTGTATCAAATTTTTCCATTGTAGTGTATTAACCAGTGTAGGAATTATGTTAGATACGCTTAATTGTAGAACTATCATCAAATAACCATCCCAGTATTCACTTTAACGACCGAGGAAAACCACGAAATACCTTAGTCAGGATGGTCGACCATAAATAGAATCGAACGCTGGTTTAACAACGAGCGCCCAAGCAACTGATCATCCATCTCGGTATGAAATTATTGCTTCACTTATTATTCACCAACTTATTAATTAATCCATGTGAGGCCTTTAGCAGTATTATGTCGATATATTGAACATTCTGATTGAAGGAAAATATAACAATTTTAAACTGGTTCAATATAAAGAATCGTGTGAAATTTTCTATTTGGGGGTTATTTCTATCGGTTTCTTGATCTAACCGAATACAACCAGGTAGTCGGTATTCGAGCAAGTAAACGTGGCCCTATGGTCATCGTAAGCGTAACTGTAAGCGTCTGGACAGTTCGACTTGAAGACTTGTTGAGGATAATCCCTCGGCCAGTCTCTGGACTTGCAAGTCTCGGGTTTGTCGTGCGCTCCACGGCAGCAGTACTGGTCGGTCTGGAATTTCTCGCAAGCGCTGTAGCATGCAACCGTGCGGTCCTGGACGACGCTCTTCAACTCATTCGGGCATTTGTCGTTGATGTTTACTTCGCATTTGGCTTTGGTGCATTTGTAAGGCTGGTTTTCTGTATTGTGATTTTGGATTGGTTCCATCTGAAAAACACATTAAAACGGGAATGGTAATGTTTATGATATGCAATCGAATAGAATTGCTGTTTCATCTTATTCGTAATTAGAACAATCAGTGTATTTGATGTGACCCCATGGGGTTGAATGCATTGAGGTACGTTTACTCTTCTGCTTTGTGCTACCTATACAACACGTTGTGAGCAACTTGTAACATTCACTCAGCGCACGAATCTATTGACTGTTAACCTGTTGATCTATTAACTGTTGAGCGCTGTGACGGCGCTAAACCTAGACATTGAGTTGCGGGAATATGACTGTGAAATATTCTTCAAACTTACACCAAATGTCTCCAAGCAAACTTGAAGATCTCATTTATTTCTGGTGGCTGTCACTGAAATAATAATGCTGAAAGCTGGACACTCACCGCGATTGTCATTCAAAATAACGTACCAGGCCTGTGTATTTCCATGAGGCTAGGACTCTGATTAGTTTCTATTCACTAGTAGAGCTAAATACCATGACAACATGTCCAATATTTATGTATTTCCATTGTTGTTAGCACAAAATCCCATCACTGCTCTTGAGTTGGGCTAAAAATAGGTCACATTTTTGCGTTATGGGACCGTGTCTTGGTTATTATCTTGTATTGTGAAGCGTGGTGGAGATCGACAATCAGGGAGAACAATTCAGAATCTCTTAATCCAACTTATTTATTACGATATGCAAAGTGTATCCATACAAAGCCAGCGATAGGTCTTTACTCGACCGAGTCCCCAGTTCCACTGACGACCCCGGTCCAGACTACCCTATCTTCTCCATGTGTCATCGCCTAACAGTCAGGCAACCTCACAAACCAAACATTAAATCAATTGAGTATAAATCGTAACAATTGCCATGGTATTTAGCTCTCCTGGAGAACATTTTATATACGTTATGTATATGATTCTAGATGACTTACCGATACTTTCACGTTGAACCCATCGACATGACTGAGATCGTAGAAGTCGAGATTCTGAAAGGCTTTGATCTTGAATTCAACCAGCGAGACTGGAGGTCTACCACCAGCTCCATTACACTTGAGTCCTCTGCCACAGTCGCCCGTTTCACAGCGACCTTGAGCGTCGTTACAGCCGGTACGCGCCCAGAGGCGTCCTCCGTAGTTTCCTCCGATCTCCACCACATGCTGGTCAGAGCAGAGTAGAAAGCCTTACCATTTATTCTAGATTCATCCAGTTGAAATGCTATATTTTCATTTCCATTTTACTGACGAGACTATTAATTGTAATATCCCGGTAACATATATGGATATTCAGAGTGTAGATATCACGTAGTCATTGGATATTGATAGGCCTACACATAATTGAAAAATACTCTGAAATATATCAAATACAACATATTGGTATAGAACACATCAGAAAACAAATGAAAAATCACACTTCAAAATAAATTAATTGACAAAATAAATTAAATGAAACACTGTGGTGTATCCCATTCAAAACGGATTGAGTCACTACGAAAGATGAGGTATCAGACGCTGTGCAATGTACCAGCATCCACGTCTCTCGTTGTATTGGCATATATATATATATATATATATATATATATATATATATATATATATATATATATATATATATATATATATATATATATATATATATATATATATATATATTCTAATGGTTATCCTACTATATCGTATTCGTGATAATATTGTCATACCTCTGCTCCTGGTGGCAGGATCCATCCTCCGCCGTCGAGCGCTGGGAATCCAGGGTTGCCCTGAGAGCCGACCCAGATGGTCCACCGGGACTTGTTGCGCGTGACAATTCGTACCGAGCTGGTAACCCCCAGCAGAACCGCTAATAATATCAATTGTTTCATCGCTTTCATCGCTGCCAATAAATACAAAACCACAAAAATTAAATTCATGATATTATATGATACATGATATCAAATTTAGATTATATTCACATTCGTGATGACCACAGAGATCCAGCGTGCTACCGGTACTCGATAAAAAGATACAATAGTGAAAGAATAACTTGGATTGGATACAACGAATTCAAGAATTGAGAATGAGAAGAAATGAAATGAAGTTGATGATTACAAAATGGATAATGTTGAATTTAGTTATTTCTTAGTTATTGCTCATAGTGAAATCTTATCAAAATGCTTAAAAAACGTATTTGTACATTTTTATCTTGATTAATAATTCAACACTACGTGAATAAGTTTAAAATATATCAGTAATGTGTTTAGTCAAAGTTCCACTTATATTGTGGTACTATCATTCAGCTTCTTTGTAAGTCCAATCTATATACCTGGCATAAGAATATGGACTAAAACTGATAACAGTTAGACATAACAACAGCAGATTATTAACTTAGTAAGTCTAATACACACCCAAATAGGAAATATCATTCTCAAAAGTCATCTGTGCTATCAAAATCGTATCATAAACTCAATTTGTGAAAAACAGGAACAGCCTCATTTTCTCCAACATCACGGTTCGACAACTTTTGTGGGTTAACTTGATTTTATACGAAAGTTCCAATAAGTGAACTTGACTTACCAGAGGTATAAGACAGCACCATGTACGTCTACCGTGCCACAACGTACTGTGTGGTATTTATAACCACAATATTACCTATGTGATGGCTCATTATTCATTTTTAACAGGGTGATTTGCTATCCGAATAGATAAGGGTGCAATTTTTAAATGCATAACGCTGGCTTTTGCTTCACTGTCATGGTATTTGTCACTGTCATGGTATATTATGATTGATTTATTGATGTATTCGTCCTATTTTTCTATCTGCATGTCTTATACTGAAAGGATTGCGTGCATATGTGTATCATGCTTTCATAATTATCACTTTACATATTCGCTATCATACTTTAATTGGGGACTGAATACGCTGTGCATCGTACTGTGACTAGATACAAATGCAGTATTCAGAAAGTTACAAGTCATTATCAATAAAATAGTTTTCACACTAAAACTGATATTTGTTTTGCTTTTCATACTGCTTGCACTTCCTGTTCGATTGCGAAGCTCATTATTTATTTTTCTTTGTGTTAATTGCGAGGAACACATGCATTTTATCCACTTTTATTATTTTCTAGCAAGGACAAAACTGAGACATGAACTGACATGAATGACTTAAACTGCGATAAACTGAACTGATTCTGTCTTAGTCTTCATTTAACACAATCACAAATAAACAGAATAAATGAAATAATAAATCAGTCATTTGGAACTTTTCGCTCTAAAAAGATTTAAATCACTGATTTTTTTTTCTGACTCAGGTGACTTGCCATATTTGTAGAAAATTACTCTTGTGGGTCTCCGGGGGGCAGCATTTCGCTGTCTCAACTTCTATCACCTCTCTATCTTCATGAATCCTACATAGTCGAACCATGTTCCACAGTATAAGTACAGTAACAAAGTCGTATGCGCATTTTATTCAACTTTTTCAGATAGACTGACGTCACTTTGGGCATGGGTTCGAGTACCGTATAAGGCATTGGTTTTTATCAACATAATTTCAGTCAGCATCACTTGATATTTTGTGATCACCTGCTCATTCGTACCCTCATACAAAGTACTTGTTGTTGGGGGCGTTCTTAAGCACCAATATGAGTGATAAATTAAAATGTCGTAAATTTAAAATTAAGTAAAGTATAAAATAGACAATCTTTTCCCTTTGATATATTTCGCTGTAGATTGTCGACTATATTTTGGATCACGACCTCGATATACCTTGATGCACTCTTGCATTGTGAGACAAAGTTAGGAGACGTGAGCGATTCGATTTAGCATAATATCAGATTTTTTGTGATCACTTTTGAGCAGTGTGAGATGTATACATTTTAATACAAGATAAACACAAATCTCTCCAATATCTTCGACGTAGGCTCTAATGTGAAATGGAATTATGAACCATGGATTTTCACTATTTCACCGACCTACAGCTAAGAAGTTTGTTTTATCAGCTGTATTAATGTGAAAATTACACCTTATAATTTGGGTAGTTCTTGTTTACACCACATAAAGCTATCAACCATTATATTGAAATTCCGTATTGGAATTTTGATACCTTATACTTTTCAAAAGTTATCAAAATACTGACATTTCGCGAAGTCGACTCCCATATCTCAAAGCTGATGACAGGTTGCACGCCTTTTCACGTTCCAGTTCACAAGCGCTTTACGAAACGTTTCTGACTGGCTCATTTTTCTTACCAGAACGGAAAAATCCGTGCAAACGTATTACTTTGAAAACAGGCTTTAGTAGAACGAACAATACGTTACGTTTCCAATAACTCAATAGTTGTATTTGAATTCAGTTCAATAAGCAATGCAGAAGCAAACAATTATTTTTCAACATTTTGGTGGAGGTGCCAGGTTTTGTTTATATATTTTTATAATATATATATATATATAGATATTGATAATTTTAAACTTTCGTTTCCTTTTCCTTGATGCATATACAGCCGTAATCAAATAATGACACATTGTGGGTATATTCATGGATATTCATGGATTAAAGAAGGTATCCATGAATATATCCACAATGTGTCAATATATATATGTATATATATATATATATATATATATATATATATATATATATATATATATATATATATATATATATATATACAGTATATGTATATATATATACAGTATATGTATATGTATATATATATATATATATATATATATATATATATATATATATATACTGGCGTCGGAACCGGGGGGTCAATGCCCCCCCCCCCAACTTTTGGCCGAGGGGGGGCAAGGGGGGGCAAGAAAAAGGTCTTGCAAGACACAATTTGAAAATACGAGAAATAGAAAAGACGAAAACAAGAAGGAAGAGAGAAGGGAAGGAAGAAAAAAAATAAAGAGAAGGAAGAAAAGATGTAGGCCTATATAATCGTCCTATGAAATCGTACATCGATTCATATTTCACATTGCATAGAAAATCAAATATCAGATGAGCACCTTCAGTTTTAGGAGAAAATTGATTTTTCCATCCAAATCTCATCTGAAACACGTTGAACCATATTTAAAAAGGTGTGTTGAAAGGATTTGATGTAGTTTCGAAATGACAGCTCTGGTGAGTAGTTTATGAGTTAGCAGAAATCAACAAACAACCCTATGCTTCTTCCAGATGTAAATTATTCATTACAATTTATGCAAATTTTGTAAATTTCCAAAATTCCAACAGTCGTAACAATGACAATGAAGTGAAATGGAGTGAAAATTCTAATAAGGGTCGGGCAAAGAGCGTGACTGCCAGGGGCGTCAAATTTAAGGGGCGCTATCGGCGCACATTTGTCACATTCCATTAATAATAATATTCCATAATCATATTATATTTTACTGATGCATTATTGGGTGGAGTGAATGTTTTTATTCGATCAGCATTGTTATGGAATGATATAGATTGATTTGGCGTTTAATTTTCTTGGATCAACCATTCAGCGAAACTAGCTCTCACCACACTGAAGAATTCATGAATTCCAGAAATTTCGTGTGGTTCCTAAACCCGTAGAATCGTATTTAAAAAGATAAATTTTCGAAAATTTCTCTGCGGGGCTTGATTCCTCCCTCACTTGCATTCACTTTCACTATGCGCATACAGTTTTTGGGACTCATAATTGAGTCCTTGCCCGTGGTGCTAAAATGAGCCAGAACGACCCTGCAGTTACAATAACTATGATTGGCAAATATTTGCCAATATTCTAGCAAATATTTGCTAGAGGTTGAACAGTTAATTTAGTCATCTAAATCTAAACTGAAACACGTTAAATCGTGTTAAAAAAGGATGATTTGAAAAAATTCCCTGCGGGGCTTGAAGGGGTGCTTCCCCCCTTGCCCCCTGTGGGTCGTAGGCTTCGCCCTAACTGGCCTTCGTACAACTGTTCCTATATAACATTTTAACATTTTCTTTCCCAAACTGAGATCCCCCCCCCCATCTTGGTATTTCCAGTATTTTTTCCTTCTATCCTGAAAAATACCCAGATGTTATTGAATATGTGGCACCCCATACTTCCTTCCTCCGCAGATCGCAATTGTTGAGCTTGCCCCCCCCCCCCAACTTTGAAAACGTTCCGACGCCCCTATATATATATATATATATATATATATATATATATATATATATATATATATATATATATACTACATTTTGAGGGCAACAAGAAGATGATCTATGATCTAATCAAGAAAAAGAGGGGTATGAGAGACGATGTAAAGAGCATGAAGAATGATGATGATGAACTGATAAGTGATGTTGGGAAGATAAACAAGATGTGGGGAGAGTATTTTGAGAATCTTTCAAATGTAAGAAATGACAGAAATGACATGAATACATCAAAAGAGGAAGGAGACCTGCAGAGTGAAGGGGACTTGGTAGACAGGGCCATGGACGAAGATATTAGTGATGCAGAAATAGCAAGAGCTTTGTGGGAGATGAAGAATGGGCGGGCACCCGGCATCGATGAGGTTACTATAGAAATGGTAAAAGCGGCAGGGGGGTGGTAGGAGATGGCTTGGTAGAGTAATCAGAGCGACATGGGAACAGAAGAAGATTCCAGGTGATTGGGGAAAGGGGATAATTGTACCCATTTTCAAGAAAGGAGATCGAAGGAAGTGTAATAATTACAGGGGAGTGACGTTACTCTGCCAGTGTGCGAAGATATTTGAGAAGATAGTGGAGTGGAGATTGAAGAATCACGTGGAAGAGGGATTGCGGGAGGAACAGTATGGATTCAGGAGAGGACGATCGACAATAGACGCAATATTCACCATGCGACAAATTATGGAGCAGCAGTGGGAGAGAGGGCGAGTGATGCATATGGCTTTCTTAGACTTGAAGGACTTGTGGGAGTGTTTGAAGAAGAGAGGAATAGGCAAGGACTTGATCGAGCGAATCGAATGTATGTATCGGAACAGTGTGAGTTGTGTGCAGACGGGGGTAGGGCGATCGGAATGGTTCAATATTAGTGAAGGGTTACGACAAGGGAGTGTATTGTCACCAACGCTGTTTATCATAGTAATGGACGAGTTGCTGAAGAATGTGGAGACAAATGAGAGTGATGATAGTCGAACATTAATTTATGCTGATGATGTGGTGGTGTGGGGAGAAACTAGAGAGGAAGTGCAGATCAAGATTAATAAATGGAGTGAAGAGACAGAAAAGATGGGTTTGAGAATAAGTGAAGAGAAGAGCGAAGTGATGACCATGGAAAAGAAGAAGAGCAAATACGGTCATGCTAGGATCAAGCTTGGAGAAGGATGGATGACCCAATGTTATATTTGGAAACAGGGTTAGATAATTATTATATATATATATATATATATATATATATATTTATATATATATATATTGTCACAGTAGTTCATAAACTACTGTTTTTCTTTAATCATAACTTCTATTCTAATCGACCATTAACCACGATCATCATCTTTTACACGTTTTGTTCCGACGTCTGTCGTTAGGGAGAATGAACTATACATTTACTTAGTCAGCGTAAATGTCCCTCTCGACAGACCGGACACGTATTATCATCATGTGAGGTGTGTGTATAAAAGTGTGTGTGATAAGGGAGCTCGGTCTCTCTTGAGAAGATACCAAAAGACGGGATGGGACAGAGCCGCTGTTAACATCTTAGCGTGCTACTGTCCCCGATCGACGTACTCTTTCGGGCAATGGTCTTCACCATGTGGCTAAGTATTGGTCTGGTTGACCATTTTATTTTTAACTTCTAGTTTCTTTTGTCGTCGGTCCGTTAAAATTTTATTATTGATAGACGACAGGTTCATTTCATAACCTCTTTCGGCATTTGTACTCTAAATTATCTTTTATTCAATAAACACTTATTTCAAGGTCCAATAACCTATAGATTTGTAATTAACCCTAAGATCCCTACAACCAACCTCTCACTAATTCATTGGTAAGCGCTCTTCTAAATTATTGGCTACACCCTTCCTTAGAATCCTTTTAGATCGTAACATCCAAATTCCGGTTGTAAAAATATATATATATATATATATATATATATATATATATATATATATATATGTTGTCGATAGGTATTACGGTTTTTCCACTTACTTGATATGCTCTACTCTCGCGACGTTTCGGGAAGATTATACTTTCCATCATCAAGCTCTCCAACCGATCACAGTGACTCTCCGAGTCGGTGAGTCCGTTTCAAAATTCGAACGCAGCATGACCTCGTCGGAGGGCAACATATTGAAAAAATCTGTATTTTTCTCCGTTTGTTTGTTGAGGGGGGGGGGGGGGAGGGGTACCTTAGGCTGATTACCAGTGGGATATCAGGATCAAGCTAGGATAATAGTTGATGTTAGGTTAATATAGGCCTAGTGCAGTACATTTTTATTACTCAATGTATAGTTCCACCTTTGAAATGTGGTTTTACCAAACTAAGAACGTCTCTTTTAACGTGAGACCGATTATTGTGAATTCTTGTTACTGTACGTGCCAAGTCAAATTTTTTATGCGAGTCGAGGTTTTGAGAGTTTCCGATTATACTTCATATGAACATCTCTCTGATCTCATATGCTATGCTGTTTACGCTGCGTTTGCCTAGTATAGATCATCTGATCATCATTGGTACAGATAGTCGTCAATGAAGATACATCAAAGTGCATGCAATATTCGAGATTATGGGAAGAGGTAAAATGATGTCAAGGCATGGCGAGCAAGTTGGGTATGCAGTGTGTTATTTAAGCTGGCGGTACTTTGTTCTGCTATACCAGAAAGAAACGTAGTACAAATATGCATAATTCCATTCTTGGTTTATTGGAAATATAACACTAATATTATTCATACCGAAAATATACAGTTTTTGACATATTTGAAATTATCACAATATTTCTTAAAAGATCGAGCTCGAATATATCTATGAATACATATGTTCATGATCAATAATCCGAAGAAGGTCGAAGAGTTACTCGTTTTGAATATATTCACTGTCTCATCGAATGACGAAGAGAACAGATTAATATCGGCAAACTGGAGGCACAGGGAAGCAGCTAGGTGCGCTGTATGGGTAACAACTAGGTCTGTACACTGCAGATCCAGTGTTTGAACCAGAAGCGGACGCTAAAGCTCCACCATGACCACCAGATGCAGCAGCTCCTGATCCTGAAGCAGACGCTGATCCTCCACCACTACCTACAGATACAGCAGCTCCTGATGCCGAAGCAGATGCTGATCCTCCACGACCACCTCCAGATACAGCAGCTCCTAATCCAGAAGCAGATGCTGATCCTCCACCACAACGTCCAGATACAGCTGCTCCTGACGCAGATGCAGATGCTGTTCCTCCGCCACTACCTCCAGATACAGCTGCTCCTGATCCTGAAGCAGATCCTGACCCTCCACCACTACCTACAGATACAGCAGCTCCTGATCCTGAAGCAGATGCTGATCCTGCACCACTACCTCCAGATACAGCTGCTCCTGATCCAGATGAAGATGCTGATCCTCCACCACAACGTCCAGATACAGCTGCTCCTGACGCAGATGGAGATGCTGATCCTCCACCTCTACCTCCAGATACTGCTGCTCCTGATCCTGAAGCAGATGCTGATCCTCCACCGCAACGTCCAGATACAGCTGCTCCTGATCCTGATGAAGATGCTGACCCTCCGCCACTACCTCCTGATACAGCAGCTCCTGATGCTGATCCAGATGCTGATCCTGCTCCACTACCTCCAGATACAGCTGCTCCTGATCCAGACGAAGATGCTGATCCTCCACCACTACCCACAGATACAGCAGCTCCTGATCCTGAAGCAGATGCTGATCCTCCACCGCAACGTCCAGATACAGCTGCTCCTGATCCTGATGAAGATGCTGATCCTCCGTCACTACCTCCTGATACAGCAGCTCCTGATCCTGATGCAGATGCTGATCCTGCTCCACTACCTACAGATACTGCTGCCCCTGATGCCGAAGCAGATGCTGATCCTCCACCACAACGTCCAGATACAGCTGCTCCTGATCCTGAAGCAGATGCTGATCCTCCACCGCTACCTCCAGATACTGCTGCTTCTGATCATGAAGCAGATGCTGATCCTCCACCGCAACATCCAGATACAGCTGCTCCTGATCCTGATGAAGATGCTGACCCTCCGCCACTACCTCCTGATACAGCAGCTACTGATGATGATCCAGATGCTGATCCTGCTCCACTACCTCCAGATACAGCTGCTCCTGATCCAGACGAAGATGCTGATCCTCCACCACTACCCACAGATACAGCAGCTCCTGATTGTGAAGCAGATGCTGATCCTCCACCGCAACGTCCAGATACAGCTGCTCCTGATCCTGATGAAGATGCTGATCCTCCGTCACTACCTCCTGATACAGCAGCTCCTGATCCTGATGCAGATGCCGATCCTGCTCCACTACCTACAGATACTGCTGCCCCTGATGCCGAAGCAGATGCTGATCCTCCACCACAACGTCCAGATACAGCTGCTCCTGATCCTGAAGCAGATGCTGATCCTCCGTCACTACCTCCTGATACAGCAGCTTCTGATCCTGATGCAGATGCTGATCCTGCTCCACTACCTACAGATACTGCTGCCCCTGATGCCGAAGCAGATGCTGATCCTCCACCACAACGTCCAGATACAGCTGCTCCTGATCCTGAAGCAGATGCTGATCCTCCACCACTACCTCCGGATACAGCAGCTCCTGATCCAGAAGCAGATGCTGATCCTCCACCACTACCTCCAGATACAGCTGCTCCCGATCCAGAAGCAGATGCTGATCCTCCACCACAACGTCCAGATACAGCTGCTCCTGATCCAGATGAAGATGCTGATCCTCCGGCACTACCTCCTGATACAGCAGCTCCTGATCCTGAAGCAGATGCTGATCCTGCACCACTACCTCCAGATACAGCTGCTCCTGATCCAGATGAAGATGCTGATCCTCCACCACTACCTCCAGATACAGCTGCTCCTGATGCTGATGAAGATGCTGCGGCTGAACCGGGTGCGTTGGAGGTCGAGCACGCTGGTCCAGGAGGACAGTGAATGGCTCTCAGGTCGTAGCATCCTCCTGAATCCGAGCGAAGTATATCTGCGCTTCTTCGCTGCTTGCCCTCTGGTATCTATGTGAATATTGTTCCGACATCAGTTTTGAATTTAGCAAGAAATATTGAATTATCCATGGATAATCTTGTACAAATTACTCGTAATAGGTCACGAGCGTGTTGTAATGTGGTAAGCTAGTTAAGCACGAATTCCCGAATCATCCTCTCTTGGTTATGTATGCTATTTGTGTACCCCAAGTGATAATTAACCAATTAATACTCAATTTTCAGTTGGTTATATTGAATTTTTATCCACTGTAAGCAATATCATATAATCATTTCTGTTAACATGGAAGTATATATTTGATCTATGATGAAACTTCATAGACCTATACTTTGAAATTATTGTTATTGGTGAACGTGTTGATGATGAAGAATGAACACAATGATATTCGGACTGTTTTAAAATATTTTTCGCGGGAAAAATGTGATGTATTTCAGAAATAAAAGTGACGTATAAAATAAAATTACTGTTCACATTTATATATTTTCTACAGTTACAATTTTCATATTTCTCTGAATATATTTCTCGCGGTGAATGTAGATAAGATTATATCAGGTAGATTATAGATGTGTCTATAGATTTGTATTAGTCCACAATATTCATCATTAAAAAATGAAAATATCTAGCCCGTATATTATCCAGAGTTATTTATAGCCTTATATGGACACGCAACTGATTCTCATTCATAAAGCAGACTCTCTTCAGGGCTACAAAACATGAAGGTGAACTTTTCAATCTTTCAGATTTGCATGACGAATAGTTCAGACCTTATTGTGGATCGGAGTATTGTGATTCCCCACGTTTAGGTACTTATGCTCTTTTTTTATTATTTGAGCTAGATATGTGTTCTTCAGAGAAGATTTCAGTGTGGATAGAACAATTACGTGCTCTTCTCACGCATGAAATGTTTATTAAGTATATAATTTCGATTATATGTTAAATCAGTAGCGCGATCAGTAAACTAGAGTGATTAGTACCGCGGTAACATCGCATTTTTGGTGTTCTCATAGTTGGTTGCACAGCTCTGGAATGCTGTTTTCTATCCATCGGTACGATAGCTTCAATCCAAGGTGTTATGCAAAATAAATGAATAAATGTGAATATAAAAACTGTATTCATTGTGTAGTCCGTGGAGTCTTGGCTAACGGGCTAACGTTCATAAAATGGGATGTAAACTTACCGGTTCAGCGAAACTAGGTGACAGTACGGCCACGACGCAGCATACAACAAGGAGTTTCATGGTGAGCACTTGGTAGAGTGTACAGTCTCGTATTCAATGTGAAGATTCTCTCTTTCACTGATGAACCACGATGAACTGTAATAATTTATGCCACCAGTCAACGCTTTTATACGAAGTCAGTTCAAGTTATTGCATATTTAGGCGTGCAAAACTACTGCATTCGTTGTAAACAATACATGGCAAAACGGGCAATTTACGTGGCAATTTACGGGCAATTTACGTGCAACTCTCAAGTTGAACATTGACTATATTCCAAACAATGTTCACCAACTTATTAGATGAGCGGAGCGAAGACTCAATTCTACCGTTCTCGAAAAAGAGTTCATGTTTTTACTCGCGTTCCACAGGTCAAACGAGATAAAGTTATTTGATGAAAGTATGGCATGCACATTTGTAATTATCTAGCAAGACGCAGTTAAGTTTTAAGGCGTACTAGGTTGAACCAGTCATAAGAGATATAATCCCGAAATTTTGGAAAACCCCATAAGAATAACAAAGAGAAAAGATGTAGAAAATACCTACAAAAAATGCAAATTTCACGAAATTTAGGCACCTTACATGAACTACATACCCACACATAATTCCACGTTTCCACATTTATCAGATCAGCCGTATTGAATTAGAAACTTCTTGAATCATTAATAGATGGGCGTATCGAAGACTTCCATTTCACATACCAAAAAAATCGGGCTTCCCTTTTATTTATTTTTCTGTAATTTCTTACGCGGCATACAGGTCAGGAAAACGAGACCAATTAACTTCAAACCTCTCTTCGAATCGCACCAGAATAAAGGTTGGGATTGTTTTTCAGAAAAATCGGTATAACGACTTTTCCGAAAAAAATCAGAAAATTCAGAAAATCCCCATATGGATAACCCGGAGAGAAAATATTTGAGAACGACGAAAACGACGAAGAAAACGCAATTAAAGTGAAAATTTTATTGAATGTTATATAGAATCAACAAATTTTGCAACCTGGTTATGCAACAGGTTGCACTTTAAATACCAGCATTTAGGGTTTTTAAACTTTTGAAGTAATCGAAGTTCGGTGGATGTAAATTGAGTCTACATAATATTTTTTAATTCTAGATTTCCGTACTTCTAAGCTCATTTCACAACGCATGTCGTGTTTTCCTAGTTTTAGACAATGGAAGCCATTTATAAAACTGTCGAGGAGATCAACAGGTGAAACCAATTAAATCATAAACCGATTGAAGTAATCAGGAAAATAATAGGTAAATCAAGAAGGCAGTGAGTTGATAGATTCAAAATCGAAGTATATAGGCCTATAGGGCTTTCTATTACATCTTATTCGAAATTATTTCACCTCATAACACATAATATGCTGCATTTTCATAGTGAACACAATTAAACATATAGTACATAACTTATATAAATTACCGAATAAGTGAGTCAATATCAGTAGGTCTTTCTGGATTTATCTGTTCAATTAAAACTAATTTTATTTTCTGAAATTACATTCAAAGTAGCCTATTTGTTGCAAACAGTTCAATGCGAATTTCTTATTGGTTAAACATTCATAAAATGTATAAATGAAGTTATATTTGTGAACGAGATCTCCATCATGATCTTGATCTAACCGAATACAATCAGGTAGTCGGTATTCGAGCAAGTAAACGTGGCCTTATGGTCATCGTAAGCGTAACTGTAAGCGTCTGGACAGTTCGACTTGAAGACTTGTTGAGGATAATCCCTTGGCCAGTCTGTGGACTTGCAAGTCTCGGGTTTGTCGTGCGCTCCACGGCAGCAGTACTCGTCGGTCTGGAATTTCTCGCAAGCGCTGTAGCATGCAACTGTGCGTCCGCTGATAATTTGTCGCAACTCGTTCGGGCATCTGTCGTTGATATTCACGTCACATTTGGCTTTAATGCATTTGTAAGGCTGGTTTTCTGTATTGCGATTGGTGGTTGATTCCATCTGAAACATGAATATATAACGAATTATGTTCTCAACAGACCCAATTACATGGCAGCCAAAGAAGTTTTTAAAAAATCACTGTACTTTCTCGAAATGGCATTAACAATAATGTTAAACATTCAGTACCTGTTGCTTCGATTAACTTTTGAGAGGCTCTATCTATAACAACAGTCACAGCCCGCAGGATTAAGGAGAGAGACGCTAATGCCCTACGTCGTATCATGACTTGATATACGATTTTTAAACAAACGAGTCATGTTCATAATGGAGTGGGGTATTTCCTTGATAATTTCTTGAACAATCACTTATCATTGCAAATCGAAATCGTTTATTGGAAAACTAGTTTCATTCAAACGCTGTTGTAATGAAATTTACTGCTCCTAAAATTGAGCAAATTCCAGCTAAGTGAAGAGAAAAAATAGCTAAATCACGGGTCCATTGATTTTTACTTGCTGATTACGGAAATAGGCCTATGAATTGTATAACATTTCTTGAAATGCTTATGTTTTTGAGTTTATTTTTCTTTCTTCCCTCAACGAAGAGTCCATATTCATTTCAAGCCTGGAAGCACATTGTCTCATTGGAGTTGCATAAATACATAATTTTTTCCTGAAATACCCTTTTTTCCAGGAAAAACAGCGCCGTCGCCCTTATTCAACATATTCAGGCCATATACTGATAAAAAACACTTCACAATTTTGTTGCGTCGAGGTAGATTTAATTCCGATTTGCACCTATACTTACTGATACTTTGATGTTGAACCCATCGACAAAACTAATGTCGTAGAAGTCGAGATTCTGAAAGTCTTTCATCTTAAATTCAACCAGCGAGACTGGAGGTTTACCACCAGCTCCGTTACACTTGAGTCCTCTGCCACAGTCGCCCGTTTCACAGCGTCCTTGAGCGTCGTTACAGCCGGTACGCGCCCAGAGGCGACCTCCGTACGTCCCTTCGACGTTCACCGCTTTCTGTACAGGATGAGCATGCATGCTTTATCTCCATCATATTATTAATATCATTACTGTTACTAATATTCACGAAAGAAGAAGATCTTTCACCAAATAAATAATTGCAAAAATCTCAGTAATTACATAATCTTGCTTCAGCGTTAGAGAATGATCTTTGAAAGATGCAGTTGTTTTGTAACGTATGCCCTACACTTCGTCCTGAAAAATCCTAATACTCTAAAATAATACCACAGTTGTACAGCAAAGACGGTTATGTTTGAATTTGTTCTGAGTTTCGTCGTTGTATTGTTGTGTTGGCGGAATTTCGTGAATATAAGTACAGGCCTATATTGAATTATAATTTTGGAGGCTTTAACGTATGAAGCTAGCTGTGCAAGTTGAAAAATGCATTCTCTGAATTGTATATTTTCAAGCATTCTTTCAGAAAAACTTCTAATCTTGTCACAAAGAAGATATATATTTCTTACGCGGAAAAGAAATCCAATAAATGTTACAGTGCCAAGTGATCATGTTTTAGATCAATGCCACGTAACACGCGTTTTTCTTTTTTTTTATGTTGATAACTTTCAAACGAAATCAGGAATCATCATTTTAAATGCGATAACTAATATTGCCGATTATAGCCGAATCGTCATTCAATTTTGAATTTGATAAACGAAAGAGTGATCAATTGTGTCGCTCAAAACGTTTTTCGAACTCGATCGGAATGAGTAAATTGCTTATTGGTTCTATCATAGCAATTATTCTAATAGATGATACATTTTGTTGGACTTATAATGTTTATATTTCAGGAAGTGTAAGTGTCATGAACACTTTACTCTCTCTTCAAGGTATTCTGTAGAAAGTAATTACGCATTATATATCTTGAATAAAGCAATTTTGTATCTCGACGAGCTGTGATCGACCCTTCTCGACATGGCCATACCTCTGCTCCTGGTGGCAGGATCCATCCTCCGCCGTCGAGCGCTGGGAATCCAGGGTTGCCCTGAGAGCCGACCCAGATGGTCCACGAGAAATTGTTTCGAGTGACAATCCGTACCGAGCTGGTAACCCCCAGCAGAACCGCGAATAATGTCAATTGTTGCATCGCTTTCATCGCTGCCAACAAATACATATAATTACAGTTCATTTGAATTGAGATTGAACTGTACATTCATCCAATAAATGAGATCTAAAATGAGAGATATTGATTCTTGACCGTTGGTGTTATTGACCATTATGCCTATATTCAACCACATTTGGAGACTAAGTTTTCATCAACTAAATGAAAAAGCTAGTACGGTACCTGAATGGGGTAACTTTTTTATTGTTCCAAACTGCTGGTCAGTATTACTATGTGTCCTCTCGTGTATTTGGCAACAATAACAATCTGTGATTCGGAAAAGGAAGTAAAACATAGTCTCTGTGTTTTCAGTGTATTTGATAAGGATTGGTACTTGAAGAAGGAATAGGCTACTTTGTTCAAAATAGCCAATTCAAGTCATGCTAATAGTAGAATTTTCCCAAAATTTCATAAATCTCATAACATGTACATAATAATAACATCATAATCTCATAACATGTACTTTTGAACACAATGTGTAAAATATTACTGTTCAAAGAAAGAAAGAAATGAATTGAAATTGAAATTTAATGCGGTATCGGTTTCGCAAGGCGGTGAGAAAAATCGGGCATGTCGTGGCCATGGAAATCCTACTTTATCTGTTTTGCCTTCACCTTTCCATTACCTGTTAACAATGTCAGCGAATATAGATTTTATGGCGTTTAACAACCCAACTCATAGGGCGGGTGATTGTTAGACAATTAACATGTATCTATATCTAAACGATCACTATTTCCACATACATTGTAAACTGTTCTCTAGTTGCAACAAATTAACTGAACCTTATATAGGGCCTATAGTATAAAACTGCATCGTTAGATGCATTTGAAGTATTGCATATTATGTACGGCTGTTAAAAATATCTTGAAGTATAAAATGACTGTACATATAATTTACGATCAGTCGTATATTTTAATTGCTACAATTTCAATACAGTTGATAGTTTTTGTACAAGTGCGTTAGTTTTCCATAATAATATCAGCTTTGACTCGATGAGTAATTCTGTGCTTTTATTATATGTGTAGGCCTATATAAATATATATATATATATATATATATATATATATATATATATATATATATATATATATATATATATATATATATGTAATTTGATCCAAACAGTGTAGTTAGATGAGCGTAGCGAAGATTTTCATTCCATATACCGAAAAATTTTGGGCTTGTTTTTTTTTTTTTTTTTTTTTCTTTTTTTTTTCTTTTTTTTTTTTGTTTTTTGGTGTGTAATTTTGTACGCGGCATACAGGTCAGGAAAAAGTTTCAATCAACTCGAAACTTTTTTTACAAATTGGTGTTATACCAGAATAGGTTGGGATTGTTTTTCAGAAAAATCGGTCGGACGGTTTTTCCGAAAAAAAATTGGAAAGTATGGAAATTCCCCATAAGAATAGGCCAGGGGAGAAATACTTGGAATTTTTTTTTTTCAAAAGCTCTCAAATTGATACTGAATGTGGAAAGATCTGTCATACCTATTTCAAGCGAATTATGGAACAATCGGATGTGACATAACGTAGAAAACGCATTTTTAATGTACTTTTTTACACATCAATAAAAGCAATTAAGAAAGCAATTAAGAAACTATTAAATGTGAGCAACAAGTGTCATCAATAAATTAAAACGTTCAAAATCTGTGATGGATATGAAGAAGGCACTGGTATAATTGTTTGGAAACCAAGGTTTATATACCAACAGACAGCCGTGGTTCTTAAACCTTTGAAGTGATCCATGGCCTGTATATGTACATTGAGCTGACAAAATGTTCTTAATTCTACATTTCCATACTTCTAAGCTCATCTCACAACGCACATAAGGCGTTTTCCTAGTATATGTACACTTGAATTCTTATCTTGTTCATTAGGAACAGCGTCAAATTAAAGTTACTACCCACATTCAACATTGATAGTCATTACCGTGTTTCTCACCAGTTGTTCATTTTAGTACATTGTATTCGGTAATAAATTGTTTTATGTTAGTACTTGTAACATAACTTGCATCAAGATTTCAATAGGTTGGTCAAGTCTAGAAATCCCCACAAAGTATTTATACCATCAGATTCTTACTTCAAATACGAAGTGATCTGCTACATTGTGTACGCGTAGTTATGTCATATAAGATAAGATCCCTGGGTGGAGTATGTGATAGGGAGGAAAGTACACTTGCAGTCACATGAAGTGTTTTTTCGGAAATGCAATTTTGAATTCAATTAATATCTTTTCATACTTCAGCGTCAAGTTTTTCGGAGGCTCGATAAAAATGTACTTGTAGAATCTGTCTGGGTACGGTTCCGGTCACGTAAAGTGGTTGATCAACTACATTAACGACGAAAATGTACTGATATTATACTTACCTTACTGAATCAAGTGCATAAACGCACTCCACGCATAGTCGGTGAACAAATTGGTGGTCAAATGTGCGAAGATTTTGTTTAAATTCAAGTGTTGAATTGAATCATTTTTACAATCGAAAAAATTGAAAAGAGTGTAGGCCTACATTGTCTGCTATAGTTTCAGTTCGTGTATGTCATTACAAATCTGAATTTTAATGTGGCTTGGTCGACTACTTTATGTGACCGCAAGTGTACATTGTGTTGTGTTTGAGAATGGAAATATGTGATAGTAGGTTTAACTGAAATTAAGAGCCAATAGTTTTGTATAAGGTTGAGAATATAGGATAATTGCTAAAGTAATGCCTTGCCATTTTTTAATCTGATCGGTTTATTCAGCCTGACGAAACACATTCTCTTCTATATAACGACGACTGAATTCCTTTCCTATAGGGAAAAGGACGCCACCCCTAAGAAATTACGCACGGAAGCTTCATTTATATTGAATCATGTAATAAAATCACCCAATTCTTTCTAAGGTGTGGTGCTGGGTGGCATTATAAAGAAAATGTTGGTTGATTCTTGGTATAACTGTGGGAATTTTTTGTACTTATAGGGATTCGTTGATATAATTGGAGAAATAATGAAACATACAATGCGTTCTCAAATCATTAATTTTCAAACCGTATGTTTGAAAGAAGTGAAGTGATGAAGTGAAACGAATAGATCGAGAATATCAGCTATCTAACCGTAACATATCAATATCGAATAGTTTTGTAATCACATGTTCTCCTGTCTTGTTATACTAGAGAATGAATCTTTCTTGACAAAAATATCAAAAATGTATTTTTATATAAAGATGTATGTGACTCACCTTGGTCATCGAAGGCGTTGCAAAAATTGACAAAGAGTGCAAAGTAATTGCGGAAAAACCAGATAGTCGGTCACTGCTCAGTGGGCAAGAGTGTCAGAGATTGTGCTATGATCTCTTTCGTATGATTGTGAGATCTCTATGAAACGACGTTATACTTATAGAAGTGCTTGTAGAAGGAAATACTTCACAAATACTTATAGAAAACCTACTTATATGAATTGAAACAATAAAATAAAAGCCTGTATATTATTAAACGAATATTGCATTAAACATTGCTCAAAATGACCTCGCTGTCCACGTTTGTCCATTATTCATTTATGCACTCATGTTGCTCAACAACCCACCAACAGCTAGGCTATTTTATTTCTTTATTTCCTTGAGTATGTATATTCTGATTTAAAAACTGTAACAGTCCATCAATGTGAGTAAAGAGTAAGTTAATTTAATAGTAGCCATAATATATAACAGCAACCATATAATACACATTGAACCATGGTGAATTTTTTATTATATACATTTTATTTCTGTTCATGTTTTTTATTTTTCATTTATTTTTCAATTTATTTTCAAAAATACAGACCCAATGAATCATTTTTCAATCTAATATGTGGGCTATAAGAACGAATCTACTGTTGATTTTAAATGTATTATCAACTGAAATGAAAGTAGTTTAAATTAGAATTGTGTATAACGTGTTAGTTTGTACTTTATATAATATTCATATCATTCAACATCATCAGTGTCTACTTTCAACGTCTAACATTGATGTTGAAGTGTATCGAAAAAAATAAACTCCACCTGTCTTACATATGTATATGTCACGTCTTTGTTTGCCTAGTATTTTTATTTGCTACATCAAAGTATATTTGCATTTAGATTTATAAACGCTCGCTGTATTTCTATATTAGTATATCTACAAGGAAATCGTGCCTGTATTTGTTTTCTTCATGATAAGTATGTTTTGTACCCTAGTTTCCTCGTTTTGTTGACGGGATCACGTAGGCTTGGTTAGCCGTACACAGGCTGTATCCGGTAACATGGCTAGGAATCAGTAGTGTCGATACATGTTGAGGCGTCCCATAGTCTCCATAGGGGCATAAGTTCAGGCCAGGATGACTCCACAAATATGAATGATGATAAAACTCGAACCGTGGAAGATACAAATTATAAATATATCTTCTGATGTAGACGATATTTGTCGAAAATGGTAATGGGTCAAATTTTATAATCCCAAAGGTGACAAGATCATCGTACGTAACAGTAACACTCGATTTTTTGCCATCGATTTTCACCGAGTGCCATTGCATACAAATAGCATGTGAAGTAAAGTTATTGCTCATTATGGATCGGCATTATTTTAGAGAGTTCTTCTCTGAATGGTGTGAAATAGTTCACTACAATGTGAATTACAATATGCGTTCGTGTATGTAGTATGTTGACACTGAAAATATTACGCTGTGGGTGGGTTAGGACACCTCGGAAGTAGGTCAACTTACCACCACGAAGGAAATGATGAATTGCGATGATAATTAGAATCATTGATTACAAGTGAGCCAACAATTATATCTGAATTCATTCTATAATCAATTATATGATCAATCAACAGGTACAGTTATTTATGTCGCGGTAATCAATTTTTTCTCGTTTTCGATTGAATTGAATTGAATTAATATTTGATTCAATTGAATTGAAATTCAATTAATTTAAAATATTTTGATTCAATTATTCCGATTATTCAACATCATAGAAAGTTGTATCATCAATTTTTTTATTTGATAGGGTCTAAGTAAAATAAATCGTAAATAACTTTTCATTGTTACATCGTACTAACCATCCATCACAACGTCCATGCACATCGTTTTCATTGCCAAGTATAATTATCTCTACTCGTCCGCCACACTGACCTGCGCCAACCTTACGGACGTTAACAAACTTACATTTTTATTCTCCTCACGTAATGTCGTCAGTAAACATATAAATTGTGATCATTTTATTGCAATTGGGTGAGGTTGGAGCTGCAATTTAGTAATAGCATAAAAATTCAACATTAATTGTCAAGCTATATTGTAAACTTTTATCATTCCTCATGTCTGAGAACTGCAACAAGTAACAATTAAACCTACAAGTAAAATTCTACATCATTTATCCTTTAACTTATAAAAATAGACGAAGGTTAAAAAGTCACTATTAAAAAAAGAAGAGGGGGAAATTATGAAGCTAGGGAATAAATCTTATAATATTAAATTAATGCCCTTCAATGAGTATGACCTTCAATTGAATACCTACTATATATTATATTATTTCTCTGGTGGGTTTGACTTGGAAGGATCGGAACTCCCGAAAGCCTTGTTTCACTATAGAAACAGACGACCTATCGAACATTTGCATTCTGACAATAATTGTATTTGCTTAGTGAACAAGATTATGTAGCGACATTTTTTCATTATACGTATAAACACTTTTATCCGTGTTCGTGTATACGTATGTTGTAAGAATAATAAAGTTATTAATTGAACAAATGATCAACTGTTCATAAAGGAAAAGGAAATGTACTATACAGGTACGAAGAATTACGTACCGATTAAAACTGATTAATACGATATTATAGTGTATGATATACTATAGCATCAACGAATAAAGAAGATTCCGAGCGACCGTCCTCCCTATCCCATATCATAACACCCAGCTGGTAAGCACCCTGCATCACATTTTACTCTTTGTGGGTAGGCCTACGTATAGTATTGCCTCAAGAGTCCAAATAACAACCGGCTCGTTTAGTATAATAAATTGAATGATCAAGACTATATCATCCATTGGGGAGGATTGCCCTTGTGGTGCCCCGTCCGAACGATCGTACCTTATCATTCCCAGCCGTAATTGGGGAACAATGTTTTCGTCTCACGTTTTCGATGTTGATCAAAAAGTATAAAATTGAACTTGTTTTGATTGAAAACAGTGTTGAATATTTCGTGAAAATATTGAACTTTATACAGAGTTTAAACCATTACCCTGTTCAATATTTGCATTAAAGATATTTCAACAGAAAACTAAAACACCGGTGTTTATTTACATCATAAAATATGTATATCAAAACATTTAATAACGATGATAAAATATATGTAGGCCTAAATGTTTTCCACGAATCGAATGACGGAACCTAGAGGTCAATCGATGTCACGCCTTCTTACACTTTAGTGGTTCAATATAATCATGTAGTTAAATATTCAGCTTCAACTCATTATTATTTTGTGTTTGCTCAATTGTTTTGTACTACTGCACTAGTTTGATACCTTGTCATATAACTTATTTAGCTTGTATATGGTTCACCGCACGTAATAAATGTATACTATAATCATCATTAATAATTGACGTTTTCAAAATGTTGAATATTGCCAAGAGAATGCGCTAAGGTCTTCATGGCGAGATTAGTCTGTAAAATATACGCAGGACAATGTCCAATATTCATCTCTTCGAACCTTGATAAGTGATTTTATCTAGCCTATTTATTAATTAATTGATATGGTAAATCATAACAATATTGTAAATCACTTCAAAATAAAAATACATAATGCACGATGTACACTTTGAATTTGATGTTAATTCATTTGGATTTGGATTCCGACGCACTGTATTGGTCGCTAAGATCTATTGGTGTTGGTGAACGATGAATGATTTAATGAGAAGATAAGATACAAGATTATGCCATTATGCCATTACGTTTTTTTAGTAGTGGGAAGGAATCAGTCGTTGCTTCTTGTTAAGGCACCATTCAACCTAAGAGACAGCGGAAAACCACGAAAGGCCTCTGTCAGGATGGTCGAACAAGGTGGGAATCGAATCGTGGTCTCGTGAATGACGGTTCGGCGTACATAGCTGACGGTTAAAACCGCTGAGCCACTCGTCTTAGTTTGAATTGCATCATTTTATATGCCAACGGAATTTAAAAAAAGATTCAGTAACCTTTAAACAGCGAACATTAGGTTGATTTTGGGGGGTACTGAGGGAGAGGAGGTTTTTGTTCGGACGGCAAAAGCCATGTGTCCGATATGTTTTCACAAAATATAATTCAAATCAATATATTTCGCTATTATGAGTTTCGAATTGTACTTTCACATATTTTTGGTAAAATTTCCGAAGTGGCCTTCCAACTGAAATATCAGACGACTAGTGTTGGGAAATCCTCATATAGTTTCCTCATTTTGAAACTTCTTTCGCATACTAATATGCGACAGCTGATCCGTCACGCAACTCAAAACGCATCCATTATCAAACTAAACGAAATGAGAATTGAAAAGATTACCAAAACGTATTTCTCCCGTCTCAACAAATGAAACAATACACACCCACACAGTGACAGTTCCGTCCACCGTCCCATGCAATGCACTATTGCACCTGAATCTCTCTCTCTCTCTCTCTCTCTCTCTCTCTCTCTCTCTCTCTCTCTCTCTCTCTCTCTCTCTCTCTCTCTCTCTCTCTCTCTCTCTCTCTCTCTCTCTCTCTCTCTCTCTCTCTCTCTCTCTCTCTCTCTCTCTCTCTCTCTCTCTCTCTCTCTCTCTATCTCTCTCTCTCTCTCTCTCTCTATCTCTCTCTCTCACTCTCTCTGTACGTATATGTGTGTTTTCTGCAGCGGAAACGGTCTAGACTTGTACACCTCTGTGTGTATGCTATGTGGTCGTACCTTGCACCTATATAATAACCCACACCATTCAGTCCGTCATTCCGACGAGTCTGTTTGATTGGAATGACACCGTGCCTCACCATCCCCCCGCGATAACACCGTGAACTGCATTATCTAGTAGGCCGTGTACACCCACAGGGATTCGATATATCGAACTTGTACCCATGAAAGAAGAAGGTCGTCTATCAAGTAAATAAGTGTAAATACTACTGTATGTATAGAGAAACTCTCTGAAGCTCTGGAACGTTCAAGATTTTAAAAGATCTATAGTTTTGTTTCTACTTGAAAATCCAAATCCAATATATGTAATAATCAACATATATTTGATACATGTAATAAATCTAATGAAGAAACTCACTGCAGCTCTGGAACGTTCAAAATTCTGAAAGATGTAGTTTTGTTTCCAATTGTTATTTTGTTCATTGTAAAGCTTGTGATTGTTATGTTAGTAAATGGCTTTTCTCGGTCAAGTGTGCTAGTAGCCACGATAGGAAAAAGTCGTTTACCAACCAAATAATTGTAAAAACGTCGGTAGTTTTAGATAAACTCACTGCCGATTCAAACGTATCACGTTTTTGAAAGATGTCGTAGTGTTCTTAATGCTGGATATAATCCTGAAAAATCATTTACCATCAGAATACTGTAGCCATACATTTTATTCTTATAACATCTACATTTTTGATATACAATCATTGTTTCCCGATTAAGGATGAGGATGAATTACATGCATAGTAATACCGTTTGGAAGCAGCACCTCTTGGTTCTTTCAAGAATTCGAGGGGTCTTTATCTCCGAATGAATAATTATCTCTGGACTGAATCATTGAATGAATTATTTATATCAAAATCAGTATAAGGTAATATTTATGTTTGTTGTGTTGGGTCGAACAACCTTTTGTAAATTCAGCACTCTGCGGGAACCTAATCAGAGATGTAGGACGAGTATACCGTTTTTCCTACCCAAACAATGAAAAACTAAACTAATTTAGTTTTTTCTTGTAAAAACGAAATCTAAATGAGTTGATTGAGCGATAATTAGCTTTCAACTCTTGGTTACCCTTGGTTATACCCTTGGTTACCAGTGCTCTTTGTGTAGGGCTCACCTTAAATAATAATAGGTGAAAAAAAGCAGTGAATTGGAATGTGTTTATGAAGTTGGCACAATTTATGTTAAACAAACAGTACTTGTTAAAACAGCGCATTGCTTGTGAAACAGTGCGTGTTATATGTAAAATAATTGCAATAATGTGTCATAATTGTAGTGTTCAAAGTCAGTATTTAATTTTCAGTGTTTGTTTATTTCAGCATTTGAATTTAATTTTCGTTAGAGATTTTTTCAAGTATCCCCGCTGGTGTTTCTCAGCAGTAGGCTACTTGATAGTTACATAATGATTATTCTCAAATGTGGTCCAAACGATTTTAGTCCTCACTATACATTTCTATCCCATTTGTGAAATGTTGATTGGTTTCGCCGTTTGAAATTTGAAACACCCACGATATCAAATGGAAAAATACGTGTAGAACGTATACAAACGAAACTTTTCAATATTTGAAATGCCTTAATTACAATCGCTGATCTAATTAGAAATAATACCTGTTTATTAATACCATGAACCTTATTGAATTTCAATTGAATTTTCTCAAGGAATTGATATTGATCCACATTGTATCGAATACAGTGATTTAACAACTTGTTTTTTGTTTCCGTTTTCCAGGTGTTAATCGAGAAGCGAGTCGACAAAGTTGGCTTAGGCGCGGTTGCAAATTCCAGGCCCCACCGTGTTCACGTCAACACTCGTCGAGGTGACGTGTGGAAGAAAACGCAACAACGATATGAAGACGTGTGCAAAGTCAACCAAACCGAGGAGGAAGAAGAGAGGGACGAAGAAAACCTAAAAAAAGTCAAACAGGGAGAAAATATTGTGAAAGGTAATCGAGGAGGGGTGGAAGTTAACGGTGAAAAACGAATGGTGAATGTGAAAGGAAGTCTAACAGAGTCAGTATTTCAAGAAGTGGAAAATGTCGATGATAAAATGAAAGGTGAGCCAGTGACATTCAAACCAGTGATAAAGAGAACAGTAGTGAAAACAGTTAAGCGTAAGGAGATCTCCCCAACCGGAAGTGTCGCGTCACCGCCGTCAACCTCGTTGGACGAGAGACGGAATGCCGTGTGGAAGAAGACCCAGCAAAGACTGAAGGAAGCTCGTAAAGGAGGGATGCCGGTGACACCTCCGAGGCAGGAGGTTGAGGAGGGAGAAAACCCATTGTAAGGACTTCGCAAACACTCTGACGTTGGAATAATTGGGATGCGTCGTCTGTTGTAGCGGGTAGGAATTGAAGTAAATTGACATTGAATTATTGTATCAGTAATCTTGATGTTGAGAAATAGATTGGATGTTGGAATTATTTATTAACTTATAAACTTGTATTTATATCTTGGGATGGAAAGAGATAATATCGAAATATGTAAATAAACTATATTGTTATTCAACTACCTCACTTACATGATTTATTATTGTTAGAATGTAATCTAATCTTGAATATTGAGATACAGTCAAGTTGATTATTATTTAGTAAGAAATCATTCAAAACAAGATGGTGGGCAGTTACTTATAGCATTCCACAAACGTCGCTAACGCTCGCTTATACTTTCGTAGGTCAGACATAGCTAATAATAACCAATCATCTCTCATCAGCATCTCTCTTTCTCATTCCCTCTCGTCCCCACTCATTCCAAACTCTCTTTCTCTCTCTCTCTGTTTCTCCCACTCTCTCTCTCTCTCTTTCTCCCACTCTCTCTCTCTTTCACGAATGAGCAGCTGGTGATAGTGTAATTATATGAAACGATGATAGGTTCTTGATAGGACGATGATAGGACCTCCACAAAAAAAAACTCTCCCACGGTGGGACTCGAACCAGTGACCGTTGTTTTACATAATGAAGACAAAAAAACATGCTGATATATTGTTTCTTTTGAATATCTGAGAAGTAACGGGTGAATGTCCAATCAGTACGCTGGCGTTATAATAAAATATTTGGTTCTGCAATATTCTTCTTTTCAATCACTTTCAAAGCAGTGCTTCAACTCTTCGAGCCAAAAAATCCACATTTGCTTCAAGTTCAATCCATTTTTCCCTCCCCCTCCCTCTCCTCTCTCCCCGCGCCAGAATGATTACCTGTCCCACCGACTTGACGCTATTATTTGCCCACGAGGACGCCTGACTGTGACGTCACGTATTGGCATAGGTTAGTGACAGATTGCATTAGGCAAACAACGCTCTTGTGACAGCTAAGATGATATCGCCTATTTCGAGAGGCGATGTCACGACTGAAGATTAATAGGATTTGTGTGTAAGCAGTATTATCGTTGGAGGATGAGAACGTCATCAAAGTGCATCCGGTTATTGCAATACAGAGTATTTGCTTTCGTCGGGCAATTTTGACGATGGAAGCAGATTTCCGAGAAAAATAAATAACAAAGTGGAGTATATAAATCATTATTGAATGGGCGAAGTAAACACTCAATTTTACCGTAATTGAAAGAAACATTTTTTTTTGTTCGCGCGCTAGAGGTCGAACAGATGAATTTTTTAATGAAATTCGGCGTACACATGTGTCAGTATCTAAGTAATGCGTGATGGTTCTGAGACGCAATTGAATGGTCGGTCGTACCACTTCTGAAAAAAAAAATCATTTTGACATTTTTGGATACATCTATAAAAATAACCCTGAGTGGGAATGAGAAAAACTATTTTTTCCTTATGAATACAAATTATCACGGAATTTAGGCACACAAATAATTCCCATTATTTCAAAGTTTTTCATAAAATGAAGCAGCCGTTTTTAAGAAATAATAAAGTACAATTTTTTCATGTCAATTGAAAGCTTTTAAAGCCATCTACAATTAGCAACAAGTAAAACAAATGTGTTAGTCAAATGATCAAAATCAACTATTGGATCAAACATGATGTATGTGACAGTAGTTTTAAAATCAATGTGGATGTATAGCTTTACATCACGTCATATAAATATGCCTACATCGCTCATCCTATACAAGGCATATGTTGCGTTTTCTTAGTGATAGGACCTGTTGAGGTCGGATCATGGTCGGATGAATGATTAATGAATGGTGAAGATTTCTTAGGTGCGAAAGGAAGCGGTCGTGACATATATTGTAGGAAACATTCCGGTGTACAGCCTATGGAATTCAGAGGCAAACCACGAAACAAACCTGTAAAAATGGACGACGACGGGGATCGAACCGAGGCCGATTCACCATCATCTCATTAGTCACATGGAACAAGCGCGTTAGCAACTGAGCTACATGTGCCGGCACAACAGTGAAAGAGACGGTAGTCTTTTGAAGTTCTTATTTCGCATCTTATCTATACTAGACTTGTCTTCGGGCAATCCGTGGAGATTTTGACAATATCCCAAATTGGGAAGTGCAAAGAATATCTACAAAACTTTCAATCATAAAGTTAGGGTCATGTTCTCGGTTCATTTTCATTTTCATTATCACCTAAACTAAGATGTTTAATTATATCAGATTACATAGGCTTATTTCGGCGATGAGACTTCCAACACCATACCAAAAAACATTTCATAATTTTTAAATTATCAGGAATAAATTTCGAGTGGCTTTGCCTGTAAGTTCATACTTTCCAGTATTCTCTGTGATTTCAAACTTTTTATAGCAAATTTCTTTGTATAGATTAGGTCATTATTCTTGTTCTTATTGCTCACAAGTACTTCTATTAGCCTAGACCAATCGTGATGGAACGAATGATTTTAGTTATTTTCCGTCACAAACTCGACATAGAGCAATTTGTTTCTTAATGAACGTCAGGAATGGCAAGGTAGGATCATTCGGACGGGGTACAACAGAGGCGATCGCACCCCAATAGAAAATTAATTATAATGTACTACTATCATGTATTATTATATAAGTATCATTTTACAATTATCAAAAATATTTAATTCGGCAACGTCACGGAAACCTTTTTCATCGCGTATCAATATGAAATGTGAATCAATTGGAATGAAAGGTGAGTATACTTCATACTACACGATATTTGATTCCTATACCATGTTCAAAAGAGTTCAGGCTTCACTTCTGCATAAGCTACTGGTTATGTTGGCGCCTCTATCGCCCGTACATCACCAACGAGCGTCTGTCTTGTCGTACCCTCGACTTATGACCATCGGAAGTTTCGACCCTTCATTCAACTCCAGATATAATATAAGCATAATAATTATACTGCATGCAAAGTCATGATTCATACTCTTAAGGGGGTTCTATATAGAGTAGGGTAATTCAAATTATCATATTAATTGTGAATGTTCAGACATAGTTTAAAATTAATGTGACAATTTTTTTTTCATCTTCCACTGCTGACGTTTTTGGATCATCTATATTTGTAAAATACCCCTGGTGAGACCTTTTGTCCCTCAGCATGTTGAATTCCTCTTGATTATTGCATGGAATCAAACAACTAATTGTTACCGTGGAACAATTTTACTTGCCAGGCACTCCCGTGTCGCCTTAACCGAGCAAAACCAATGTTGATATTTGTGATTGCAATTTGTGTACACAGAAGGAAGGCTAGCTAGCTGGGATAAGACATCGTCCATGTCGTAAACTTGGAGGTCATTTGTCACTTGCACTTATAATATCCCAGACAAGTGCATATCTTTCAAGAAATGAGTATTTATTTAATTATGGAGAGATGTTAATAGGCAAGTAATGGAATGAAGTTTGTTCTGTCTCGAATGTTTTCAGTCGACTTTATCTTGATTAAATGCTAATTCCGTTAGGAAAAGGTGAGAAAATTACTACCTACTTACGTAGGACGTGATTATACAATTGGAGTACATAACTTCAATAATACATTTTGGACAAGATAGGCCCTAACAGTAATTTACCGGCACATGTAGCGCAGTGGTTTTCCTCACATTCAGCCTCACATTATAACAATTATATTTATTTGAAATGTTGCATCGTTGACAATTCTTTGTGAATATTCGTCGTCCATATGCGTTTATAAAAGCATTCATAGTTGATTACTTTCGTGTCGAATTTTGAACAAAAAATTTTCATCTCGCTCACCAATGTGCCACGAATAAAGCGTTGTCTTGGGACAAACACATTGTCCCTCCCGAATGTTTCTATTCAAAATTGTATAATCAACTTATGTGTGTAAGTGAAAATTAAAGCGTATATTCAGGCATTTATATATATATATATATATATATATATATATATATATATATATATATATATATATATATATATATATATATATATCGATCAATTCATTTCAAGTTGATGTAGGCGTGCAGGGTGTTGGAACTCCAATATTCTATTTTACAATACAAATTAGAAATTAGAAAATAATGAATGAGAAAAATGTTAAAAACAAAAGTATATGTTATTATAATATTTGATCTACCCCAGCATTCACGAGACAGTATTTCTCCTTCCCCCACCCACGCCACCATTTTTTCCGGCACGATTACGAAATGAATGGAATTGATTTTCAGTCCCCATTAATCATGCCCGTTGAAGAATAATTGAACCGCATAAATCTACGTCCTTGCACAAAACTCCTCACAGCATGAGAGTTGCATTGCATACTTGTTGCACTTCGTTATGCCCACAAGTACTGTGTGTGCTGGCCATGTGTAGGCGTGGGCATCGGGTATCGGGCAAGACTAATACTATCTTACATCACCAAATTAATCTTTTTGTGTTCTTTGACTTTTCAAGTACAGTTCGTGCTAAAATCTAGTGGCTATATACATTAAGGTAATATGTATATTATAAGAAGTAATTGTTCGATTTTAGTTAGAAGTAAATGACCTTCTACAAACAATTCCTGTAAAAATGGCAATTAGTCAATATGCTCTTGTAATAAGTTACACTGTTTTACTAGTAAAAGTAATAATTTAATTTGTCATGACGTAAAAAATCACGTTTAATCAATTTTAGGTAAAACTAAAATTCAATCAAATTAATAATATATATATTTTTTGTATCCAAGCATCAGAACGAGTAACTATATAATTATAGCTCAATCCGCTAAGTACTAGCCTATAGATAGGCATCCCTAGCACATGCGAATGTGTTACTCATAGGAATTGTTATAGGTATAATGAATGGTTATTTCGTGCTTAACGATCCCATGAAAGGTAGGTTATCTGGGGTTCAAATAAGTATGAGAAGTGTGAATAATATTTTCAAAAATAGAATACCGTGAGTGGGACTTAGACCCACGCCCAAGATGGCTTCAGTTTCCAAGGCATCTCTCAGCCTGGGCTATACGACGGGCATCTTGAGGTAAAGCATTATCAGTTTTAGACACAGTTTTCTTCCCATGTGTGTCAAGACGTTTTACATCTATATTGAATATAATATTATGATTTATTGATGCCGTACAAATTTTGGTTACCTTTATTAGCTAATAAATGTTTGAAAAATGAAGATCGACAATGATTCTCTCATTGTCGATGTGCAGATTTAGACCATAATATTTCCAGTTCGGTGGGCTAAATGTTTCCTTTGGAGGCTAATAGATCGCTCTTGTGGTACATTGTCCGAACGATCCTACATTGTCGTCATTAGTCTGAACTGGTATACAATGGCATCGTATCATGTTTTCGATGTTCATAAGAACTAACATATTCTAAGTAATTTATTTTTATTCTTTTGCGTGTCAGTTATAGCTAAAGTGCAAATTCTCATTGACCTATACTGTACGAGTTGCATACATGTTAGCTAACACATCGGTATGTTCAAGTTGTTACACCTGATTAATGATATCGAACCGAAAACACGATATGTCGGGAGATATGCAGTCGTAGCAGTTCTCTGCACTTATACCATTGCAATGAGTTGCATTATAATACTGCATTTGATTTACCGATCACATCACAATGTTAATACGTTACATTATGCACATTTATCTTACATTCGCAGTAAATTATACAGTGCAGGTCTGAACGCTAAATACATATTGTTCCGTATGGTTAATG
Organism: Brachyptera putata; assembly: GCA_907164805.1. Classification (NCBI taxonomy): domain Eukaryota; kingdom Metazoa; phylum Arthropoda; class Insecta; order Plecoptera; family Taeniopterygidae; genus Brachyptera; species Brachyptera putata. Next base: position 14,685,418 of record OU015462.1, on the reverse strand, counting down.
GTATCCACTAGCTGAATGATTTCTTTTCTTTCTTGGATGTATTAATTAATTACACATACGTATCTTGCATGTGCTGCGGTGGTATTGTGTTTACCGTTCAAATTACATCATATCGTCCAACATTTAAATATAATTCAGAAATTTTAATGTATATAGGACTTATATTATATAGTATATATATGCAGTGCAGTGGTTAACGCGGTCTCTTCATGTTATGCGGGAGATGAGGAGCATATCGGTTCGATCCCACCAGTATCCATATTTGAACAAAAATCGTGGTTTCCCTCTGTAGTCTGAGCTGAGCTAAAAGATAATAAAGTAATCAGTGCAACATATTCATTCTGAATACTGCATACTTTCCAGTATTTCTTTATATTGTAGGCCTAATCTGGTAGGAAGAATTGGAATTGAGTTTTTTTACTCTCAACACTCATTGATTCATTGTCTTCCTCGATTCATTCATTAAAGGTTCAGAACTTCTTGATCACATTCGATCATTTATACCGTATAATTCTCGTTTATAGAATTATGCAATTTATTATATGGATTAATTTCAATGTCTTCGCATCAGATAGTCAACCGTGTGATTCCGATCGCCCGTCTCCCCTACACTGTAGTAACAACGTTCGGATGTTCCAATCCAGCAACATCGTCGAAGGAAGTATAACAAGTTGATGATTTCGCGTCTATACCTAAACTCGTTACTACCTGTAAAGCTATTTGTCTAATAGCGTATGTACACGTAGAATCTCACCGTCTGCATTTTATTTTAATTAATATGAAATAATTAATCACCAATCCAATCTCACAGTCGCGTTTTCCGAGCAAAATAAAAGTCGACGAGTACGTACTCTCCGAACGAATTACGCTCGCTTTTTGCTATATGCACATCAAGTATAAATGCAAGTGGAATAATTAGTATACGGCAAGTAATTACCGTATTTCCAGATCTATAAATCACGTAACGGTCCTGCTGAATAGACTATATTATATATATATATATATATATATATATATATATATATATATATATATATATATATATATATATATATATATATATATATATGTATATATATATATATATATATATATATATATATATATATATATATGTATATATATGTATATGTATATATATATATTGGAGGCTAATTGCGTGGTTGATACTTTTGTACTGATAATTATTAGCAGACTAGAGATTGAAGATTAAGTAAAACGATTTTCAAACTCAAAAAGCTCAAGTGTTTCTTTAAATAAGTCTGTTCAAAAGAATCAATCCCTGCGCATTGCAAATACGGGTCAGACTATTTGTTCGTACTCATCAAGTTTCATCGCTTGCAACATATATGTGACAAATAGTTTCCGTTTCTGAATACAAGTTGAATTCATTCCTACCATTCATTCCTCATCATCACATCCATTCGAGTGCAGTCGTTGCGCTCAAAACGTCAGTTTGCCGTTCTTTTGGTTCGCTATCTTGTTCGTTTTGTCGACAATAAACACTCGCTCAAGGAGATTACGGACACGACGTGTAACGGACAGTGTAATGCATACGAGTACAACGAGAGTTCAGGTTTTGTGGTATTGATTAATCACTTACTATTCGCCAGTTTGAACTCAATAATTAATCATCGTGTATAAGTCATAGCAATTGACTATCGTGTATCGAAATGTATCAGTCGCGATTGGTGAAAATGTATAATTCGATGAGTATTTTTGTAAAGCAGCGTGCACATGTATAATATGAGTTCTAGAAGTAGCTTGTGCGCATGGGCGGGTGCCAGATAATAACATGAAAACTCAAAATTTGTAACCCCATAAATTAGGTCTGATCCAATCTAACGCAATACCTAACGCAGTATCCAACCGAACGATAATTAGTGTGCATAGTTTTTCTACCTAAATTATACAAAATTCGAATTTCCACTACTTTTGATAGTCATTCTTCAGTATTATGTTATGTTGCTTTGTAAGTTGCTCAACATCTCAAATGAGATAATACTTTTCTTGCAAATAATGATTGACATTAAAATTGATAAAACGATCGACTAACAATCGTTACCGTAGCAATATAAAGCGCACTGGGGAGCTAATACATTGATTGGTTGACATCAATTGGAGGCCAAATTTCAAATCATTCTGGTAGTACTGTCAACGATATGTGACATCACTGAATTGTGGGATAAGATATTTGCCAAGATATTTGTTGCTATACTAGAAAAGTTGAGGCAAACAAACTAATATTAAAGTTGTGATTGAGAAACACTGTTTGGAGCCATTGTTCTCCACTTACCACAGTTCTATGGTATCACTTGAAATAAACCTGAAAACAAATTGAGCATTGTTGATGATGTGATGTGTTAACTAGATGAATCATTTCATTCGAAACAATTCACTACAATTTATAGAAAATGAAAAAATGTTCAAACTTGATTATTTAAGGTATCTGAATTATGCACTACAGGAATAGTCATAGGATTGGTTATAATATACGATTGTGTTTTAAACTATTCTCATTTTGATATTTATAAAATGAATGTATACCATATTGCTGTAAATGAAACTAGCTCAAGTAGCTTAAAAAGAGAGTAATTATTATTGTTTTTCAATGAATGAAGAAATATGAATATGAATATTCCATTCATGCAAACCACGGTGATAGAAACCCGACGGTCGATCGACCTTGCATCTAGCAGGCAGTGATTTTTTTCTATCGTTACAACAATGATTGTGACTGAAGACCATTGTTTTCATATGTATGTTAAGTAGCATATGTAAGTAGCATTCAGCACAACCATATTTGTGTAAATGTAAGTATTGTATAAAATATCGATGAAATAAACACATATTGTGTGTTTATAGTGACGTCCGTTTTTATTTTCGTATCGTCCGTGAGTTGAAAAATATTTCTGCACTCATTTAACATTATAATCAAAGTTATGTTTACGTACTATAGTTGTTCTCTTTTATGGTCTACCATACTTTTTCGAAGTACGATATTTACTGAAGATATAGTCATCTAGGAAAACTTTCAACGGTTTGAATTTGAGCGCATTTTTCAATATGTTGTGTTGTACACCTTCCTGAAACCTTATTGATGTTATTCGATGGTGTAACCTATTTCCTTTCTTTCTTTTAGACCTGGACTCATTTTATATATGTCTGTACAGTGTACACGAACTGTAATTTTGTGTGGCCTCCTGGTTTCAATTTTACAGCTAGTTCGAATGTGAACTGAGAACTGAAAACCCAACTCGTATATTCGTTATAAGCGTTCTTATGGTCGGATAATTAAATTATATATACAATTATATATCAAAATTAAATACTTACTATTTCAAAAGATAGTTGAAGAAACGTTTTCCAGTTCCAACCAAATATTGCCGGAATTTGTGTTTTTGATTAGTAAATTATATGAATAGGCCTATAATGACATGTAGAAATACATATAACATCATCGCTGTTTCTGGGTTATCACTTTGTGCTACACTTATTTATTAAGAACTGTTGTTGGTCAATTATTCTTTCCCTATATTTCATTGTCGATTATAGAGTAGGCATTTTAAATTCCAAAATACAAATCAATATTGTTTCATAGAATGTTTCAGAATCCAAGTAAAAGTTGTATATTTCCGACGTTTCGGAAATTGTTATACTTCATTTGTTTGGTATTACATATAGGTATAGGTAGTACCATGGACTAAAAAGATCCAAAAACAGTTCACCCAACGTTGAATTAAGATTCATCCCCACTCTTATCCCCACTCGTTCGTCCCTACCCTCCCCACATCCCTCACCCTGTAGTACCGTCGTTTACCGCTGAGAGTACTGAACATCGTTTCGGCGATTGTGCTTCAGTCGACGGTAACATGGATGCTTGCTTAGTTGTTTGCCAAGTCTCCAACTTGACTGCTAGAGCGCTCTGGGGATGTGTAGCGATGATTGACGTAACTTCACGCAAAATGGAAGGGGTTTGAATCTTGTGAAGTAACTTACATGGAACGTCTTGAGTATCTCTTTAGGCGATGGTAGTAGGAAGCACTCGACGCTATACGAGCTCTAATATGAAGCCTATACACACACACACACATATATATATATATATATATATATATATATATATATATATATATATATATATATATATATATATATATATATATATATATAGATAGGTAGATAGATAGATAGATACTTGTAGACCCACGTTGAATTTTTCTTCATGAATTCCTTTCCTTCCAATGCCTTCTAGTTGTATTTGAATATTAGTTATTATATCCACATTTTTTGTTCATTTTTTCTCAATTTTTTCAATGTCTGGCCAGGTACTTGTTTTTCGGGTCAGGCTAGCATGATGTCTCTGAGACATTCATTGATTGGTGCAGTGATGTAGACAGAGGGCGAGAGAGAGAGAGAGAGAGAGAGAGAGAGAGAGAGAGAGAGAGAGAGAGAGAGAGACGGAACCATGAGGTGCACTGTGTTGTCTGGCCGAACATTGCATCACACGACCGATGCAAGATGCACATCACATCTCAAGGCCGGTTTATGAGTCTCATGTTTGTTGTTGAAGCACTCAGTTTGCGACTTAATTGTCACGGTTTTGGCAGATCAGACTGCAGGCATTGGTTTGCCGCCCCCGCGTCACGGCCTTCCTCGTCACGGCCGACTTGCAACACGTATTGGGAAATGCAACAAATATCTAGATGGCAGTGAATCAGAAAGTACGAGTGATCATAAGCTCGCGGTGAACATGGTGACAACCAATAGCTCTTTTCCACCATCACCTAAACCTAGGACAAGCCAAGCTTTTTAAAAATATCGGAATGCTTATTTGAGCGCTGCGACTCCCAATACTAGATAATTATTCAGGCGAATCTGATTTGAAACGCAACAAAATATCTAGATGGCAGTGAATCAAAAGTGTGCTTTCAATGTGCCTATAATCATAGGCTCGGTGATCATTACTAGGAAAACGCAGAATGTGCGTTGTGAGATGAGCGTAGAAGTTTGGAAATCTGGAATTGAAAAATACTCTGTCAGCTCAATCTACATCTACAAACCTTGGACTACTTCAAACGCTGAAAAACCTTACCTGCGACTTGTTGCTATTTATAGAGCAACCTGTCGCATATACACTTTGCATTACATGTTTTGATCCTGATATTTGATGAAATGTATACTTTTATTGCGTTTTCTTCGTTATGTCTCATACGATTGTTGCACAAATTATTGAAAATGTGTATGATAGTTGTTTTCATATTCTGTATGAATTTGAAAACTTTTGAAAAATTTTCGTCTTGAAATATTTTCCCCCTGGGTTATTCTTATGGGTATTTTCCGAACTTTCCAAATGTTTTCCGGAAAAACCATGTGACCGATTTTTCTGAAAAATGATCTCAACCTATTCTGGTGTGACACCAATATCTAGAGAAAGTTTCGAGTTGATTGATCATTTCCTGACCTGTATGCTACGTACAAAATTCTTCGCTACGCTCATCTAATAAATTACCATTTGAAAACACTCAATATCCAACTTTCAGTATCATATAGTTAGGCCTACGCTTTTTCATTACCATTACCAACATACTTATGTGAGCTCTGCGGCTTCCACTCGGAGATCGTTATTTCATTTTACTTGTTTATAATTTGATTAATTAATTTCTAAGGTGAAAACTTCCTATAATTCTGAAACATAGAATTTCGTTCATAGCCTTGAGGTTACAAAATCAACTCAACTTTCAACTGTTGAAAGAGTCGTTTTTAGATAAACATTAAAGAGAATCAATAATTTTACTATACCATAATATATAAATGATTCAAATAAATTAAATAATTAAATAGCTGGGTCACAAATTTTCTTTCGCCACTTAGTCCGAATCCGTTAATAATAAATGGCATTTACAATCGGTAATCATTAACCAACAAGCAACATTTACATAGCATTGAATACTCAAATATTCCACACGCTACGGTTCAAACTGAATACCCGGCACCTCCACCATCATTCTGTTGGAGAATGTTATGTGAGTATGATGCGTGTGTATATACGTACAAAGTATTATATTTTACAACTCGACCGTTTGCGTACCTGTATGCACGCGATTCCGAGATTCTGTCGCGATATACCTGCACGTAATTCCTCTACTTTGTCATATTATTTCAATGTCATACGAGGTAGCCTATATACTCGATCGACATCATTGTTGAACACAACTCCATAAGTTCAGTTTGTTTTTGGTAATTCAGGTGATTTCGTTGAAAATATCATTTTTCATAACCCTGACACAATTTTGTTATTATCACAGACTCGAAAAACGGTTTATTCGAATCGATTCACCCTAATACGCTGGATTAAAACTTGATGATTTAATATTTTATCAGACCGTGGAGCGTGAAGAGAATCAATAGAATAGTGAAGTCGTTCATATTTTTTGGAAGGAGTAAACGGTCATGAATACTGATTGGCAACACGAGTTCACAACACTAGCATTGGTGAATTATCCTCCCTCGGAGCCTCCACTTCAGAATGGAACGCACTGGGAGATTGCAAACGGCAAATGGTCTTAATCAGTGGAATACTTGAACAAAGTATCAGAAGAAGCTGCCCTAAACATGAATCAAAATGCACCAAAAACAGAATTTACTGTTTGGATAATTTTTATTAATCAGCCATTGCCCATGGCCATAAATGAGCAAGGTTAAATTGTTTTGGTGAAAATTGAAAGGAATGCAATCAGATCAGATCAACATAACTTTTGTGGCATCTGGTGATCTTCATACAGAGCAATAGATCATGTTATAACGATTGACGACCCTCCCCTTTTACCGGCCCTTACTCCTAATTCAGTTGCCAAAGACTTGCGAGTCAATGGCGTTCGGGAGTTCACACAATAAATTAAAATTTTCTATTATTAATCGATTAAACCAGTCCATTATTTGAATTCGATTCTCCGGGATCGATGTTATACCTGACACATACGTAGGCCTACTACACACATATCGATTCCAGGCGAAAACGATCCAGTTCCAAAACGGTTTGGGATCTGAAACCTATGATAAACATGCCGATGACAAAGCAGTGTGTATGAACGAATAATGCTGTAGTTTTTATATCTCTCTGATTAACACGATTCCGGGTATCGTAATGAAAGTCAAATATTTGAACCGGTTTCCAGTTGTGTGGTAAACAAACGTAGCTCATGATATACTTGACTCTAAAAACAGCACTGTACGATAGCATTGTTCAATTAACATTGTAGCCTACCTAATTTCATAAAATACAATGTTTGAAATAACATAAATAGGAAAATGGTTTTATGTTCACTTTTACTTCTGTATTAAATTATTTTAATCTTCGAATTTAAACAAGTACTAACATTCTACATTCTGTATGTGATTTTTATATCATTGTCACATATTATATATCATAACAATGCCTTTATATTATGAATGAATATGTTGATGAATACAGAAATGAATTAATTCATTAATTGATAATTGGATGAATAATTGTGATCCTTACTGGATAGACGTTCAAATTCCAACGTATTTTCTTATTTATTGTATGGACTGAGTATATAGTCGGTAATTATTTGTACTCACGTTTCAATCATGTATCCTCATTTTACCAAGAGCTTTGAAATGTCACCACCAGGGACACTGGAAATATTGTTCAAAAGAGAGTCAACAACCTATGCTCGAACCATAGCATACCATACATTGTAGTCCGTAACTTGAACTGAGAACATAAACCATAGCGACCATGGTGCTCATAAGTTTGATTTACCCAAAAATTAGCATCAGAATGAACTTCTAAATGCAATGAGACCGGCGAAAAGTAGTAAAAACACTGTCAGTGTTCGAACATATCCATTAAATGTCATTGTTGCCTTTTGGGCGTGCTTCTTTCCTACTACTTTGCATAGGTACTTTATGCAGTCTTAAAACACCAACGGTGTCTTATTGGCGAATAGAACCCGGCACCTCCACCAATATGTCACAGTCTTCTGGAGGTTAAATTATTTTGGAAAATATATCTCTATCTATGGAACTATAAATTGACCATGTTGAACGATTTCTAATCATAAATTTATCATGTACAATTTTGTCTCCTGGTAGTTTAGGTTTGGTTTTTAGTTTGGACCAGGTTTTCTATTATAGATCGAATTAATTTTTAGTATCGTGTACCAAACATTGACTTTTCCTGTACTTTTATATTGGACCCGAATCCGTTTTAGGAATATCACTCGCCTACTATTAGGGAAAAACTTGTTCCTCACGATTTATTTCCACTTTTTTCGACACAATGTAGGCCCACGTAATAAATGAATTGAAACAGCTTCAATGGATGCACGATTATTGGAATGTTTGTTTTCCATGTTTTGACATTTTTCCTCTGAAATATTAATTAAAGTGAAATTTGTTCATTTCAGGAAGTTGCAAGATTTGCAGGTACGTTTTTATATTGCAGGCCTACACAGAGAAACTTACTAAAAGATACGAATCATATTTATTTCTACTATGCTTTTTTAATGTTTCATTGTCGGTAGCTTTTGGAAGAAAACGTTGGCCATAATGACTGTTATGGTCTCTGTTTTCATTGTTGTATCATGTCCCAATAATTTAGATTGCAGTGTGAAAGAAGGATAGCGGATAGGATTATTGTTGACATTGTTGGAAATGTCATTAATAACATTGTCTTCTATTTCTTCTTTCATAACCAAGGATAGTGAAAGAGTATACTAAACTTATGCATAATAGCCTACTGTTTCACTTTTACTTCACCACTGTTCTAATGTAATTCTCAGATCCTTGTCACCGTATACCTAGTCAACGAAATCCCATCTATATTTTCAGTATTATTTCTCTATTTGTTTTTTTAAATAATGATTCACTGTTTATATAAGTTACATATTATTACACTGTGTCCACGAGGCATTATTTTCAGCGGCAGTGTTTAATATAAGAATATTTCCTTCTGTTTTGTTGCACAATATTGAATTTCTATTCAAAGTTCAGATTTTATCGTTATCGAAAAGAAAATCCGATGAAATTATGAAATAGTGTGGTGTCGTCACAAATATTTGGTATATTGAAGAAATTGATAGACATAATATATTACGATTATTGTACATTTAATTATTACACAAAGGTATAAATCTTCGACAAACCCACAGTTGCAGAAAATTACAATGAGTATATCATTTAGTTCAACTAAAACTGCGCGCGCAGTTCGCCTGGCATGTTTTGTTTCGCTTCCTTCATGGAGATACGTGGATCAACAAAATACGAAGGTTCCGAGCGACCGTCCCCCCATCCAACACTACTAGCGCATGGGTGGTTCTCACCTTTTTCTTTCGTAAATACAAGTTCATGTTCATTGTTAGATTAAAGAGTGGGTCAAGAACATTTTGAAACAAACAAAACATGTCATTATTGCAGAATGAATAAAACCATTGTTGTCTCTAACTGTTATTGTGATGTGGGAAAAGAGCTGACTGGATAGAACTAATATCATCAACAGAACAAGTTTTTTTATTTCACGTTGTTTTTAATCAAACTGTTTGTAATATTTTACTCTAATTAATATCACAAAATGAACGTATTATCTCTACATCTTCCATTACTTCTAGTTTTTCAAAACCGCAATTCCCATTCAAACGCTATTTTCTTGCAAGATTTAGATGCACAATTATTTATACGTCGCTATCGGATGAATGCATCGCTAAATTACCGGGTGAGATAAACTTATGGACGTAATTCAGATTACAGATTAGATACACCCATTTTCAATTCTCATACTAGAGTAACCCCTAGACGAACGAGGTCACCAGACACCCACTGCACAGCCATCTCGATCTCGTTCCATCAACTACTTCGCTATACTTCGCGCGAATTGTAAAAAAAACAACGAACTCGATGATATGAACTGGCAATTTCCATTGACGACGAACCTGGAGTAAAAATAGTAGAACTAGACTCTGTCTAGATAATGTAAAACAACGACAAATATTCAGGAGATGCATTGTGGTGCATGTGCATCTCGGATAATTACAATGCCACGATGAGCTCGTCTTGCGATTGGTTGGATGCACTTCGATGCAGTTTCCAGATGCATCCATGTCGAGTACATGCAGGGTGGTTTCAAGCGAGAAGACTACGTGGAGGTGAATAACCATCATTATGAATAATTATAGTTATAATTATTATTGACCCAAGAGGAATATCTTCAGCTTCTAGAGTTGAACTTTCTCCCTACGTTCTACTCCCTAGAGGGTGACTATTGGGAACAATATGCTAGAATTATTCGATATAATTTGACGGAATCTTCATTTACGTACTTGTGAAAATGTTTGCAGCTACTCGATAAACTTGATTTATGAATTATGATTTATGATATATGGTTACCATAAAAGAAAGATATCTCTGTCGTCTGTGTATTATACATGAAGCATGCTTCATGGTAACACGGTTGCACGTTTTTTCCGTCCCGGCAAGCCAGGTGAACCAGTCAAACTTTACGGAACGTTTTTACTGTTTCACTTGACTTACCGTTACCGAAAAAACATTGCAACGGTGTTACTATCAATCTGTCTTGATCAAGGATGATTGAATCCGTTTATTGTTTTTGATAAACAATTTATTTCAATACTAACAAAAACTTATCATTCAACTTTCTCAACTACTGTCCTGCATATATGCAGATATCCAACTTCGCCTGGTTGACTTGGAACCACCTTGGATGCAACCCCATCGCGTTGCACTTATTGCATCTCACTAATCTGCCCCGGTGCATCGCCAGATGACGTGGTTGTTTTGTTCGCTCTGTATAATGGCACCTCGTGGTTGCAGTATTAGACTTGCAGATCTTATCACCCGGTAGATGCATTTCGAAGCAGTATTGTGCACAGTTATGATTGGCTATTGTGTGTATAAGCTTGATATGTAAATAGGTAGACGTGGGTACGTCTGAGTTTAGTGACATGTCTTCAAACGGATTATCAAAGGTTGTGGTGGTTATTCACGGAATTAAAGCAATGTGTATACTTGTATCTACGAAAGACTAAGGTCGTCTACCAACAAAATGGTTGAACATCGTCGGTAATTACATAATTTTGCTGACACTGAAGCTTTCGAAATGTGATGTTTCACGTTTATTATCGTAAATCTCGTTCATAACGATTTCTACACACTAAAAGTACCACATCTGTACAAAAATAACGGTTTTGTTTGTATTTGTTATGTTGGTATACACGACCTTCTTCTCTGGTGGAGACAACTATAGATACGCTATTGGAAGAACCGAAAACGTGTATGAATTTGAAATGTATAATTATTTGGTTTTCTTGTGTTCGATTAACATCGAATTGATAACTGGATAATTGGATGAGCGTAATCAAAGATTCAATTTTATCGTACTTGTAAAAACGAACGTTTTTCGGCGCTCCACATGTCAAACAGAAACACAAATTTTGAAAATCTCCTCAAATTAGAGCCCAGAAGATCCACAGAAAAAAATTGGATTAGGCCTGAATATGTTCAGCAAAAAAATCATTTCACACTTAACACATTGACTAAACCACAAGAATGATACACATCATATCAAAGTTTTCCATAAAATGGACCAGCTGCCGTAATAAAAACATGGATATATAATTTTTCTGGAACAATTAAATCTGATCGAGCAACAGATTGAAACAATTAGAGCTACAATACGATCAAATGTTCGGCATTTTCAAAGTTCTATAATTAATCATACATTCACACGGCAGACGAACTCAAAGTGTGATTTAGCGTTCGAGTACGTTCCATACAAATATATCGTTCATCTAACAAAGAACGTGCTGAGTTTTCCTAGTGATAGAAAATGAACATCGGAAAACTTTGGAAACCGAAGTCAAGTATAGATACCTTCATTCGTATCCTCATATATCCTAGTTTTTGGTGGGGCATTGAACACCATTAAAAATGAATATCAATATTACTATCCAGATGGATAGATAGTCTGACATTGTTGAATGCATTGTGGAATAATGATTAATGTTTTGTTGAAATGATCTGCATCTATCTAAATGCTATGTCTATAGGCCATCTTATCCTATATGTAATCCACCTTACTTGAATTAAACAGTGAGATATTGACAGAAATCATAACTGGATGTACACCCCTTGAAAACACACCTGATACACTCCTCCTTCTATTATTATCAGTGCACCTGCATTCAAATGCATCTACTCCCAGTCCTCATTTAGACGCCTGTGACATTCTTACGACTATCATATCTACACGCAAAGCGACTACTTATGTATAACAAATAATCTGATGGAATACTGTATAACAGTATTCGAGTTATACTTGTTTTCACGAGCGAAGGTCTCTACCAGCATAACAAATACCATCGTATGTTTAGCTACTAGAAAGTTAATTATTGTTCATTATGAGATTTACGATCAGAAAGACTATTCAACATGGGCCTGAATTGAGAGTGTTTAATACTGATGAAACGATGTTATCATTTATATGATAACAATATAGACCTACTGAAAATCAGAGGATCGATTTTTTTCCATTTTCATTGAAACCTAGACCTTCAATCCTCGAAACCGAAACCTATAGAACCTTGCTAGAAAGTAATTATTATAGTAATTATTATAGTAATTAAAATACAGTAAACCCAATTTCTACACTGACATGACTAGGTTTTCCTGCCCAATCTTATGGGCCGTGCCAATCGTAATCAATGAAGATAGATTCTCCCAAAGCACATATTTTAATCGGATCAATTGGTTTTGAATGATTTACGTAGGGCCTATTGCCAATGCCAATTCAAGTTTTAAAAATTATTCAACACTTTTTCAGATGCTCAATTATTGAATTTGTTGGATAGGCTATATCATTCGTTACATGTAGATTAATCTTAATCCAGATTATTGATTCCTTAACGACCGCACCAACATACTGTAGGTTTTGGGAGTCAGAACTGGAACTGAAAGTCATTCACGTTGTCTATCAGTCAGTTTGTAGACTATCTGCCTAATGACATCGATGAGGACAAACTAGATTATTCCTACACAAAAAATATATACTTTCAGTCAGTGAATGATACCAAATTAGATGAGTAATCATATCATCTATATTACTTCGGTATACGGATGTCAGTCGACATTGTATAGACCTATAGGCCCTACACATTGCCGACATATATAATTATATATATATATATATATATATATATATATATATATATATATATATATATATATTCAATATACATCTATATGTCAACAATGTGTATCCACAATGTCGACTTACATCCCTATACCGATGTAATATAGATGATTACTTATCTAATTCAGTATCATTCAGTGGGTGAAAGTAGACGTTTTTTGTGTCAGAATGATCTAGTTTGTCCTCAGCGATGTCATTAGGCAGATAGTTGGAAGGGATTGACACGTGACTCGTAAAAATAAACGCCTTCTATTGAAGTTGGAAGTTAATTGTCGTTATATTATGTGTAGTGTAAACGACTTTGCTGCAGCTCCTCCCCAAGTTTTGTTTTTTTATAAGTCGCGGTGATATAATTGTGGTTCTCGATAAGGCAAAGGACGACAGCATACAACTTTCTGTGGGTCCTAAGGTTGGGTCGTTTAAATAATTTTGGTAATCGCTCATAACTATTACCTATAGATATTTTGAAATGTAATTGGTGGAGCATAGTTTTCCTTATCACGTATATTGGAATTTATTTTTCATTTTTTTCATTTCATATAACATTTAAATGTATCGACTGTGTAATTAAAGAGCATTCAGCTCAACAGAAATATTGCAAGACAAAGACCTAGTTTTTAAGTTTAGTCGATTTTTCACAATTAAAATATAAGAGATGGGGCCTTATACCTTCCGCTAGATTAGTAACTATATTACATCATCATATTTAATACATTATTTTTAATCAGGCCTAGTATAGATTTTGTACGTGCATACTTATGTAATTGATGTCTACATTCATATCTCTACTTCAGTATTTGAATCGATTTTGAAGGTTTTTATATAAGCTAGTATTTGTTATGCATGAATTACTGATATTTTGAGCCTGAATCCATATTTTTCACAAATATCCCTATGTTATCCCTCAAGGTGTCCCAGTCTTAATAGGGCAAACCTTTTCCGCCGGGGTGATTTCACAGATATAAATGATCAAAAAACGTGAACAGTGCAAGATGCAAAATTAACAAATACACAAAGGACAATTAACAAAGGACAGTATTTGTTGAAAACTCTGATTACTCCAATTTTAGAAAAACAAAAGAAACACTTGTATGTATAACAGTGACACTCCATATTGTGCCCGCATATTTATACCGCTTGTCGTTACATACATATGACATCAATAGCCTATTGTGAATGTTTGCTATGAGCCGACAGTATTTATCAGTATTCGACAGTATTTTTTATATAGTTGATTACCTGTACGTTAATGCTTTACATCATTTGAAGTTGTGCTTATAAATTCCTACGATTTCATCTAAATACAAATTATCACTGTCACGTATTACATTTACCAAGTAAGTGCTTCAAAAGTATATTGCAAATAAATGCTATGTAGGGAGGGTTAGGAGGGGGGGAGGAGGGGTTAGATGGCAAGTGAAGAGAGAAAAGAGATAACTAATTTCAAAAAACTCTCTTTAAAAAGTGCATTGTGTATTCCTTTGACATCTGCAGTTTCAATCGAGTGGCTTGCCAGCTGATTTACAGATAGTCTCGTTGACATCGTCAGTGACGTCACACAGTGTATAGTCTTGCCCTTCATTGGCGTGATTCTATTTGATTGAGAAACCATTCTGGCTCATTGCCGGGAGACCGAAATAATCCGTCCGTCCGTCCGTCCGTCCGTCTTTCCGCCGAGTAGAAACCATTATATTTTATCCCAGTTTTGTGATGGAACAAACTTTCAAAGGTAACTGAAGACAATCGAAAATAAACATTTTCACATGGTTCTCCCGCCTGCGACGGTCGCATGAAATAGCTGGGAATTTGTGTATTTAAGAGAAGCGTCGATAACAGAAGTTATTCTAATTTATGAAAGGTATGAATAGTTTTGATATAGAATTATATGAATTATTAGATTGATAATAATAGAATTAAAAGACTATCAGATTCGAAATTTTGAAAATTACAACATTATACACACAGTTATAGAGTTCCCTATACACCTGAACAAAACATTCGTCTTTTTCTTCTTCCTGGTTATACTTATACACGCATTTTAATACATCCATCACAGTTGTACACACACTTGTGGTGAATAAATATGTCTACTTCGATGTTTTCCTACGACTGAAAGATTCATTATCGCCTCGGACTACGTATTAAATTGTATCGTTAATCAGATGAAAGATACACATAGTTGTCGACAAACTGAAAGCGTGAGTTATTTCAGCACGTGATTCGCGCTGTTTCTACAACGTTTCACAGCAGCTACATATACGGTTAGAGTTGTTCCAGCGGTTAACAACAGTCCTGAAATCCGGTGTACACAATTGCCATGAAATGCCTTGAAATTCCATAAAATCCTTGATATCCCTAAACTCATTTGAAATCTCTTGTAAAACTACTAAAATGTCATCAAAGTAAATCACAACATCAAAACTGGATTTTAATGATGATATTTATTTCCACAATTTTAAGGGGTAGAAATCTTCATCTCAATTTTAATATTACTATTTCCCGAATGAATCATTCTGAAATTCAACAAACTGTGTAGGGCCTATAGAAAGCCAGGATACGATCATTTATAATGTACATTTGCATAGTATATTGTTTTGGGGGAAAGGCATCGTTGATCTTCCAATAGTTTACGTTGTCTTCTTTTTCTCCAATTCTCCCTTTTTTCTTTCTAATATTTTTTCACATTTTTCGCAATATTATCTCATTGTTAAATGATATCAATCTCTATGTATTTATTCATTCGGTCTTTTCCACATTTAGAAAGAGGGAAAGAGGGCATATAGCGATAAGTACTAAGTTATAAGCGATTTGACAAATGTATCGTCTTATAAATACACATCTATGTATATTCAGGAGTCATTACTAATTAATAATAAACATCACAAAGCCTAAAAATCAATAATTTAGAATAGTCCCTATACATAGATCGGGATAAGTTTCTGCTCACGAAGACTCAGTAAATGTGATGAATAATTCAGAAGTAAAAAATTGTAACGATCAAAACTAAATAGAAACTTCTAATTCGAAAAGAAAAGTCGATACACGATGTTCTATATAAACAAATCAATTCGAATAATTTTCCTCTTCGTAGTTAAAACTAAAGGCCATCTTTAATTAGAGCTCAGAAGGTTGAATTATTATAATTGTTGAGAGAATTCCTTTCTTATAGTCTCTTTACGTATAATCGTGAGACGCATCACAACCGCAAAAGATTTACTATATTCAGTTATTCTTGAAACATGCGTGTACACTCGTATCCAACGAAAGGGAAGGTTCCGATCGACCGTCTCTCCCATCCCACATCACTAGCGCACGGGTGGTTCGCAACGTAGTCTTCCGTTGATACAAGTATTGAATGAAATAATGGTTATTGGTTTACATAAACATTAACACGTTAAAGAACTGGAAGCTACCTGGAACTGGAAGATACCATTAAGATTGTTTTACGGATAAGTTGAGTTTGTAAAATTTATTGAAATTAAACAGATATAATCAAATTATTTTATAGCACTATAGATATTTCTTCGTAGATCATTTGGTATTCGATATATACTTTTTGAATATAAAATAAATTGTCAAAATATGTATGAACTCTCTGGTTCCCTTCAGTACAGGCCTACTTGAGCGCGGAAGTAGAATCAAGAACGATTAAAGATATGTTTACATTCAAGCTATTCCAGGTAAGTAAAGCTATCTAAAATAATTGGTCGTTATCCAAACAATTTTGAGAGAATTGACGTAAATAGTCTATGTTTGGGATGGGATGTTTATGTAGAGAGTTAGTTTCAATTGTTATATACTTTCAAGCACTTAAATCACGTGGGCTAAAAGTCATCGTAGAATGCATTTTTATGTAATGAAATTCCTAATGAACACAAATGAGAATATTATAAAAAATACGAAAATAAATTGTCGACATCAAATTCAAAATATAATAGTTGATGAAACATTCTTTCAACAGAAGTGGATTTCGTAGTGTTCATTTTAAGATATCAGAAAGTTGAAGTGCTTCAACATTCCATCTTTCTATGAATATAAGTTAATTGTTTCGATTTAATTTTATTCGATTCAAAGATTCATTTTCCTTATCTGAGTATAAACTGTTTGAAATATAGAACATATTGGTTTTTAGACCTGCTAAACAATGAATAGACTATGGGACTTATGATAGAACGAATGAAAAATTGCTTTAAAAATTTAAAACGTTATGTAATATATATTTTCTCCTAAACCTACAATATCATTAATTTGTCGAAAACGAAATAATAATTTAATTATACTCCAAATTAATTTAAACGATGTTTCACTATTATTACGTGTTAGAGGGTGAGGGGAGGAAGAAGGGAGAGGGAAGTAAACAACCTTGCAATAATCATAACTGTTCATTACATATTCAAATTACAGGGTTCTTTTTAATAACTAGCCAACTGGCCGAAATTTCCCTGTAGGAACCGCGGGGCCAAAAAAGTGACCAGTTACGCCCTGACCCACCTACCTCTCGTTACAATGGTTATACACTTGTGTCAAGGCGGTCGCCTCATTACAGTCAATTTTGGCAATTGACACCTTCGGGGTATGGGACGTTCGTTGCACTGCACTAATTAGGATAATATATGACTAGTATAGTGTACAATGTATACAATTACACACTTCTTTACAAAGTGCTTCATGCAATCCGTGCATTTCCGTCTTCGTCGAGAACACTGATTTACTTCTTGGAAGAACTGTGCTTCGCTCATTTTATTTTTATTTTATTTATTTGAAATTTCGAACTAATTTTTTTTTGTTTGTCTTGTAAGATAATTATGATATGGACTGAGTGTGGACTGACTGTTCAGTTGAATTGAACCATATACACGGAGAACATTTATAAAAATTGATGTTCAAACATTTCTTCAAATAAGTTTAATTATTATCTTTACAGAATCGGTTATATTGGTATGATTATATTTTTCGATTGGTAGATGGCCTGCTATGTAAGAGCCATGCGAATATAATATGCCATGTGATGTTTAATATAATATAATCATAATATTAGATAATTTTAGATTATTCGAAGCTGTGGTATAATAATTTGATAAGTGTTGAAAATTGGTTTATTCTAAGTTCAAACATTTTGATAGGCCTATAGATACAGTGTATGAGGAAATAATGTGATATCGGAATCCACTGGTCAAAAATGGTGACAGTCAACAATGAAGTATCGGTTTTCTATGGATATTATTTGTTGGAATTTGTCCTTCATTATATTAGTTCATTATTCATTACTGCTTATTACCAACTACAAATATTCAATTTACCATGAAAGTACAGTTTCAAACACCACATTTTCTCAGTTTAGTAGAATGATTGTGCTAGCACTCTCTTCACACTGCAAGCACAGTATTTCGTTTCTTCATACCTTTTTTTGTAAATACATTTTGTCGTTATTATAATGACTTATCTGTACTGATGAAAGAAATGCCGTTTCCGTTACAGTGATACCTTTCTCCAATACAAATGACCGAATTGTACTTGATTTCTTAACTTACTATTCTCTATTTGGCGAACGATTTATATTGAAATCGATTATATTCTTTGACGTGGTACAATATCACCCTTTAGTGCCCTCTCCAAACAATCCCAGCATGTGATCCATACTGAAAAACAACTGTCCAAAAAATCAACTGTACTAAAAAATCAACTGTACTAAAAACCAACTGACCTAAACTTCTACTTCTTGAGTAACCTGTACAGAAGTAAAAGTGGGAGGTTTGACTCTTCCCCTTTAGACATGTCATTAGGCATTTACCTTACCCACCTAACCTTAACCATGAAGAGCCTATAAAACATTTGATGGGTGGTAACATTTTGTGATGGGGAGGAGCCAAACCCCTCAATTTTACTTCTGTACAGGTTGCTCAAGAAATTGAAGTTTGGGTCAGTTGGTTTTAAGGTCAGTTGGTATTTCGTACAGTTGGTTTTAGTACAGTTTATCGTATTTTTAGGTCAGTTGGTTTTTTATTACAGTTGAGTTTTAATACAGTTGACCGAACCCCTTTCTGCCAAGCGTTCGATGTTAAAATAACGTTGTTGGTGGAGGTGCCGGGTTTTTTGCCCACCGATTTATTGGTTGTTTTTGTGTTCTCATTGGAATCAAGCAGTTATTTCTCCATTTGATTGACTTGCAATCATAAGTTAGGCAAAAAAAAGATAAAATAGTTTTGTCAGGCCAGATGAACTCGTGTATTTCACTTTTCGCAGATTTAATGTGGTATTATGCTGTCATTAACTTGTATTACTCTTCAATGTAATTTTTTATTTCAATCCGATTATCGCTTATGCTACCATAATCTAAGTGAAATATTCTAATTTTACAAAACACAGCACTCTATCGAATGTAATATATGAATTATTCCTAATAAAATCGCGATAAAAGATTTTCCGTGTATAGGCCTTTACAATAAACTGACATCTGTGAGGAAATTGGGTGAGCGCTATTAAACAAAATCATATTTCGGAATAATGTCTAATCTTGGTTATGTTCATTATATGTTAAGTTTGGTTATAGTAATCTTATTTATTGAGATTCGTTGCCACCAGTTACGGAACGATTATAATTATTTCATTCTATATATTTCCCCATTACATGGAATCTACTTTAATTCGAACATATTCTTAAATTGTAACGCTATACACGAGATCCATACGTTTTGATTAAGTTGTTTCATTATGTAGGCTCAAATTTGTAGCCTAATATCATCATTTTCTGGTGCATTTTCTAATCTCTCTCCGAAAATCAAATATTCTAACATTACTTGGTACATGTCGAGAGAAGAAGGCATACTTACGCAATATAATATGTCACATATACCTACTATAGACACACATAACTCTTAATTTCGTACTTTTTCTCTTATTGTTATTATTATTCAAAATTATTATATTTCATTTCAAAACTTCTTTCTATGTTTAGATTCGTTATCATTGATAATAACACCAATAATATAGGCTTAATACTACCACTTTCGATCCGAGTGATTCCCAGAAAATGTTGTATTAATCTAACATACGAGATCACATAATAACTATAGGAAAACGCAACATCACGCGTTGTTGGATGAGTGATAGAGAAATAGGCATATGAAATGTAATGGAAAACCGTATGCACCTCTAGTTACAAACAAGTATGTCACTGCCTTCCTGTTCCATTCATCACTCATTTTCATCGTTATATATCAATTGGTGACGCCTGTTGCTTAGACTCCTGATAGGTTTCTAGAAATAGCTTCGATTTATTAGAAATACATTCTAATTTTGTTTATCAAAACGGCTGATCTGATTGATGTGAATCTATTGAATAATGTTAATCATTATTATTTTGAAATTCGGTGAGAATTTGGATATCTATTCGAAGAGAATATTTTTCCGAATTAGGGATTTTTAAAAACTTCAAAATGGGTGGGCCCATTCTCAGGAGTAGTGCAACCGATTGCGCTTCAAAAATACATCCAATTTCGGATTCGATAATGACACTTGTGTATGCCAAGTTTTGACTGAATTTGTACTTGCGTTTGACCTGTGGAGCGAAAACAAAAACAAAAAAATACGCATATAAAATACAAAAAAGATACTTATAAAAATTGTAGTTTTTTAGAGTACGGTGGAATTAAGTTTCGCTCATGCAAATTATTGGTTCTTCATTGTCCCATTTCATGATATTTTATGATCATAATGATGATTGCATTCGAAACAGTTGAATCCTCGTTCGATTCTTATAAGAAACGTACTACAGTGTATAGTATTTTAGTATTTTTTTAATTGGAAATAATAATAAAATGGGGTGGTAAGATCGTCCTTGTGGTGCACCGTTCAAACGATCCTACTTTCATCCTCAGCCTTAATAGGGGAACAATTATGTTGTATCAAGTTTCGATATTATTGAAAAAAATAGTATTTCCAAAACTTAATTACGCACTGAATCTTGAAATCTTGAATCTATAATTATTTCAAAAACGAAGAATCTAATTATTTTCCACGCCCCACCCATTCTCCTATTTTCAAGGATATTTCCTTCCCATTTAATACTCATACCTTTTTAATTGTTTTAATTAGTATGTGGTTCCTCAACAACAAGTAGCCTTACCACTCTTCTTCTCTTCCGTGTCAGCACGCCGAACCACCATCATTATATGCAACTAGTCAGTTAAAGATGAAAGCCCATAAAATAATTACAATAGTCCTGACACAATAGTAAGAGAGTGAACCAAACTATGCGCATGCGCAACCTTTAAACCATGAATAATTATTATAATTGGTTAACCATCGATATGAAAATATTATTATCCGACATCTAACCCCAAGTACATGCAATCTGAAAAACAGGCTCCGAGCGACACGCCCAGCTCCAGGTTGATAATCTGCATGCAACTCCGGTAATTGCATGTATAAAATATCAAAAACTATAAATCAAAACGCTCAAAACTTCTCTACGTTCACGTTGAATCATAGCAGAAAACATCCGTTCGAACCTTGTTATCTTCACCGTCCAATTACACCTTTCTATGTATTACAATGTTGCAGTATGAGGGCTAATTATGGCATATGTTAGGTTTATAATATGATGTTGCGAAGTGATAGACTGTCTCGGCTGTCGACTCGATCTGAGATGTAAAATATGCAGGATATGCGATAGCTGTGCAATGAGCAACTCTATAGCGGGATGGTATAAAAGACATGTTCAACGGTGGTGCGAGAGAGTGAGAGAGTGAGAGCTAGGTGAGAGAGAGTGAGAGAGAAACAGAGGGAGACGGAGAGTGAGAAAGAGAGAAAGAGAGAGGGAGAGGGCAGGTTTAGGTATGCATGAGCAAAGATTGGTTGCGATATGTAGATTTTGGAATATGTTAACACTGCAACATTGTATTATGATATGCAATTTATTTTCCTTGTAATTTATTTTGTTCAATTTTTATAGCCACTCACTGACTTAAATTGTATCATGTTTTTTTAATCATCATTTCCATAAACAGATTTGAATGAGTAAATTATATTAAATTTACGTTTTTTATCTAGTGAAAAAATTATTCATTGTCATAGCAGTTGCATTCTTTGCTATAATTAGGTGAGCGATAGCGAAGACCTCCCGAGGGGTTAACAACTCCTGAAATCAGGTGTACACTTGCCCTGAAATCCCATGAAATCCCATTGAAATCCCTGAAATCACCTGAAATCCCTGAAATCACCTGAAATCCCTGAAATCACCTGAAATCCCTGAAATCACTTGAAATCCCTGAAATCACCTGAAATCCCTGAAATCCCTGAAATCAACTGAAATCACCTGAAATCACTTGAAATCCCTGAAATCACCTGAAATCCCTGAAATCCCTGAAATCACTTGAAATCACCTGAAATCCCCTGAAATCTTGAAATCTGAAATCAGGTGTACACCAAATTTTCGAGTTGTAAACCCCTCGAGACCTCCATCCCACTACTAAGGAGCTTCGTCTGTGTATTTTTAGTTTGTAATAACTTCACAGGTCGCACGGTTTGGCCGATCGACATGACGTTTTATATACACGTAGACTCATCCAACTCAGAACTATGGTGTTTGGGTCGAATTGATAGGACTAGTTTTGAGAAATACCATCTAGAAATTACTGAAAACCCCATAAGATTAGGCTGGACGGGAGAATTTGAAAAATGAAATAACTCCAAAAACATTGAAATTATATCATTATACAATAATATCATGTGATATTATGTGTATTATTTTGTAGTCATTAGCCCACGCCTGCTTGAATAATGAAAACTTATTGATCCATTGTATTGTCTAGAGAGACTGAGATGATGTAAAATATGAAAAAAATTAACAGAAATATACATGATAGAAACTGTATTGTATAAGTTATATCAGATTTTTCGCAAAGAAAAAAGGATTGAAAAATTTCTTGCCACCATGAACGCGAGCTAGAAATAAAAAAATAGGTAGTCTAACAATTATTGTCTCATCAGAAATTATTTTAATATAGTAAATTAACGTGAGACTTCAGACTCCAATAACTCCAGAATAATTTCGAAGAAATGAGATTTATCATTTATCCACATAGCTGTGTGCCCTCCTCAACCCTCTTCTTTATTATTTGTACACTTAATTCCTTTTGTTACTGCAGACTAATGTAGTCCCAAGAAAAGCTATAACGTATTCGCCAATTTCATCAAACTCTGAAAGAAATGAGAGTACTCATTATAATCAGAGGCGAGATAGGCCTAGTTCAAAGACTATGAATGAAATTATCATTATATTTCTTACTAGTCATGAAATCTGAAACTTTTCGATCAATTATTATAACCTTGTATAGTTATAGCCCTTATAACCCTTTGAATGCAGGACATCGAAATTATTGAAGCAAACGAATTACATACAGTTACATGCTTAACGTGACAGTGTTAAATTGTTGTAATTCTCCTTATATTATATCAAGTGCATATACCATCTACACCTCCTGGCAGAAGTAATGAACAAAAATGTACTATTTTTTATTCACGAACGAAATCAAAATGCAGGCCGCGTACCCTTGACGCTAGTTTTGACGTTGCATCGCCGAGTCGGTGCATGCAATTATAATCGTGTATACATCATACATGTTATTACATTGTAAGCGATGCATCTTGTTTGACCTGTACAGATTTATTGCCACTTCTACCTTATAATCCGTTGTCAGATTGTTCGTATTACTATGCAATGCTAGTAATTTGCCTGTCTCGAAAAGGTGTGGGGTGTTTTTCTGACGGTGATTTGTATACGGAGAGGGAACGAAAGAAGAGAGTCGTCTACCAACTTAACATACATAAATGTCGCGTTAAATTTGAGTAGTTGTGATATTTTTGAGTATTTTGAGCCTACAAGGTGAGGTTTACGATAAAAAAAAGTACAGCCTTATCTTTGTTCGTTTCTTTCTTTGGAAGTGTTTGGAAGATTGAAGTTGCAGCGAGATTGTGCATATATATAATATATATATATATATATATATATATATATATATATATATATATATATATATATATTCATGTGTGTGTATTTCAATTCTTGAAAATTTAGTGGTTTCATCATTATCGCCCATTTTATAATGCTAGTTTCCATGCTTATAAAGTTGGTGTACCTGAAAGAATGCGGCGAGATTCGTATCAGAACCTTGCACGTACAACGAACTTTTGTTGCCGGAAACTAGAAACCACGTAAGTCTAGTCGTTGGGGATTGGGGAGAGGGGATTTGACCTTGCCTACTTGTTTGGTGTTAACTTCGTGTACGCTACATTAAAAATGCATCTCATTTACCGTGCCAAATGCAATTTAGAAATGCAGATAAATGCATCTAGATATATAATAATAATTGATATAGTGCATATAAGTTGGAACTCGAGGCGTTCTAGAACGATGTATGGCCGTTAGAGATTGTGGAATCTTATAGTTAACGAACAGTTAATCGTTGTTAGTTTGAATTGTGGGGTAATCAGTACATTTCTAGACGTCTCTAGTATTTATTGTCTAGTACAGAAGTTAAACTACGTCTAGAGGCGTTGTTTGAAGAAAAAATCAGCTCGCTGTTAATCATTAACCGAAACGTGAGCTACAATCATTCGGAAAACTTCGGTTGCCGGATATATTGAAATTCTTGGAGAATTGCGGTTTCCAAGTATAATGTAGGGAAAATATGTTCACTGATTACTCTTACTATCAAAAATGTTTGACCTTAATCATCCAGATAAGCTGACTGAAAAAAACAATCACGTTCTAGAAACTGTTTTAGTCACAACAATATTGATACGACATTTTATTCAGTATTTCTGAATTTATATTTTGTTGATCTTCAGTGAGTTTTGATTCGTATTCTAATCAGGCAATACTTGTGTTTATTTCAATAGTCATGAATATCATAGCTTGTGAATATATTGATAAGTTCAGAAATAAAATATACGATTCAACAAAATTTTGAATTTATTATTGCCGAATTAAGTGAATAATAACTATATGGTATTAATGAATTTAAAATCTTGTATACATTTGATCTGAATGAAAAGTTATCAATCTGGTGTGATTCGAGAGTTGATTATTGAGTTATACATTCCTATCAATTGCATCAGTTAGGTTATATGTGTTGTGAATGCGATTCTGTAAAATATAGACAGATTCACGTAAGAATAGAGGAACAAATATTACTCCAATTAGGACAATTCTTCTTAGGGCCCATATTATCAATAATAAAAATGTGTTAATTAAGCTAATTAATCAATTGCAGTACAAAAATAACATTGGTAACCAAGGGTAATAACAACCTAATCCACTAATTATCGCTTAATCAACAAATTTATTATTCGTAATACCGGGCCTTAGTAAAATTACAAGTAAAAATAGTGTAGTGTTGAGAATCAGGATTAATTGGATCACCAGTACGATACCTAGATTATTCTATGCATTTTGCTTCTCTCTGAAGTTTTATAAGGTGTGAAGGAGTACTGGAGCAGTTTATGGATAAAATGATAGAAGCACAAAGAAATGTAGCATACCGGTATGTGAAATATGAGAAACTTATCTTGATATACGAGCTGACGACTATAATATATACAGTCCGATTATAACGCATTCTCATCAACTTGGAATTGAATCTCAAATAAGAACTATGAGTATATTAAAAGTTCAATATTTCAATTCAAAAAAAAAATATATTCAGAGTTATACATTACAAAATTATTACTACTTTCAAGAATTACGTTACAGAATTATACTAGATCGCAGAAATTAAAATAAAAGAAGAAGTGATCATTTCTGGTATTAAGTTGACGAACCCTTATATAAATTCCATGTTCGAGCTTCATATTTAAATTATAGGGATCGGAAGTAACGGCAATGAAATACGCATTCCGATTGAAAATCTTGGTTCAGGTGTTACTGTTAGTTGACAATCAGTAGTTCACGATTATGAGTTTGTTTCACGGTTATCAGTTGTTTTGTCATAGGCAATATGGTCATCGCAGCTTATGACTATACCCAAACTTTGTGATTCACGGCCATCCAGATTACTGTTATACAAACACAATAACTTTCATTTCGAATTTGGCATACGGTGAAAGTTAGAGAGCGAATAAAAAACGCAGTCTCGCAGATTGATATGATAAAGTTTGTGCCATAACTCTCCCCTCCCCCCCCCCCCCCCCTTCACCAACCAGTATCCTCCGACCATCAATTACCATCCGACTGAACGCGCCTGGCAGCATTGTCAAGTTAATAAGGAACAATCATCTGACGGCGTCGCCGGCGTCGAAAGAGTTTTTACTGCAAATCTCTACTGATGAAGACGAAAAAGCGTCATCACACAGCAATACTGAAACCGAAAGTGTTGATGAGTTAGCCCTCGACAACAACCCTCTGCGCATTCGTTTGCGTCATTGAGGGGAAAAACAATCACTTCCTGGACTCGGTAAAGTGTTTTTTTAACCAATCACTGATTATAATTTAAGTGATTGTACCCACACGTATTTGGAATAGAAGTTCAGGACTTAACGATCACGCTGTGAAAACGCTATAATCAACTTTTGCCGTTGCGTGCTGGAAAGCGAGTGATCTTTTACGGTTTCAACAGTCATCGTGCAGAAATTGTAACATTTTTATACTTCAAATCTACCCAAGTATTGAATATGGAAAATTGAATATTGGAACTATTAATAAAAGTGATATTACTAGGTTATTTTCCAGTATATCTACCTATAGACCCGTGATGGGGATAGGTGCCACACAGTAGACCCTACCGTATACACGCCTTAGGCTCGAAACTATCAAGCCACGGCCTTTTGAATAATTATTCAGCACTAATTGATGGACCAATTGTTTCTTCAAACCATTTCAAGCTCCAGCTGGTCTACCTTAACATGAATCAGAAATTCAATTATAGCTACATTTCGATAAATTAGTTGATTTTCAATTTTAAACTCCAGTAACTTCATAATTTCGCGATCAATTATTTCTTTAATCGTGTTCTGACAAAAATCCTATCATAGAATGTAGAGAAATCGTTACGTCACCGTGACTTCAATAAAATCTCGAGACGTAAGTGTCAATGGACCCTCTTGCATATAGTAAATCTTCCCAGACGCCCCTCCCTCCGGGGGTAAACACCCTCGGAGGTAATTCAATAATTTTTCAATAAATATTTTCAGTATACAGTTTCAAAATCAAACACTCCGCGCGATGCATTTACTGATAACACATCAACGATTTCCACAATCACATCACAACAACTCGATTTCATCATGCACATTGCATCTTCCTATTGCATCTGTCTATAGCCCGCGGCCATGACACTTGCAGCCACGCCGGCTCGATCGGTCGTCGCGTCGTATCGTTCAACGATGACGGTCGGACGTCTCGCACCGCAATCGCACGTCGCATACCAGCTGTAACAGCTTTATGTATGCAGATGTGACGTTGTCAGAGAGGATAAGGGTCCCGATAGGACATGATTACATTTTACAAGTTATAGAGACAGGATATGTGTAAATAACTTGAATGCCGCTGGGTAGGTTTTTCTTTTATTTATTAGTTTTGATTGGTCGAAAAATGCACCCTTACGAGATTAAACGATAAGGTGAGATGTCTAGACTGTTGGCCGATGTACTAGTCGTGTGCAGATTGTTGGATGAGTGTAGTGATGACTTCCTTCCTGACGGGTGTCGAGATACTTGCTTCATTTGAACTCTTATTAACTAATGAATGTATGCAGAAGCAGAGACTTTTGCCAATCGTGCATTCGACTTTCTCGTGAGTTTCTCGTTTTCTATTATTTTGTTCACCATACCTCAAAGGTGCATCCTAGTTTATCTCTTCTCATGAACTATATTATTGATATTTTCTCCTCAGAACTATATATTAAAAAGGTCGATATCGTTCAAACCATGTGGAAATATTGAAATATAGTTAAAATATATTAATATATAATTTTATAGGCCTATATATAATATCTATGTTGTGACGGATGCTTTCACGGATTAGGTGAAATGTTATGTCGATTTCTCAGATTGATCGCGTTTGCTCTTTTTTGAAAAAAAAAATGGGTTCCCATCTTGTCTTTTTTGTCAACGTTTCGGCAAGATGTGCCCTGCAATCTTCAGGGATTCTTCGTGTTTTTTCAATGTCTTCAGGGATCTTGTCTTTTTTGTCAACGTTTCGGCAAGATGTGCCCTGACATCTTCAGGGATTCTTCGTGTTTTTTCAATGTTTTCAACAATTTTTTTTAACCAAAGTTAGGCTTAAGCTTATTCCTCAGAACAGTATTGTGGTAAAAGTGAGCGTAAGAGGCGAGGAGGGATGATGGAATTCAAGTTGGCTTATCAAAGTAAATTGAATTGCATGTGGTGACCATATGCGTTAGCTGAAGAGATCCAAATGGAGAATCAATGTCTGACATTACTCGTTCAGGAACCAACTCTTGAGACCAGGGTGTGAGGGAAAAACTTAAGATTGAAATCGTTGAGAAATAAATGCTGACGTGAATGAAAGAGAAGGTGATATGTAAAAAAAAATACAAGCGAAGGAGGAATGTTCTGTATAACATGTGATTTTTAAAAAAATTATTGTTGAGTTGTGTATATATGTTGAAATTGTGTATTTATGGAGTAATTTAATAGAAAGAGTATACCTTTAGCACGTGGGTGATTCATTTGAAAATTGGATATAGAAAATTAAGCATTATAGCCACATATTTTTTTTCAGTTTTCGTTGATTTTCCCATACAAACTCGAGGAGTGTCTACACTCACCGTCTCGAATACGTGACTGCAAGCCTAGAGCCTACCATACATATAAAAATTAACCCTCACAAGACATGTTAGGCTGGTTTTCTTCTGTATAAACCTTCATCAACAATATATATAAAAAAGTATTTTTCATCAAAAAATTCAACTCTCTCTCTCTCTCTCTCTCTCTCTCTCTTTCTTTCTTTCTGGTTTTCCTTCTCTCTCTTTCTCTCCTCTCTCCCTTCTTCTCTCTGTCTCTCTCTCTCTCTCTCTCTCTCTCTCTCTCTCTCTCTCTCTCTCTCTCTCTCTCTCTCTCTCTCTCTCTCTCTCTCTCTCTCTCTCTCTCTCTCTCTCTCTCTCTCTCTCTCTCTCTCTCTCTCTCTCTCTCTCTCTCTCTCTCTCTCTCTCTCTCTCACTCCTTTTCCAGATAGAAGCTGACTAGATAGTATCTTTCCATATAATATTCTTTCCCTTTGAGTAACCTAATGTGATACGTATAGCAGTAGAGATGGAATCAGAACTATACTTAACTATCATTAAAGTTAACGTTCTTGGTCACAAATCCATTGCGTTTGTGTACTTCTTATGAACATTAGACGTATCACATGCACTAATGCTGTACGGAGAGTAAGTTATGTGTGTATAAATATATAATATAATATATAGGCCTATATATATATATATATATATATATATATATATATATATATATATATATATATATATATATATATATATATATAGGTATATATATATAAATATATATATATATATATATATATATATATATATATATATATATATATATATATATATATATATATATATGTGTGTGAGTGTGTGCGTGTGTGTGTGTGTGTTTATGTGGGTGTATTTATATATTGTGATGAAAACAATTGTCAGCAAATAGATTCAATTCTTCAATATCGCATTGTCTATAGACCTTCCAGTAAATGGAAAACCATATATTTTATCAACGAATATCATTTTGCAACTGCTAAATGTTATGACATCAATTCTAATCATAGCCAAAAGTTATGTGACGCAATTATAACAAACAAGTTCGATTGTAATTATACCATAAACGAATCACCATCAGAATGAATAGATATAATAAATGAAACCAAAAAAATCAAATCTATTCTCGCAGTATTAATTGCTTTTTATTAGTTTTATAGCGTCATTAATTCAATGGATCAGCAATTAAAGTTACCTTCTTAATATTATTATAATTATATGTTTCTACGCTTTGTATTTTTTTTGTTCCTTGAAATCTTACTACCTACAATTATCTGTTTCAGAAGTAAGAATTAGTCGTTGATTGGTTATAGTGATTAGGGAGTTGAAGAAGTTTGATTTGTTAATGTAAGTGTTCTGATGTAACATTAGTGGTGCATCCCAGTGTGTGATATATCCATGAAGATGAAAAGATGGATCCATTTTTCACCAAACATATGGCAGGAATAGAATCTGAAAAGTGATGAAAGAAATGTAAGTCGAAAAATATCGATGCAGGTAACCATCAATAATAATAATTAAAAATTATAATAATATCAATTATTTTCCCAATGTTAGGTTTCGTCACTCATATATGTATATAAAAATATATTCACATATTCATATCTTCGCAACACAGTCAACCAATTTTCAATGAACTGACAGAAAAAAATTATATCCACATTCAAATTGGATTGTGATAGAATTCAGCTGAGATTTGAGAATACGAATATGGTTTCAATAATTATGTGCTATATTTGATTATATCATTATGAATAATTCGAAGAAAAAAAAATATGAAAATATTTCAAAAACTTGAAATTACTATCTGAGTTTTTTATTTTCTATTATTCAAGATACTTCATCGCATACCTCATATACCCACTGTACATATCAATTACATACAAGTACATATCAAAATTATCAATATAAAACATTTGAATTTCAAATCTCTGTATGTAGGCCTATTAAAATTATATGTAGGAAATATCATCATCGACCAATATAATGAACACAAATACACCGTTAGAATAGCTGTGGTTATTTTCAATATATTATGATTTTTTAGGACGATGTTTACTATAAGAAACGCAACCGCAGCATTTCAAATGTGGCGCCTACTACAAACTAGGAAAACGCCTTATATGCGTTGTGAGATGAGCTTAGAAGTATGGAAATGTAGAATTAAGAACATTTTGTCAGCTCAATGTAGCCTACATATACAGGCCATGGATCACTTCAAAAGTTCAAAAACCACGGCTGCCTGTTGGTATATGGACCTTGGTTTCCCAACAATTAAACCAGTGCCTTCTTCATATCCATCACAGATTTTAAACGTTTTAATTTATTGGTGACACTTGTTGCTCACATTTAATAGTTTCTTAATTGCTTTTCTTAATTGCTTTTATTGATGTGTAAAAAAGTACATTAAAAATGAGTTTTCTTCGTTGTTTCACATTCGATTGTTCCATAAGTCGCTTAAAATGTGTATGATAGTCCTTTCCACACTCAGTATAAATTTGAGAGCTTTTGAAAAAAATAAAATTCCAAGTATTTCTCCCCTGGCCTATTCTTATGGGGAATTTCCATACTTTCCGATTTTTTTCCGGAAAATCCGTTTGACCGATTTTTCTGAAAAACAATCCCAACCTATTCTGGTATAACACCAATTTGTAAAAAAAGTTTCGAGTTGATTGAAACTTTTTCCTGACCTGTATGCCGCGTACAAAATTACACACAAAAAAAAAAAAAACATAAAAACCAAGCCCAAAATTTTTCGGTATATGGAATGAAAATCTTCGCTACGCTCATCTAATTATACCGGAATAATTTATTCTGTGTGACAAGGGCTTGGTAATCCTTACCTGAACTTATACCCTCCCTCGACAACATTTACAACCATCCATTCGAAAGTATTCCCTAACCCAGTTCACACGGTTCAATATACATTATGCCGCTGCTCAGCTTTCTCATTCACAATCCTTTATTAAAATTGCTGCGATTATATAATTATCGACTGAGAACGTTTTTAAAGGAACAAACATCAGGTTATACAGGGGTCCGAAAGAACGGGTAATGATAATGTAATGATCCGTAACGAACGATGATCTGTAAAGATCTGTGATCAAGTGAAGATCGGTAACAAAAATCTGTATGTAGAGCCGAATGATATGCAACAGAGTGTCAGAGATGTGGAACCATGCCATATATCAAAATCGAAAAATGTGCTGCTATCGGGGTACAAATTATCTTTTATTGAACTATACATATTCAATCTTAAGTTGAAATTGTATACTTCATAATATTTTCATGCATTCAAACAGAAAGACAAATGCACGTGTTCACCTGATTTCTTGGCGCATCCTTCCTTCTATCTACATCGAAGTCTTCTTTGTAGAAAATATCTCGCACAAATAGGAAAAACAGTACTCAAATCAATAAATACACTACATATGATCAACTGCAGTGTATACTAGTACTAGTAATCCACTAGTACACTGGTCAATAATCCGATTCACAATATAATTTGAACGTCAATCACCGCGCAAAACTGCAAGATCCAACAATTCACAGTCGTGAGCTGATGAGTGATGGGGTGAGTTAGCAGTGGAGAAAGATGCGTCAGAAATTGGGAGTTCCATAGACCTATAATCCAAGGTAGAGCGATGTTCGAACACTCGCCCGTCCATCTTCCATGTTTATCATGTTCATGCCTCATTTATTGTATAAAGCCTGATCATAGTAGCAAGGTTAGACTAAATATCTACTAAGACAGTTCACCCAACGATAAATTAAGATTCATCCCCACTCCTTCGTATCTACCCTCCCCACACCCCTTACCCTGTAGTACCGTCGTGCACCGTTGAGAGTGCAGAAAATCATTTCGGGCCTCTTTATTGTATAAAGCCTGATCATAGTAGCAAGGTTAGACTAAATATCTACTAAGACAGTTCACCCAACGATAAATTAAGATTCATCCCCACTCCTTCGTATCTACCCTCCCCACACCCCTTACCCTGTAGTACCGTCGTGCACCGTTGAGAGTGCAGAAAATCATTTCGGCGATTGTGCTACAGTCGACGGTAAGATGGACGCTTGCCTCGGTTGTTTGCCAAGTCTTTAACTTGACTGCTTGACTGCTTGCTCATTCTACGAATGAGAGCGACGAAGATTGAAGATTGTTTATTCTCGTCAAGTGACTTACATGGGACGTCTTATATGGGACGTCTTTAGTTATGGTTGCACGTTTTCCGTCTCGCCAAGTCACATGAACCAGTCGGAAAATGTGAAAGTGTGATTCGACCCAGTGAAGTATCAGTTTTTTGGTTATTATTTTGGAACAATACGAGATAGTAAACTGCTAAATACACAGTTATTTTCGATACCTTTCAATACGTTTTCAGTATATTATAATTGAAAACTATTCAACATTTGTCACGTAACTTTCACGAATATACATATTTTTTAGCTGTAAGGTAGCAAGAGAAATGTTACAATTCAAGGTTAATCAGTTCGTTGTACATAATTTTGGAAGTATTGAAAATATCTATGTTTATTCCGTATTAGAATTTTGATACCTAATACCGCTCAAAATGTGTCATCAAAAAACTTATATAAAAGTCGCCTCCATGGCTCAGTCAACTTTCGTAGATAGTAGTAGAAACTGACGTGAAGTTAGGCGCAGGATTGAGTCCCGCATAAGGCATGGGTTTTTGTAAAAGTCCTTCTACCTATAATCACTTAATTGTTTCATTATCACCCTCTCGTTCGTACTCCTGTATAACCGAGCTGTTGGTGGGATCATTGAGCAGCAATCGAGCCCCATGTGGTTGTAATCCAGACGGTTATAGCATTGTTTGTAGGTACTAAACGGAAGTGCATACGATAACAGCAATATGCAGTTTGAACTTGGAACGTCGAGCTATGTTCTTTCGTTTCTAAGATGAACAAGCAAGCAATCTTTGTCATCACAGTGGCC
Source organism: Brachyptera putata (assembly GCA_907164805.1). Lineage (NCBI taxonomy): Eukaryota > Metazoa > Arthropoda > Insecta > Plecoptera > Taeniopterygidae > Brachyptera > Brachyptera putata. Next base: position 14,651,448 of record OU015462.1, on the reverse strand, counting down.
ATAAACAGAAAACTGGAGCAATTTACCAGATGAGATCTGAAGCAATTGTGTGGTTTCCATAAACACATTACGATTATCTACTGTCTTTCCAGAGCTTTCATCTTTAGCAATCTACAGTATAATCTTGGTGTGGTTTCTTCGGTAAGCCTAACAACTATATGGCGCGTTGACCCTGTAAATGTTTGTCAAGTACTAGCTAACGAGACATTCAGCTCTAGAATATGGGTGATTTGAATTAAAAAATTCGCGACAAGCAGAAAATTTGGTAATATGTTTTGTAAGTCCATGGAGGATCGACATTAAAAGTCCTGAAGAAAGTGCCTAGTCCTTGAGAATTGAAAATTGAAAATTCTAAATTTTTCATTTACTCCGATTGAGATGAAATTTTCAAGGAATGCTTATATTCTGATACTTTTAAAAATATGGGTCCGGGCGTTTTTAGGAAAGCAATGTTTTATACCCTAAAAATATAAAATATTGAACTTATGAAGAATATGAACCAAATGAAACAATAATGCAACGAGTTGTGACTTTTCTTGTTGCATGAAAATATTTGTCAGCAGCCGAATGCTGTCATTGTTCAATAAATATGAGCAATAATTGTATATACATGTAATTATTGTTCAATAATTGTTCAATAGTAACACTTTTATTCATTCATCAAATGTGTCGATTATTTGATGAATTTAAAGTTTGTGTTCAAGAGAGGTAACGTTCAAATTTTCGTATAGTTCTCAGCTCGATCCTGAGAAACAAGAGTAACCAACGATTAATATGCTTTTGTCTTATTCAAAATTCCACTTCCCTTTATTCTTTTCCGTTTGCGAACCAAATAACATATTCGAATCTGATGGTCGTTTTAATAAATTACGCTGTGAATTTGACGGACGCGTAACTTTACATTTAACCGCAACATATTTGATAAAATATTTCCAAACCATTCTCTATTCCTGACAATGTTTATGATTCGTTCTATTCTCCCCTATTGATATTCTATAATAAGGCCTAATACGTTTCATTCATGTAAACAGAAAACAAACAAAAGATTCTCCCAGTTTTTACCTCATTTATAGAAAAAAAAGAGATTCCTTTACAGCATTCTACTGTCCTTCCGAGCATAATTCACGAAATAGTTGGAGTGTGACGTGGTAGTCAGGGCTACCAAACCAGCAACGTTTAGAACGTCGCTAAATCACTGCCACCTTGATGTGAATGGAACCCACTGCAGCATGCCGTTCTCTTTAGCTTCTAGGAAGCTTAGTTTTCTGAGAATTGGTAACTAGGAGATAGCAAATCACCTGAACATAACATAATATAAGTCAGAGAAATAAACATAATATGTCAAACGAAAAGAGAAATGAGAACTAAACAAGCGTATAACAAATGAAATGCCAGGTGAGAAATCGAACAAGTAGAATGTGATCAACAGTAATTGACACCCTATTGATGGAAGTGTACAATAGAACTCCAGGGTGCCATTATGAAAATGCAGACACAACAACTTAAGAAAGAGTGTACTATATACCTTTCTTCAACTTTACCTTTTTTTACTTACAATGCGACATATATACAGACTAGACTAGTCTAGAAAATATTATTGTAGTCATGATAACAATAATATGTGCAGAATACCTGAAGTCTGAACTTGAAATGGAATACACATTGGGCATAAATGTGTTTTTTCAATCACTGTGAATGTGTATAGCATACACTAATTCAATTTGTATTCAACTATTTCGAAGCACCTCGTCGTTAGATTATTTTTAATTGTATAAAATATTCTGGGAATATATTCTGTAGAATTATTGGGAAATAAATTTACTTTGTAGCATGAAAAGCTAACCCAATTATTTTCAATAATTTAAATTTTCCATTCAACTTTGTGGTAATTTCCAATTTTTTTTAAATTCAAGCCGAAGTGAACAAAAACTGTGAGAATTGAATTAGTCGATAGAAAATTTCAACATAACTTTATCAGTCACAAAAATGGCATCATACATGTCGTAATTGTAAATACTTATTTTATATACCGGTAACGAAGTCTTGTTATTGATACTAATAATTTCCCATTCATTTGCACAGGAATGTTAATGGAAATAATGTCTTCAAAGTATTGCTCTCGTATAGTAAACCAAATGAGGAAAGATAGTTGTCTAGATGCGAACTCGGCTCCTGCAAATGATGATATGTACTTATGGCTAACTGTGTTTGTACCTGCAGTTAATGATCAGTGTTTACACCTTGCTTCATTGCCGGGTGCGTTTTAATAAGGTCCGTGTAGACACTGCCAGTCAGGTTCGATTACGACACATGTATAAGCAGGCCTACGAGCGTTTTCTTGTAGAGTAGATTTAATATAAGAACGAAAAGATATAGGAAACGATGTTACATGTCAATATTACTAGGAAAACGCCTTATATGCGTTGTGAGATGAGCTTAGAAGTATGGAAATGTAGAATTAAGAACATTTTGTCAGCTCATGTACATATACAGGATCACTTCAAAGGTTTAAGAACCGCGCTGCTGTCTGTTGGTATATAAACCTTGGTTTCCAAACAATTATACCAGTGCCTTCTTCATATCCATCACAGATTTTAAACGTTTTAATTTATTGGTGACACTTGTTGCTCACATTTAATAGTTTCTTAATTGCTTTCTTAATTGCTGTTATTGATGTGTGAAAAAGTACATTAAAAGTGCGTTTTCTTCGTTATTTCACATCCGATTGTTCCATAAATCGCTTAAAATAGGTATGATAGATCTTTCCACATTCAGTATAAATTTGAGAGCTTTTGAAAAGAAAAAATTCCAAGTATTTCTCCCCCGGCCTATTCTTATGGGGAATTTCCATACTTTCCAATTTTTTTCCGGAAAAACCGTCCGACCGATTTTTCTGAAAGACAATCCCAACCTATTCTGATATAACACCAATTTGTAAAAAAAGTTTCGAGTTGATTGAAACTTTTTCCTGACCTGTATGCCGCGTACAAAATTACACACACACAAAAAAAAAAACATAAAAACCAAGCCCAAAATTTTTCGGTATATGGAATGAAAATCTTCGCTACGCTCATCTAACTAGGAAAACGCCTTATATGCGTTGTGAGATGAGCTTAGAAGTATGGAAATGTAGAATTAAGAACATTTTGTCAGCTCAATGTACATATACAGGCCATGGATCACTTCAAAGGTTTAAAAACCGCGGCCGTCTGTTGGTATATGGACCTTGGTTTCCAAACAATCAAACCAGTGCCTTCTTCATATACATCACAGATTTTAAACGTTTTAATTTATTGGTGACACTTGTTGCTCATATTTAATAGTTCCTTAATTGCTTTCTTAATTGCTTTTATTGATGTGTAAAAAAGGACATTAAAAATGCGTTTTCTTCGTTATTTCACATCCGATTGTTCCATAAGTCGCTTAAAATGTGTATTATAGTTCTTCCCACATTCAGTATAAATTTGAGAGCTTTTGAAAAAAAAAAATGTCCAAGTATTTCTCCCCTGGCCTATTCTTATGGGGAATTTCCATACTTTCCAATTTTTTTCCGGAAAAACCGTCCTACCGATTTTTCTGAAAAACAATCCCAACCTATTCTGGTATAACACCAATTTGTAAAAAAAGTTTCGAGTTGATTGAAACTTTTTCCTGACCTGTATGCCGCGTACAAAATTACACACAAAAAAAAAAAAAAAAAAAAAAAAAACATAAAAACCAAGCCCAAATTTTTTCGGTATATGGAATGAAAATCTTCGCTACGCTCATCTAATAAAGACTTTGTGTGCTGTTTTCGATGTTAATCTACTTGGAAAACGCAGAATATGAATTGTGAGATGAACGAGATTTTAAATGAAATGTAATGGAAAGCTCTATAAGCACCTGGGGGGGCATTCCTGTACAAGATAAACCCAGTTTCAACTTGAACCAGTGCTAAACGTGTATTGAAAAGACGGTAATAACCCTCAAAAACCGGTTTAAATCGTACTGGAATGCACCCACTGGAGAAACATATCTTCTTATGAGGTTTATCAAAATTTATCGCTCTGAAAATGGTTCAACCGATTGTTCCTCGAAACTATACAGCATCGATTTAGATGATGAAATATGTGCATGCAAAGTTACATCAAAACTTTTGGTTCGGTTTCACTTGCGCCGGAGTGTAAAAAGAGAGGAAAAAAAGGTTCACTTTTTTTCTTGTGAGCCTTCGCTTCGCTCATCCAAATGCCTTTAAATAAGGTGTATTTATAAAAAATAGTAACATTTCAGGAGTGTGAAAATGAATTATTTGCAAGAAGTGAAATTTTGTTTTTATTCAACGTCCATTCCTCATTACAGCTCTAAATAGCAATCAATCAACTCTTTTATAAGCAGTTCCATTCATATACTAGGATTTTGTTCATGTAGAGTTTTCTGTAAATTGACGTAACAATTTTAAAATGGTACAACATATATTTTAAAATATTTTCTGCTGTAGGCCTATATTTTGAATTTTTGAAAATTTCAATAAAATCAATTTGGAAAATACTGATCTTCTTTTATTTTGCCACACAAATCAAAACATACAGACACACTTTGTTTTTTCATGGAATGAATAATTTCAGGGATATTTATAAATCTCCTGGATGAATTTCAGCTTTATTTTTCGTACTATGGTGAAATAAAATATTCATTTTCATTTTTTCTCATCATACATTTCTGCTGAATTCAAATATCCATCTTTTCTGAGCAAAACACTGTGCTACCTAGACCTAGTGTCGTTCACATGGCAAACCGACTCTGGTCGTATCAGGTCGCGTCTGGTCATATTTCCTCTAGAACCCGACAGACGGTCTCTGTTTCTACGTCATGATAACACTGGTTCTTGCTGATTGCGACGGTGTACGGTGCTCGCTAGTGCATTCACACCTATGACTTCTGCTTCGTCTTCAAAACTCGTCAACATTGCCGTTGTCATAGAGACCATTGGACTTGGGTTGTGAAAACTATGCTCGAATGAGCATCTGTAAGCATCTGATTTACAAAACGCAGATGCTGGGGAAAATCATAGTTTGTTTTTGAGATATGTTCTCTGAATATTATTGGAGAATAGATAGGTTAGATATAGATATTTCTATATCAACAATCACAAAATTGTTATTGTCCATTATCGTCCAATTGTCCGTGTTATTAGTACGGGAGTGGGAACACATTCTATGATAGAGCGTGTTGGTATCGCTATATCGTGGCAGTGCAGTGCTATTCTGTCAGCGTGGTGAAGAATGTTGGTGCTATTTTGACCTTCTTGGAAAAATGGAGCTTTATTAAAAGTTATGGTCGTTTCCATAGGAACTCCGCCATTATATATATATATATATATATATATATATATACATATATATATATGTGGGATATTTTAGCCATGTCGTAAAAGATACGTCTCGACCGGGAAATGAACCCGGGACCTTCCGATTGCCGGTCCGCTGCTCTCCCACTGAGCTACCGAGATATTACTTTTATGTCATGGCTATTCTCAGAGTGACGACACTTCCTGGGGCTAGCCCTACAGACGGCTTAGATTCACCCAAGTATCTTTTACGACATGGCTAAAATATCCCACATACCTCAATATTGGATCGTATCCAAGAAGTTTAATTATCACACATATATATATATATATATATATATATATATATATATATATATATATATATATCATACTGATAGCAGTTTATTTCGTTTCTTTGTGCGTTAGACCTATACGATGATTAACAGAAAATATCGATTTTATTTTGCATCAATTTTCGATGTTGATAAAAAAAATCAACTACATGATGAAAATGCTAGTGAAATGGTGATAGCTTCGCCATTGTGGTACTTCAACGCGATAATCGCAGTTATTCCAGAGTGTTACATCATATTGAATCATGTATCCACGAGAGAAGAAGGTTTGAAACACCCGTGCGCTATTGTTGTGGCATAGGAGAGACAGTATATTGAAACCCTCTTCTTTTGTGGACAGAAATAATTAATAAACAATACGTACCGCCCTCGTTCGCTCAGTCAGCTGAACACGCGTCAGAGACTGAAGTGACCGTCGGGCGTGGGTTCGAGTACCGCATAAGGCATAGGTTTTTGTGAACGTCCTTTCACCTATCATCACTTCATCGTTGCATTATCACCCGCTCATTCGCACCCCCGTATAACCTAGCTGTTGGTGGGGTCGTTAGCACCATTAGAAAAAAAAACGTACCTACAATGTTGACGTGGCAGATTTTTCAATTTTACGACATTTCAAGTAAAATATTTCGTAAAATTCCTCAATTATTTCTCATTTGCAATCATTCTCCGGTCCGTATGGTTCCAGTCTTCCTTAGAGCCTTTATTCTAGAACTCTGAGACGAAACGAAGTCGGTCGATCTGCGTTCTGTTCCGATCATTCCGTATAATTCAACATGGTGTATCATATGGGCTCTGATATTATCGTCACGCTTTCATTTCGGTTGCAGAATTCAAAAATTTGTATTTTCCGCATTCTTTATAATATGCACTTTCACAACTTTTCCATGTTTACCTCTACAATCAATGCTAATCTAAAGTCCTATCCATAGCCCAAATAGATTAACCAATCAGCGTCAAGGATTTTATCTCTCAATGGAAGTGCGACAATAGCATTAACTATCACCATACTTTTTCAACAAGAATGGCAAAAAAAGTCGTTGTTTTGTGAATAACATACTCGATCTATATCTAAGTAGCGAGTTTCCTTCATGTAAGATCTATACTTGGCTGTCTTCAGTTTTCAGGATTACTATTTCTCTTTCTCTCTCTCTCTCTCTCTCTCTCTCTCTCTTTCTCTCTCTCTCTCTCTCCCTCTCTCTCTCTTTCTCTCTCTCTCTCTTTATGTCCCCACTTTTAATTACATTCTTGATTACATCTATGAAATTATTCCTTTCCTAATACGCTTAAAAGTAAGATTCATTAAACTTGTCAAGAACATATTTATTTCATTTATCAATGCATTCATCTTTTTCATGCTATGCTGCAGTCGATAGATGGAGTCTATCAACATTATCGAATCCCGTTCAGCTAGAGCGATAGCTAAAGTGGGACAGTTTTTGCTTTTCAATGCGAAAGTAACTTATTGTTAACAGTTTTTTCCCTAGAAATAATTAATTTCACTCTATAAAATGTAGAACTGGGTTACTGCATATACATGACACATTACATTATCAATTACTTTATCCGTATAAGTAATAAATAAAGTTAAACGTAAATAAAATAACGTGGCATTAAGAACATGTATTTGATTTATTTTATCACGGAGGATAATATATTGATCACTAAATTATGTTCGATAGGTATATATATCTTCAACTTCATTGATTTTATGAAAAAAAACGTAGAAGAGTGAAATAAATTGATCGAAATTTTTCAAATAACAATGATGTATGAGAACAAAATAATTGAATGTTCTATATTTTCTACTTACTATTTCACTGTCGGCTCATATGCATAATTCAGATGAAACTCTAAAACTTATTAAAACTTATAATAATAGAACTTATTTTTCATATTTGTACTAATTTACTCTTTTTAAGATTTCAATTAATTGGTGATTGGCATTCTTCTAACAATTGTGGACTGAGAACTTTCATGTCTGGACAATGATGACGGATTGTACGAGATCGTTTTTATCAGGGGGCACCCGTTATGACAGTTCCGACCAACTCAAAAAATCACGAATCTATTGAAAAATAATGAACGAAAATGAAGAACGACAAAGGTAAATTATTCCGTTGTGAAATTAGGCAGAAAATGAAATAAAACAAAGCCTTAACTCGACACATTTTATTATGTTCAACCCTTCTCATTTGTTTTCTAGAGAGTTGGCATGGACATAACTTTGGACATGGACGTATAACAAACGCAAGTATCTTCGTTTTTTTGTATACCTGTGTTATTTTGAAGTAAAATGATTTTTCAGTACGAGGTTCACGATTTTAAAACAACTACGTCTTTCAAAAGCGTATTATTTTCGGAATTGCATTGATGTCTCTTACAATAACGAAAAATTTCACAGCTTTTTATTTGATAAGCTGCCCTATTCTTTTTTGGTTACAAGTATAGGCCTACTATAACGTACTATGACTTTTCTTGGGCACGATTGGCTAACTGTCACCTATCCACTGAAATATGAAATATTGCTATGTCCACCTCGGTAATTATCTGTATGATTCTATAATAATAACAATATTAATAATATGCAAACGCATAAGAATATTTTCCACTCCCATCTTCTGTACGCCGGATTAAAACATGACTCCAATAATATAATGCAATTGTGTGCAGGTGCAATTGCAACGCAATATGCAAAACACTTGAGATGTATAATTCAGTGTCATAATAATATATGCCCTAGGTTAATAATGAGGCAAAGATGAAAATATAATATAGGGTGTATTGTAATGGCGAAACGTAAGTTACTGTAAATTTAGACATTAGATGATTGTATATATGTTTGGTGCTATTGTATATGATTTTGAATGATGCTATACAGGATAGATATATTTTACAGTGCCTATATGGATTTATTATGTTAAATTTAGACATTAGATGATTGTATAATATGTTTGGTGCTATTGTATATGATTTTGAATGATGCTATACAGGATAGATATATTTTACATTGCCTATGTGGATTTATTATGTTCAATCGTTCCATTTGTAATTATGTATTTATGAAAGAAAAAGTCAGGTCGGGCGTGGGTTCAGGGCATGGGTTTTTCTAAGCGTCCTTCCACATATCATTACTTCATCATTTCATTATCATCCGTCACCACCCAAAAAACCGTATACCCTTATTCAGACTCGAATCCACGCTCTAATAATAATATAAAATTTCGCATAGTTCAACTGAATGACGAAGAAGTTTTTTTACTTCAACTGTTATAAGTATATGTATAAGAGGGTTTTTTTATATATAGGCCTATATATATATATATATATATATATATATATATATATATATATACATATATATATATATATATATATATATATATATATATATATATATATATATATATATATATATATATATATATATATATATATATATATATATATATATATATATATATATATATATATATATATATATATAAAAACAATGATCATAATGTAGTTGGTTGCCGAAGGCACATTATATGAATGAAAAATAAATAAATCTAGAAGTGAAAAACAATAATTATTGATAGCAACATTTGAAAAAAAATAACAATAACAATTTCATCATGAATGGGTAGTGAAAAGTAATGATAAAATATAATATGGAAGGATTGTTAGGCCTGAACAGCAATATGAAAATAGTATGGAAATGATGAATAGTACTATGCTATGAATGATTTCTTAAAATAGCAATATAGACCATTTCAATGATAAAATCCCTCTCAAATTAAAAAAAATCACTCTTCAGACTAACTTTCTAGAAAATTCTACGAGGAAATTGGTAACAGTGCCACTAACATCTATAAAATAACTTTTACAAATAAATCGATCGATTGTTTTCCACTAGAGAAGTGAATTTCTTGCCGCGAACTAATCAATCAGGACACCGAAGATTTTCTCTGCATGCTCCAACCGATCTTAGATCAGTATAATTGTCAGTTCGCATTCAAACTACTTCTACACACATGTCAACCTTGTAATTGCTTCACGACCGTTTTTATTGCAGGTCGGCACACCAGTCTTACCGGATCGAGTCTCCTGACCGCTCATGTTAATCAATACAACAAACATACGATCGGAACCGACAAGAACAAAGTATGTATAACATACATGCACTGCTATTACATTTTCTGACCGTAATATTATGTCTTGAAAGGAAATTGATGCAAATAATATGTAATTTACATTTTATTGAGTGTAATTCACAATTGCATATTGCAATTCGCTCTGCCGTAGGATTGCAATACGTGAAGGAAGATTTTTAAGTTGTTACTTGTATATTATATTATCTCATAGTGAATCAGTGGAGCCCATATTGCAGCTTACGATCGATGTCCATGTGTTTTAATTCATATTAACGGTATGGAGTCTAGATCCTTCAACAGAAGTTGAACGAAAACTGTTGGAGGTTTTTAATATTATTTACGGAGGATTTAATTTTATTTATTTTAATGTCCAATAATTATTGTAAGTCGACTGCATCTATATTCGCAGACTATAATATAATAATTCAAGCGTTCTCTTCTAACTCGGTTAGTAATATGAGTCAGTTTATTTGTAATATATATTCCAAAAAATTGTTCACATGTATGATTATTGACTTTTACAAGTCTTTCTTAGATTGAGGTTGAACTCCAGATCCTTATTATATAACTAGAAACACACATTATTCGATGCACGACGAAACTCCAAACTCCATATCTTCGTAACATAACGAAGATATGCAGCTTTCATTCATTTTTCGAGATTATAGAGTAACTGTCCTGATACCGATTCCAGACACACATCCACACCTCAACGCTACCAACTAACACGTTATCTTCATATTAAAACCCGTTAACGGTCAGATGCATACTCATTCCAGACATGCGATGAATAAATACATTATAATAATATCGACTGGCCCTTCGGGCACTTTTTTTACGCCCAGTCTGGACTCGACTGATGGGCCTCAATGGAGTATCAAAACAATACACGGTTCCGAGTGCACGTCCCATCTGTACTCTACCCAAGTAGCTCGGTCGTTTCGAACCGGTCAGTTGAATGTTGGGGAAGATACCGATTGACCGTATCCCTTATGTTTTTAAATTACCGGTCGGTCGTTTCGATCCTCCAACGGACAGCTACGAGGTGTGTGCTAGTGAATGCAGGCTGATAATTTGATAAACACTCTTCGACACTGACCTAACTCAACGAGAGTTTTATGCGCTTGACCAGCACGATCATCCAATGTGGTGCAAGCGATTAGGAGAAAATGAGAATTTAAGTATACGTGGGTAATTGTTTTATGTTATTATTACTTGAGATAGTGATCTTGGACGTAATCATAAGGGGTCAAATATGAACCTAATAATTGTAAGATTCTCGGTACGGAGTAATTCTTGTTATTAACGTCGTTGAATTCCTTTAGTTTTACCGAATTGTATATACTTAGTCGTTAGAATGTAGCGTAATGATCTTCTGTATTTGTTCTTGAAAGTTTTTATTCAAGCTGTGATATCCCTCTTCCCATTTGGAGCTTGTCCTTGTTTTTATATCTTTAATTCTATTCTATTAAAATGTGTACATTTTTTAAATTCATATTTTCCTTTCGACAGTCAGCAGACCAGATGAACAAATATGTGATTTATCAATGAATGGAGAGACGAACATTTAGTCTGATCTCTTTTTGTAACTTCAGACACTGAAAGTCTTTAATATTGATACAAAAACAATCACAAACTATAGATATAAATTGAAAGTAATGAATTTTAACAAAGTGGATATTTATTATTTACTATATAGGCCTATATATATACCTAAATTTATTTTTTACGAAATTCATTTCATTCCTTATAGGCCATGTATACCTTATATAGAATATTCAAAACTTTCACGACTCATTTTATGTAATGTATATTTTCTCAATGGTAAAATAAAGATGTGTGATTGAGTAATAATGATTAATAATCATTTAATAATCAATAATCAATAATTAATAATCATACTGCTCACCGTTTCAACTGCGATTTAGCAGCCTTTCTCAAGAGCGTATTCTTGGAATTACATCTTCAGATTTTGAAATGCAAAGTGATGTTGTGATCATCTCCAAGGATTTACTGTTTGGAAAGATGTAGTGGGGTTTCTTCATAAATGTCGTACTAAACAGTAATAAATTATAATAAATATTGATTATTAATGAGCAATCACATGTCTTTATTTCACCATTAGGAAAATATGCATTACATTTATATATAGACCTATGTATATAAGTTTTATACACACACACACACACGCACACACACACACACACACTTATATATATATATATATATATATATATATATATATATATATATATATTATGTATGGTTAATCCTCATGGATACGATCCAAAAACAAGATATTCAGGATGAAACAGTCAAGTCTCGGCTCAATCTGAATCCATGAGGACCTTCCAATTTTCGGTTGACTGTTCTACCACTGAGCTACCAAGGCAACACTATACACCAAACGTGATTTTTCCGAAGTGACAATACTTCTTGGGGCTAGCTCTATAGAGGGCTTACATTTTCCCATGGTGTAACGATTGTATATGCTAACACAGTACTTGGGTTACTCTTTTTAAACTTACCTGTTAATGATGAGGAATAATTTTATAATTCCAATTCTTGGATGCGATCCAATATCCATATTCAAGATGGAATACTCAAGTCTTGAAAGTTTCGTCTCTACTTGGACCCGACCCCGGGATATATACATATGGAATAGATGTTTATATATTATATATATATATATATATATATATATATATATATATATATATATATATATATATATATATATATATATATATATATATATATATATATATAGGGGGCCCATAGTCCTATAAATGACCTCCAAAATAAAATATGTATCCATTCTTCAATTCGTTCACATTTCTCGTTCAATTATGAATACACATTTACAAAAGTGTCACACTCGAGTCATTTGACACTATCTCTGATTGACGTTCGTTTCCTGTATCGTTTCCTAGTCGCTGAGGAATGATGCCAAACCCCATTAAGCAATCATCCCATATCTCCTGGATCTCCTGATATCGACGAAGTGTTGAAACGATCGTCTGTGTGCTGTTTGTTTACCTTGCATTCCGAGACAAAACTGTTCTGAGACTCGATTGCACGTAATGGAAACGAGTCCGATTAGTACCACCTGAAGAATATTAAAATTACCTTCATTATTGTGCTTATACAGTGAAAGCATTCTATTTTGTCGAGTTGGTATGGATATAGGAAATGCAAGTTATTGTTATTATCGCGGTAAATCACTGCACTTTGCGGCATTGTTGAATTGCAGTTTTCTGATTGTTCAATATCAATAATGAAGTAGAAGATGGATTATTTTGGGGTAGAAATTGACAGTATGCCCAATTTTGTATGTCCATTGTATTATATGTATATATATATATATATATATATATATATATATATATATATATATATATATATATATATATATTCAATACATTGTTCAATTTGTAATAGAATCGCACTGTGAATTAAAATAAGAAGTTTGATAAAAATCGTATCGACACCAAATGTAGGCCCTAGGTCTTTCTTTAAAACTTTGAAAAGATATATATAAATACAGAACATTCGAAGACCAGCACCCTTGAATTCTGTATGAATTACATCAATTATTTCATAAATTGACAAAAAAAGAAAAATATTACAAATTGAAGGCTTTTTTTCCTCGTAGTTTCATATTTTTGCTGGTTTTGGTGGAGGTGCCAAGTTTATACTCAATTTCCAAAAAAAAAAATCAGTGCAACAAGATCGTATGTATAAAACCTATGATTTATGAAAAAAAAATGTGTGCAGATTTATATAAGATTGTTGTAAGTAATCCATTATATTTACTGAGTCAATTAATTTAGTTGATTCAACTACTTAATGATGTAAACGCAAAGCTGTTTGCAAAGTTATTTACATTCTCCAACTTGCTACGACATCTTTTCATAAATGGTAAGACATGTCATTTTGACATCTATCTATCTTTCATTGTGAATTGCAACGTGCACCGCCTTGTAGCAACATATGTGTACTTGTTCGTAGACTCAGAAAGGCGGCGGTGCAATGAATGCTAGCCTAGGCCTAGATGACGCTTACCACACCTTACGGCTGTGTAGGTATGCGAACGATTCGACAAAGACTTAATACTAGATAAATCTTTTGTCTGCATGCTTTTGCAAAATTGCGGAGGACGGATTTTTTCTCTTTCTGATATTCATTGAATATATTTTTAAGGCATCGCTCAAATTAATTGTATGCAAACTGGTAGCGGTATACATCTATATGAATGAGAGTGAACGTACAGTGACTTTTTTGGCCAAAAACACTGTCGCCTCTTCTTTAATGTCAATTCTCTGCCATGTGTGTTTTTTACATACATATTGTAATGGATAACCAATGTATTCAATTTTTAGCTAATACAGAGTCATTAGAACAGTCCAATTAATAAACAAGGAATAGGACTCAAGTCCTAATCGGCAAAAACATGATCTAGTTCCCATGACCGCTCACTTTCATATATAAGCTCTTTCATACATATTAGCGATCGGTGGGTGATACAATTTCAATAAATGTAGATGTTGAGGGAAATGTGTAAATGTTGGAGAAATGAAGATTTTGAATGGATTTTTATCCAAATTATCGATCTAGATCTCCGAAGAACAAAGATTGATTCGACGAAAGAAAGGTGTAACCATTAAGTATATAGTCTTTATACTTAATGGTGTAACGTGCTACAGAACTAATGAAACGTTCTGCAGATTCAAGTGATGGGCATGTTTCAACGATAATATTTACTAAAAATGTTACATTATGTATTTGTTACATGTATTATTGTGTATTGTATTATGTAATGTAACATATAGATTTTTTTTTTTTTTTTAATAACATCGAAACTATATTAATTATAAAATAAATTGTTGAATTTTTCTGAAAATATTACATTGTTGCCATTGGATTTTGCCATTACATTGTTGGAATCTATTCTTTGGACATATTGCATTCAGAAACTCATTCTATTTTTACTTTGTGTGACCATAGAGAAGTAATATGATTACTTCTCTATGGTGTGACGAATACTAGAAAAACGCCTTATAGGCGTTGTGAGATGAGCTTAGAAGTATGGAAATGTAGAATTAAGAGGTTTAAGAACCGCTGCTGTCTGTTGGTATATAAACCTTGGTTTCCAAACAATTATACCAGTGCCTTCTTCATATCCATCACAGATTTTAAACGTTTTAATTTATTGGTGACACTTGTTGCTCACATTTAATAGTTTCTTAATTGCTTTCCTAATTGCTTTTATTGATGTGTAAAAAAGTACATTAAAAATGCGTTTTCTTCGTTATTTCACATCCGATTGTTCCATAAATCGCTTAAAATAGGTATGATAGATCTTTCCACATTCAGTATAAATTTGAGAGCTTTTGAAAAAAAAATCCAAGTATTTCTCCCCTGGCCTATTCTTATGGGGAATTTCCATACTTTCCAATTTTTTTCCGGAAAAACCGTCCGACCGATTTTTCTGAAAAACAATCCCAACCTATTCTGGTATAACAACAATTTGTACAAAAAGTTTCGAGTTGATTGAAAGTTTTTCCTGACCTGTATGCCGCGTACAAAATTACACACAAAAAACAAAACAAAAAAAAAACATAAAAACTATTTTTTCGGTATATGGAATGAAAATCTTCGCTACGCTCATCTAACTAACTAGGAAAACGCCTTATATGCGTTGTGAGATGAGCTTAGAAGTATGGAAATGTAGAATTTGGAACATTTTGTCAGCTCAATGCACATATACAGGCCATGGATCACTTCAAAGGTTTAATAACCGCGGCTGTCTGTTTGTATTAAACCTTGGTCTCCCAACAATGGTTCCAGTGCCTTCTTCATATCCATCACAGATTTTAAACGTTTTAATTTATTGGTGACACTTGTTGCTCACATTTAATAGTTTATTAATTGCTTTCTTAATTGCTTTATTGATCTGTGAAAAAGTACATTGAAAATGCGTTTTCTCCCTTATTTCACATCCGATTGTTCCATAAGTCGTTTAAAATGTGTATGATAGTTCTTCCCACATTCAGTATAAATTTGAGAGCTTTTGAAAAAAAAATCCAAGTAATTCTCCCCTGGCCTATTCTTATGGGGAATTTCCATACTTTCCAATTTTTGCCGGAAAAACCGTCCGACCGATTTTTCTGAAAAACAATCCCAACCTATTCTGGTATAACACCAATTTGTAAAAAAGTTTCGAGTTGATTGAAACTTTTTCCTGACCTGTATGCCGCGTACAAAATTACACACAAAAAAACAAAAAAATGAATAAATAAAAAAAATAAAATAAACATAAAAACCAAGCCCAAAATTTTTCGGTATATGGAATGAAAATCTTCGCTACGCTCATCTAAAAAATTGTGCAATTTAGTTCTTACCACCTTGCCCTCTTCACTAGGCAGTTATTTCTTCTTCCTTACTAGGAAAACGCCTTATATGCGTTGTGAGATGAGCTTAGAAGCATGGAAATGTAGAATTAAGAACATTTGGTCAGCTCAATGTACATATACAGGCCATGGATCACTTCAAAGGTTTGAAAACCGCGGCTGTCTGTTGGTATATAAACCTTGGTTTCCAAACAATTGTACCAGTGCCTTCTTCATATACATCACAGATTTTAAACGTTTTAATTTATTGGTGACACTTCTTGCTCACATTTAATAGTTTCTTAATTGCTTTCTTAATTGCTTTCATCGATGTGTGAAAAAGTACATTGAAAATGCGTTTTCTTCGTTATTTCACATCCGATTGTTCTATAAATCGCTTAAAATAGGTATGATAGATCTTTTCACATTCAGTATAAATTTGAGAGCTTTTGAAAAAAAAATCGAAGTATTTCTCCCCTGGCCTATTCTTATGGGGAATTTCCATACTTTCCAATTTTTTTCCGGAAAAGCCGTTTGACCGATTTTTCTGAAAAACAATCCCAACCTATTCTGGTATAACACCAATTTGTAAAAAAAGTTTCGAGTTGTTTGAAACTTTTTCCTGACCTGTATGCCGCGTACAAAATTACAAAAAAAAAAAAAAAAGATCAAAATTTTTCTGTATATGGAATGAAAATCTTCGCTACGCTCATCTAATAAATTACGATTCCCAGTATCGTCAATTGTGAATAATTCTTGGCACATCCAGCGTTGCTCGTGGCAACGTTTGGTTTCGGTAAAAAAAAACTATGTGACTTTTAGTCAACAAGGCCGTGAATGATAACCGATTTATGTTCCATAGATACTATTGTGTTCCCCTGAGATGCGTGTCACCTGACCTTCATATTCATGTTTCAATGTATTTCTAGCAAGTCAATAAAAACATTGCTATTTCGAGCGTAGACTAATTCTAATAATGATAACTCAATAGTTGTTAGAACTGCAGTAATTGTAGGTAAATTCACTGCAGCGTTGTACATTTCAGTCTTTTACAACATGTTTTGTGTTTCACTTCGTAAATCTCATCCTGAAAAAATCATACTATCCTTAAAAATACAACAGATATACACATATGAGTGTGATATTTGTGTTTGTTTGTTAATAGATTCAACGAACGTCTTCTTTCGTCGATACAAGTATTAATTCCTTCTACGGAAATGCTGGTCTTAGATGAGTGTACGTAGGTATTTCAATTAAGTCAATCAGAAGAAATTATATTGAAAATGTATTCTTTTGTGAGAGAATCACACGTACAGATATTTGACGTGAAAAGTTACAAATATCGAGAGAAATTTTAGCTGCCCTTTTAGTTCTGTTTCCACGTAAACTATAGTCTCATGTTTTCCAGCGATTTTCGCCGTCTTTACAAAGTTATGTTACGCTATAAAGTATGAAACGGCAGACATCGCTTCATTATTAATTAACACGCAGTGAAAGTGTCTGTGTATATAAAAGTTACGCACATAGTTTTTTACGAGCCTGTCTGCGTATACTGAGACTGCATTACAGTATAAAGGAATAATATATAAATTCGTTGAATAAAGAATTTTGAGATACACAGGGAATAAGACGATGATGATAGTGAGAGTGTACTTTGAAAACTTCAAAAAAACTCGACTGTTTTTTTTTCTGTTATTTTATTACAAAACGAGAGTGAATGCGACAAGTTTTTACAGTTCTGATTTATGGCGTTTTTTTTAGAAATCTCCAGCAAGACATCTGAAGAGAGTTGAAGTGCAGTAGTGATTTTTTTTGTAGTGCCGTTTTTCATCAGTAAATAATAATAATCCTGTTCTTCTATGATTGTGGTCATGACATATAATCTCAAATATAAGTTGATAAAACGGAATTTTTCTGCTGAATAATGATATCAATTAAATATTTATGAACATAAATTATTTCTAAATGGTCTCCAAACATTCTGTATTGGATGTCTCACAAGATAAATGGTACGAAACCATACTTGTGTCCACGAAAGGAAATCGTCTGCATGAGGTGCATGGTGAGGAACTAAACTGCATCGTTCAACAATGCTCAAAACTAAAACTACCGTTCTTACTTCTCTTTTACAATTATCAGTAGTTGATCGGTAGTCAACCTCCAATTCTTTCGTGGATACATGTATACTCTCTCCCTCTCTCCCTCTCTCTCTCTCTCTCTCTCTCTCTCTCTCTCTCTCTCTCTCTCTCTCTCTCTCTCTCTCTCTCTCTCTCTCTCTCTCTCTCTCTCTCTCCTCTCTCTCTCTCTCTCTCTCTCTCTCTCTCTCTCTCTCTCTCTCTCTCTCTCTCTCTCTCTCTCTCTCTCTCTCTCTCTCTCTCTCTCTCTCTCTCTCTCTCTCTCTCTCTCTCTCTCTCTCTCTCTCTCTCTCTCTCTCTCTCTCTCTCTCTCTCTCTCTCTCTCTCTCTCTCTCTCTCTCTCTCTCTCTGTCTCTCTTTATTAGAATGTGTATTCATTTTTTAAATCCATTTAATTTATTTGTACACTTTTCTTATCCCTTAATTTCGTTCATGTCCAACTATGTGTGCATGCCGACCGATTATATTACAGGTGAATGTCACACAAACTAATGATGTTATGACGTAAAATAACGTTTACCTTTAGCAAATTTATTTCTGTATTCCTCAAATTAATCAAAGCTTTGGCAAACCTTTCGTCCAGTAAACCCCAACCTAGCCTAACCCGTTCTTTTGCGGTCTCCACCTTGTTGGCCTATGCACCTGTGCACCTGCCCTTCCCTCCCCCTTATCCACCCCGAAATTGGCTTTACGCCGCTTGGCACCCACACTGCGCTCCGAGCAATCCTCCCCTCCTCCCTGTCCCCTCCCCTCCCACAACACTAGACTTGAACATTCACTTGTGGATATTTTAACACAGGTTATTTTTATATTGTTTAGATATCGTTGAATATTTGTTGCTGTGGTGAGAGGGGAGGGGGATATTTGTAGTCGGAGGAACGGAATATTTTTCTCTGAACTATTTCTCTTTGAGGAAAAATTCAAGATAGTTTGTGTGATGTATGATATACAACTGATAGTCTTTAAAGGATAAAGTCACTGTATATCAAATTATCAAGTATCTTCAATTTAAATGTTCTTATTTATATTGGGTTTAACGACGCACTGTAATGACAGCGAAGGTCTATTGGCGTCGGATGGATGATTAATGAGATGAAGGTTTCCTGGTTAATGGGAAGGATAGTGGGAAGGAAGCGGTCGTGGCCGACTTATTGTGGGAGCCATCCCGGCATTAGCCTAGACTTCAGAGGGAAACCACGAAAAACCCCTGTAAAGATGGTCGGCGGCGGGGATCGAACTGGGTCCGAAGTTCCCGTCGCCTACCAGATCACAAGAAGCGAGCGTGCTAACCACTGCGCTAAATGTGCTGGTTTAAATGTTCTATTTCGGATAACTTGTACACGTAGTTTATAACCACGTAAACCAGTGACGCATACCTTTTTATCAGAAAGGCTATATTATTCATTTTGTACTCGTTCGCGGGTCTCAGAGGCAGGAACGTAGGAACTTTGATTTTAGTAGAGGGGGGGGGGGGGTATTCTTTAATCATAAGTTATCATATATCTAGAGGGCTCTCGTAAATACGGAGTTTGGGGCGGAGTCCCAGCCACCGGAGGCTGAAAGTTTTGAGTCGTCTTATTTTTCTTCGATCATCTTGAAAGCATATTTAGCCCAAGTTATTGAGTGTATTCTGACGAAAAAAGCAATTCAGAAACATTGATGGGGGGCATTCTCTATCCTTCCTTATTCCTATGCGTCAGCCAACAGGTTACAATTATTTCACGGAAATTATATGAATTCTCTCTTGAAGCTAGACATAACCAAACTCCAGTTAGGGCCTTATCTGGTCACTCTCCACTTTGCATAATAGGGGAAAAATTATCGAAACTTTATTGAAACCCGTAGTTTAGTTGTAGTAAAATCTTATCAACGGATTTTGATATGATTTACTCACCGTTTATTTTGGAAAAAACATATAGGAAAATACCCAAAATCACTGTTGAAACAAGAAAGTTAGAAGTTATATCTGTAAATATAGTTCATTTGTGAACTATATTGGAATGTTATTCGATTGTTTGGAATAATTTAACTGAAGAAACCTGGAAATATTGGTCCGTCCTGCCAATCGGTATACCGGATACTGCCACAAGGAACACTGCAGAAAGACGTACGCATTGTCGAATGTTTGAATCACTTTATTTACATGAAAAATGAACAGTGAAAGCGGGCCAAAAATAGTGAAACAATTTCCCTGTGAAAATATTGGGATATGCTATGAAAATTCTAAGAATTTCCATTCAGTTGGCGGGTGTAAAAAATGGGATGGTGGGCCGCGTTTTGTGCATCAATGATGTAAACCATGTTTAAATCCATCGTTGCCACGATCCAATAAATCTTACCAACTATATTCATGAAATCCTTCAATCAAACGAACTTTTTCATGTTCTTTTATTACCACCCCTCCTAGTCTCATTACTTTCCTGAGTACACAAAGTTGAATCCTCGACTTAACTTCAAGCCCACTAATCATCTGTACTCATGATTGAAAAGAAGGGGCCCCCGTAAGCCCACTTCGTGGATCATACGGATAGGTAGGTAATTGGTCGAGTTGCATAGACTGAGGGGAGTGAAATATGGGGGAAGAATACGGTAAACTATTGTATGATGATTGGAAAATATAAACGTCACCCTCTGTGGGCATTTCAGATTAATAAGCCTACTTACTTTCGAAGATTTTTAACTTTCCTTGTGATACTTCCTTGTTGAAATTTGAAATATGCAATAATACAAAGTTATGAAAAAAGAAGGATGCATCTAAGATAATATGTAGTGCCTTCATTTTATTCATTGTGAGGATTATTTTTTTATATTTCCCGTTGTCTATCCAATAGAGAATATATAGAAGGAGAGGGATATTAAAAAGGACACATCCTTATAATATTGTATCGAAACAGTTAACTATATGTGTATGTGTGCTTCGCGATCACAGCAACAGTTATATTAAAAATCGGGGCAGTTATTGCAAACAATGAATCATGTAGGCCCTATATAGGGACGTTCAATATTATCATTTCATTACTATATGTGCGTGAACTAAGAAGTGACATTTTAAATTCACAACAACAAGATGGCAGGAATAGTTTTCTATGAAAATATCTACATGGCTATTTTATTATTACCATCCCAACACCAAAGTTGGAATTTTCAATCTATTTTCTGTGCGAGTGTTTGCACATATAGTATATGGAAGAGTTCACATTGTCCGATGAATAATTGTCCGATGAATAATTCTAAAATATTACCACATTTTTTTAGAAACAATTCACATTTATTTTGCAGCATTCAGTGTGTCTGATCCTTATGTTGAAACACAATTGAACTTTAAATAAATGTAACCAAAATATGTGAGATTTGCATATAAATGTTTGATCGATTATGAATCACTTCCTAGCCAATAAGGTGTCTTGGTGTAATGAATGGCTTCGTTTTTCGTGACTCACATTTGATAACATAGATCCTATCATTGTTCAATAATTGTTCAATGAGTGATTACACATATTTAAATATCGTATTTACTTTAAATGTACTAATTGGAAAACGGATGCAACTCTTTCCAATTTCCTCTGCGAGGTGGCTAACATGATGGAGAGAACCATATTAAATATATATATATATATATATATATATATATATATATATATATATATATATATATATATATAGGCCTATATATAAATGTATGTGTGGGTGTATGTCTCTGATACTGTATCAGTTGAACATATATTTATTTAAGCGAGAAGAAATCTTCACGCCTTGGTATCATCTAAAACACAGAACAATTTGCAATATTACACACTTTTCTGACATCCTATTCCATCACCATTTCCAACTTGTACAATTCACCAAAATAATCAATAATTTCGTCTCATTCATCCGCCATCGCTACCAGTTACACCGTCACCCTGGCTACCTGTTTCATGATTACGTTAATCTCGATGAAATCGTGTCCGCGGCCGGCTTGCATTCATCTGTACCATTCGCCCATCTCAACGTCTTACGTATCATTTGGTCCATAGCAGCAGCGTGCAAGTCGATGGTGGGATGATGGGCTAGCGACGACAATCATCATCATATACCAGAGTAGCTACTGTATAGTTTGCAGCTAAGCCTTGGGGCATTACTGTGGAGCGAGAGAGGTGACTCGGCACGGCACGGACTGCTCTGATCTCCGCGGACCGGCACGTTACAATTCAGTCTGTAGTTTGTCGCCCTTCGTCGCGGTACACAAAACCAAGACGAAGAGAGAGAGAAAGAGAGAGCGAGAGAGAGAGCGAGCGAACGAGCGAGAGAGAAGGATAGCGCGCGCGAGAGAGAGAGATAGAAAGTGAGAAATATATATTTTATCCAAGTCTTATTGTTGTTGTCGCCGTCGTCTTCGTCTTCGTCGTCGTCGTCGTCGTCGGGTTGTCTCTACATCTTCAACGGTGTGCTACCATCGCGCGCAATCGTCGCCATGTCGACGACGTTAGTACGGAAACTGTGCGCACATGGGGGTGCACTATCATCGTATTGCTAAGGCCGGGAGCACGTGCATCTCTAGGGGTCACTCATTGCTATTCCCGTCACCGTAGCGCGATGTCTAGAGCGGAGTTAGCTCACCGGACCCGATGTTACGGCGGCCAGATAGTCGCACTCCTCGTATTCTGCTTTCTTCTTACCCCAGTTAAAGGTAAGTGAATTATTTGTGTACTTTTTTGATAGTACTCCTTCCTGCCACAAATAAAAAAATATTAATTTTAAGGTGCGATAATATTAGGAATTGTTGCAAAACAACGCGTTTCGAGTGAAGTGATTATAAATAAATAAATAAATATATATATATATATATATATATATATATATATATATATATATATATATAGTATATATATATATATATATATATATATATATATATATATATATATATATATATATATATATATATATATATATATATATATTTCGAACAAAGTGATCCAACTGGTTTGCGATGGTTCTCTGTATTGGTAGTAAAAGCCTTCATGAGTCGGGCATCTCGGATCGGGTTCAGTGGACGCTATGAGATGGCCGTGCCGTGCCGAACGATTCTGTGCTCGCCGATGGCCAGATGCAAGTCGGCGGAAAAGAGTGAACAAACTCTCGCATTGACCATGATTGTTTCTCGGTGGTTGGGGATGGTAATGGTGCATCGTGTTGCAAGCACGAGACAAGCAGAAGACGAGAGAAAGAGAGAGGTAATCCGACGGCGGGTGCATCCACGTGGTGCACGTCGTCGATGTAGTCGACGTGATAAGGATACGACCGCGTTCAGGAAAACTGGGACGGGGAAGGTCATCTTGTCGACGGTTAAAAAAGATGATTCATTTTTGGTGATTGCACGCATGCATTTCGGTATCGTGGTGCTGTAATAGTCGAATGTACTAATAGAAGGAATGATTCTATATGGTTAAAGATCAAAGACC
The DNA here is from genome assembly GCA_907164805.1 of Brachyptera putata. NCBI lineage: Eukaryota > Metazoa > Arthropoda > Insecta > Plecoptera > Taeniopterygidae > Brachyptera > Brachyptera putata. The sequence goes on along the minus strand of OU015462.1, from coordinate 14,627,683 downwards.
TGCCCAAAACAAGTCGAACGGGGTTTGCTTTATTTTGTGTATATAAATTCCGCGAGTCGTTAAAAGGTAGGAGTTTTAGTAAGTGTTACCATGGCTGGCTAATGTCAATGGTCTTTAGATTTATACATCTAAGCGGCGATGAAGTGCGTATTAGGTTATAGCGAATACCCGTTTTCGGCACACACACACACATGTATGCATGCATGCATGCATGCACAAAAAGTAAGCAAGTGCATTTTGATTCATTCGCATGATTCACATGCCGCTGATTTCGTTAGTACCGATATTTTCTGTGAACGGAAACAATCACGTGGTCGCATTCTATTGTTGCAATGTTTTATACACAACTGTCACGTAAGAGTTTCGAGCGAACGAAACGATGATATGACAGCTTCTGTTTGGGTAGGGATACGAGTTGAAAAAACCATGAAAAACACTGAGGGTTATGTAATAACGACTAGGAAATTTGATAGCTGAAATTGGAATGTATCGAGTTTTTTCATGTACGAGCTTAAATTGACATGTGTTTCATTCAAGTCTTCCTAACTTGCGTTTGCAGTGTTTTCCTCTTCGTGCGTCTAATGGCGCGTATTTTTATTGTGCTTGCATCATAAACACATCCTCCGTGTCGTGCAATTTTGTCAATTGCAAGCTCAAATTGTAAAGTTTTCAGCACCAGTCTCCAGCCTACATTCAAAATGTTTCAAAATTTGTCAATCCATACGTACATTTAGCGCAACAAATCAACTATACTACTAATTTGACATAATATTATCATATAGGCCTACCCTAAGAAAAATCTAGTGGCAAGCTTACAAGTTATAACCTCAACAAAATGCTTTTACTTCAAGACACCACCTTTGGCCTAGTTACATTTTTTATATTGTTGACATAATAAAACATTGTCACCCCAAAGAATATAGCTGTTGATGGGGTTGTTGGGCAGATAGCCATATTATATTGGACAGACAAGTTATACTAAAATCAATTGAACTGAAAAGTATGTGTTTCTGGTAGGACTTACCAAGTAAGAATCTATAGGCCTATCTATAGGCCTTCTATTGAAGATTTCAAAATCTCGCGGACTCGAATACGTAATTACAACTTGAAATTATTATTTTTGTTTTATTGATGATTTTTAAATTTCATTGTTGATAATGTCAAATGTTTTGTATTCATAAATTTCGTCACTGCTCCTGAAGATGCAATAGATAATGGTCGTGAAACGTGGGGCACCAAAATGAATATTGATTAAAATTTGTTCAAGGTGGAAAAAGTTCTTTTTTCATTCATTCAACAACTGTATAAGCTGTTATGTATAAGCTTATTCGATGTTATAAAAACTTTCAATCCCCCCCCAAAAAAAAAATTGGTGCCCCATGTTACATGAGTCATGACCACTATCTCTCGCATCTTCAGGAGCAGTGACGAAATTCATTAACGCCACACATCACGTTGTCGAGTTCAAACAATGTTGCTTACAAGAAATATTCTCGATAAACGAATCCCACGAAAAGTCTATTTGCCAACGTAGATCTATGAGAAAACGAGAAGTATTCATCAAAATATTATTATTCATTTCTACAAAATGTTTCTTTTCAAGCTATCTTTTCTAATTTTATTCTTTCAGAATCATTCCCACGTCGTTTGGATCCTAAAAAAAACGCGTTTCATATTTTTGTCGATTATTTTCGTATACCATCAAATATTTATGCTAATGTGAAAGTTATCGTCTGTGTATATGCGTGCCGTGTTAGGTTAAATCTGTAAGCCATGAGAACGTAGGTACGTTGAGTACGTTCAAACCTAATCATAAGTGTTTCGTCTATACCTTTTTGATGCAACATAATATTAGTGAAAATGTTCAACTGGATATGCTGCGATACCAACATAGCTCTCATTCTTGAATAATTTATAATTGAATATCACACCTTCTCTTAGTTGGTATACCTTGTTGTTTTTGGGACTAATTAATTAGTGTAATCATTTCGAGTGACCAAAGTTGGTACTAACAATTATGACTTGAGAACAAATATTCTACATTCAAAATATTGTTAGTTTGTTCAATCTTCATATTCCGAAATTGAATTACTTACACATTTAACAAAGTTTTTAAATTGTTCATCCACAACTAACGATGTACGATTTTTTTTTTTTTTTTTATTAATTTCGAAATCTCGAATAGTATGTGGAGTGATGGAACATAGAATTCAAAGTAGAATGTAGAATAATATGTAGACGTAAAACCATTTCTTAAAACCCATTGTCACTCCAATTTGACGGATTTATACTTTGTTGAATCTTCGGCGTATTTTCAGTCATTTTGTATATTAATTTATTTGTATACGACGGATAATTAACTATGATAATGTATAGTCAATAAATTGATGCATGTCTTTACCAGTGGAATGTGTGCTTTATTTCAAATGTATTCATTTTACATTGCAACTGAATATATATTAAAAAAATGTCCTCGAAATATACTTTTTAAACTTCGTCTTTGCAATCCACCTATTATCTTTCCGCTTAGTTCTAATCTTTATTTTATCATCATATAAGATTTATATTGAATAATTTTTCGAGAAATTCAATTGTTTTAATTAATACCTGAAATAATGTGATGTGTCTCTAAAATATCACCAACAGTACAGTACGTAAGTGTAGTATTGCACGGATAGACAAGTGTCTATAGCTATAATGATTTGCTGAGGCGGTGTGATAATAAAGTATACGTTTGATCATCTCCGTTATTACGTCAAGTTTTTACTATAGAGCGACGATGTTTTATGATCAAGTAATTTATGTCTTGTCTTTACCAAGCGAATGTACTCTCTTTAATAGTATATATAATATATATACTAGAAGTAGGCCATGCTATTTCCATCATAGTACTCACTGACTTCACGAACAGGCTTCGATCTCATGCTCTCTTCTGTGATCGACATTTACTAACTAGTTCTACAAGTATGTACTCCGCTAAAAAGCATAATTATGTTAATGAAACAGACGCAAATACTGAAGTAAGTATGCGTTTATTTGTTTTCAAACAATAATTTATGGACACTAACATTTGTCTCGACAAAAATGTGAAACGCGAAGAATTGTAAATCAAGTTGACTTAAAATGTATTCTTATTATAAATATAGTCTACATAGCGTACCAATTTATTTTTATCTGAATAGTTTTGATGTTTAACGGGACAATAAATATGAAATATGCCTAGATACAATGTTTTTTCAAAGTTTATCGTACAGCTTCCCAAAAAACATTATACCCTATAGGTTTTCAGAAGTCAAAATGTGTTCTTTCTCATCTTTACCACTTTTGGGGGGTTACTAAGAGCGTATAATCCAAACCCGACTTGACTTCAAATTCTAAATCAGTGTCCTAGCTGAATGAACCACGGACGTCGGCTAATTATAACTCATTTCTTTACACTTGAGATTCACTGGAATGAGATCTCATCACATCGCATTTATTATATTTCATATGAGGCAATTCATCAACTCGGTTTTAGCCGTCTGACCTTCAAACACCTCCACTAACTATACAGTTTTCCCCTCGAGCTTGTATATTGATGCTGTATTAACACATATATTATCGCGTTGATATGGGACGAGATTACAATTGCTCCATCACCAGATGCATGCAAGTGCATCACGCGATAATAGTGCATAATAGTGCAGCAGTCTGGAGTCTAGACCTCAGAGCTGTCACAAGCCAACAGATAAGACCGGGACGGAATGTTAAAACCTATAGTCGCGCGCGGCTTCAACTTACAACCACATACCACTGACATATCGAACCCACCGTTCGGCTATCCTAAATCATAGTCAAGACTAGTGCTCGGTACCAGCGATTGTGTTTGTCTGTGGGCAACGTAATACCCGTAATGGGATGCAGTTAATTATAGTCTGCGAATGCATTGTCTTCAATTGCCTAGTCATAACAACATTACTGTGCAATTGCAACCTGTGGCTCGCTTATTTTGCAGACAATTTGGCAAGGACAGATGAAGTATAACCGTGCGGCATTGTTGCGGACAAGACCACTTGCGTATCGTGGTGGCTTGTGCGCAGATACACATTGGTCAGATGTGTCAATAAAATCGAGAACAGTAATGCTCAAGATGTTTTTAAATATCATATCAAAAATAAAATATATGATTAAACCAAGTCACAGCTATTGAAAATGAAGTCAAATCGGGCTCAGGTTCGAGTCCCGCATAAAGCATGAGTTTTTGTAAACTTCCTGCAACCTTCATCGTTTCGTCATCACTCGCTCATTCGTACCCCCCAAATAATCTACCTGTTGATGGGTCGTTATTTGTATAGAAATAAACTATAAGGTTGAACTATTGATTATATTGACCAGTGTGTATATATGTATAGGTATGTGTATCTTTTTCATCCAGACAACTTAATTAAAGTTTAATTGTTTTGTATTATCAATTAAAATAGACACGCAGACAATTGTCAAAAGTCCTGACTTTGCGAGTCCATAATATGCGAACATATATGTCTTTTGTTTGATTATTTAAAAAATCACTAGTATTACTATTGCTGATGCGTATTACGTATCACTCGGATCTTAATGTGACGTACTTCCGAACCGTCCAAATCCATCTCGCCCCTCACCGTTCGTCTCTCTCTCGAACGCCCGTTTCGATTCTAACCTCGATTACGTGTCGAATGCACGTCAGTGGGTACGCATACCGACGCCGACTCTCGCCACCGACGCCACCGACGCCGTCGTGTCCGCCTCTCCGGTGCTGTCGGTGTAACACACTCGAGTTCTATGTATATACAGCTATTTGTGACCCGGCGGTATATACGTATATGCACACGGGAGAGGTGCATGCTTATGATGTGCATGTGAATGTATATGAGATGATATTTGAGTTCTGAATCAATCGAGTAATTTTATGAAGAGAGGAACTTCTAAGAAATTATGTATACTATATGTATATGCATAGACTAAAGATATATACTCTTATATATCTTTAGTCTATGGTATATGTTAATATTTTTAACTTCCTCCAGTGAAATATTAGAGCATATCCATAGAGCAAATATATATATATATATATATATATATATATATATATATATATATATATATATATATATATATATATTTATAAATGCTGTAGGTAGGCTCTATATTATTTCCATTACCAGGCCTACATGGACATTTCTCTAAACTATAACTGTGAATCGTTTTTTAGAATGTTCTAAACATATATATCGGGGTATAGGTCCAGGTCCACTCCAGGAGTCTCATTCCTGCACGTTATCGATGAGTGAAGTGATCACATAACCCAATTGACGTATTTTCATTGATGAACGAGCGTTGAATGAGAATCTTGTAAAGAGTAATTTCATCAAATATGTAATATGGTAGATTTTACTCCTATATGTATATATATTTGTATATATACATTCATATATAGAATTGTCAAGATAGCCGTTATATGAGGCCCTTTGCCCTAGGCGAACTAAAATTTTCGTCTCCAAATTTCAAGAACCGGTACATTCATTCTCATTTCAAATTCCTCATCGTTGTACATTTTATTTTGTAAAATTATAATAGTAAATACGCCGATTTTCATTGGTTTTCATGACAGATGACTACCAACTCGAGAAACACAAATATCACGTTAAATTTGTTAATATAGTTCCAGGATGTTCTAATTTTTCAGAACGAGAATTACAAAAAGAAATGCAACTACATCACATCTTTCTATTGCGTTGAATATATCATTTGCACTTCAGTTATGATAATTCACGATTTTTTTATGACTGTTGAATTAGTAGATTACTTGATTGTGTGGTTACGATTGTAAGTAGGTGTTATGTTAATTGTCAGTATTGCACCAACACCTTTACTATTCGTCCACAGTCACAAAATGCAGACAGCAATAGCATCAGGACAGATGCGTGTGTATAACACCAGGTGCATGGGCCAAAGAGCCGAATGGTTTCTAGCTTAATTATATAGTTACATGTGCACATCCTATACAACTGCAAGCCAGCGAGGAAGATAAAAATACCGACGTGCAGTCAATCCGTCGCACGCATATAGGTGGAAAAACTACTTGGAATGTTATTATTATGCTTTACAATATTGAACAAATATCAAATAAAAAACAAACAATCGGTGAATATTATTAGATGATTGATTAGATTTTATTAGATTAGATATTTATTGGTCAAGGTTGATCATACATGATATTTGACAAGTCATTTACATAGATAAAAATTAAGGTACAAACTTAAGATTTTTTCAACTATATAAATATAAATATAGTTAGAATTTAATCTAGTTTCAACCAATTTATACACTTTCAATATATAAGGTAAAATTTAAAGCATTTAAGTTAAATCTATATCAGTCTTAGTTATCAGTCTAAATATTGTTAGGAATTTTATATAACATATTTAATATTAGATAAAATAAATAAAACTACGTTCTAAACATTAATTTTAAGTTTACACACTACAAGAAATATGTTTAAAGTTGAAATATAGATGTAGTTATGTAGCGGAATGGTTAGTGATTGTTTGACATGAACGATTGCACAGAATAATAACATTTTTCTAATAAATATGTATGTAGAGCTGGTTTGAATTGTGTTGCTGTTGTTGATAAAAGTTTCAAATGATTTGGCAAACACGCATATAGTTTTACTCCAGCGTTTTTAGGACCCTTAGAACTAGACTGGAATCTATGTAGATTTTGTTTAATTTCTAAATTATTTCTTGCAGGGTATCTTGCATTTACCTTATACTCTAATAGATTATTATCAATCACATATAAAATTGTGTAATAAATATACAGGCAGGGTAGTGTTAGGATTTTAAATTTTTTGTAAAGACTAACGCACGAGTCTTTATAAAAAACCATCTGCACATGGGTTATAACTAGCCTTTGCTAAATGTCTGATTGCTCTTTTTTGTAGAATAAATAAACTTTGTGTATTTTTAGAGTGGCCCCATAGGATAATGCCATACTGCAGTCTAGATTGAATATATGCGTAGAACACCATTTTCGCAATATCGAAGGTACTGACTCCCATTAGTTTTTTTATTAGGTAACAGCCTGATGAAAGTTTTGATCGTAGGTTGTTGATGTGGTTATTCCAATTTAATTTATCATCTATTTGAATACCTAGAAATGTAGTATGATTTTGAGCCATTATGCTCTTCGTTTCTAAATATATCAAAGGAGATGTGGTAAGCAATTTGTTGACTCCAGTGAATTGAATTAAGACAGTTTTATTTTTATTTAAGAATAAGTCATTATTATTACAGTATTTAGCTAGTTGGCTTACTGCCTTTGTACACGTATTTGAAAATTTATCTACATTATTTTCGTTTGTTAATAGATGTGTTGTGTCGTCAGCAAATAGCGTTAGTTGACCAATCGGTACTTGTTCAATTAAGTCGGACGTAAACAAAATGAATAGAAGGGGTGATATAGTAGCGCCCTGCGGTACACCAACATTTATAACAGTTTCTTTCGATGTGACAACTCCATACTTAGTTTCCATTTTTATTATCTGAATTCTATTTCTGATAAAGGACTCAATCCATTTATTGGCTATGCCTGATAAACCTATCTTATTAATTTTATTTAAAAGAATATCATGGTTAATGGTGTCGAAGGCTTTGCTGAAATCATAAAATATACCGAGTGCCTGTTCTCCGTTGTCTATTGCTTCTATAAGATGGTCAATAAATCGAGCAACTGCTGTAGTTGTCGATTTGCCTTTCGTAAAGCCATGTTGGGCAGTAGGTAAGATGGAGTATTTATTAACAAATTTAATTACTCTATTGCAGAAGGCAGTTTCAATTACTTTAGAAAATACCGATAAGAGAGCTATTGGTCTTTAATTTGTGATTAGTTTAGTGTCTCCTTTCTTGTGTACCGGTATAATAAGAGCTTTTTTTTAATTTTAGGATATATCCCCTACTCGAACGTAGCATTTATGATGCTTATAAGCGGCTCCTCAATGAAAGTCGAGACATATTTTAGTAAATTGCATGGCACCTCATCTAATCCAGCTGACGTTTTTCTGCTTACTTTGCCTATTATATCGTGAAATTCTTTTCGGCTCACAGGATAGAGAAAGATCGTGTGATTTACAATGTTAGAGAGCTGAAAAAGAGAGCTGAAAAAACTAGTGAACAATAAATTGAACATGAGAAAAAAATTACGAATATAATTGAATAAAATCAATGGAAAATCGACAGAAAAATAATCTCAAATAATCAGTAAAAGCCAATGAAAAATGAGAAATATACAAGTCTATTTATTGAATGACTATGGAACAAATGATAGAAGAGAAATATGAAAAATACAGAACAAATCCAATTCTACGTATAAGATATTAAACATATATTTCCTATAGCGACTGGAATTTTGAAATCTAGTAGCGTTGAAAAATTATGGCATTTCGCTAAATCGACTCACATTGCGTTGAAAAAGCCTCAAATACATGTTAATCCGAATGA